>VZTF01001237.1:278561-486836 GCA_013397755.1 Cnemophilus loriae
AAAAAAAAAAGCACCCCCAAAAGCGACACAGGCACAAACACGGACCCGGAGAAAGCTGCAGCCGCGGAACTTTGGAAATGTGGGGGGGAAAAAAATAGAATAAGTGAGAGTCGCTAAAATATGGCTCTGGGGAAATGGCGGTGCTGCAGGGAAGTTTTGGGACGGCAGGACCCCATCCCCGGGGGTGTCCAGGGCTTGGAGCAACTTGCTCCAGCGGAAGGTATCCATCCTTGCCCATGGCAGGGGTTTGGAATGAGGTGGGCTTTAAGGTCCCTTCCAACCCAAACCATTCTGTGATTCTGTGATCAGCAGGAAGTTCTTCCCTGTAAAGGTGGGGAGGCCCTGGTACAGGTTCCCAGAGAAGCTGTGGCTGCCCCATCCCTGGAAGTGTTGCATGGAGCAACCTGGCCTAGTGGAAGGTGTCCCTGTGCATGGCAGGGGTGGAATGATGATAACTTTAAGGTCCCCTCCACCCCAGACCATTCCATGACATCCCATGGCCGTGCCAGCCCCTGGATGCCAGCAGTTGCACAATGCTGAGCAATGATAATGGTTTGTGTGTACCTGCCAACGCAGAGCTCTCCTGAAGGGCCGTGGTCACTTCCTTGCTGAGTGCTGAGCAAGTAGAGGCAGGCTCAGCTGATAAAAGGTGCATTTACCAAGATAAGGGAACAGCAGAGCTCCAGCACTGAGCTGCTGCTATCGCCTGCAGAGTCCTGGCTGCTCCACCTCGAGAGGAATCCGAGGGCAGGAGGTGTTACATGAGAGCACAGAGAGGTTTTACACGGGTGATGGAGACAGGCTGTTCAAGGCTCGCCCCCATCCGAAGGTGTCTGTTGTTACCAGGAAGAATCCCAAGGGAAGTCGGAGCCTCAGAAAGATGCTAGCCATAAATGTAAGGTCTATAAAACCCCAAAATCTCCTCTGCAAGCTGCCAGCAGCATCTCCAGTGTGAACACCACAGCACTGTACGGGTGACATGGGGCTTCCACAAAACAGATGTTTGGGTTGTCCCACTCAGCGTGGTCTTCTCAGTGTTTGACATCCGAGCCTGCAGACCTGGTGATTATGGCCAGGATCAGGGAATCCCAGAATGGTTTGGGTTGGAAGGGACCTTAAAGACATCTTGATCCAACCCCCTGTCACGGGCAGGACCTGCCCATCGATCTTGAGGGTCTCTGTGGTGCCGCAGCCCCGGCGCACCGTGGAGGAGAGGACTTGGGACTGAGCGTGGAGCTCTGAGCTCTCCTCTCACAGCAGAGCTGGTCTTTCCTCCAGGCACTGCACAAATTCAGCAACAACCATCAGAAGACATGGGGGTGATGTGTTTGTCCCCTGCTGCAGCTCAGGGGATGGTAACCAGCCTCAGTAATGAGCCCTGGAGCAGACGGTTCGTTCTCTCTGTGCCCCCAAGACCCAAGCTGTTATTTTCCAAACACAGGCTGAAAAAAACACAGACAATTTTTCATCTGTCCCATCACTGACCCTTTGTCCAAGGCAACAGAAATAATTAGAGCTTGCTGCAGCCTTTTGCTAATGAAAAATGAGGTTTAGGGCCAACCTGCTCTGCATTTGAAGTTCAGGCTCCAAGAGTACGTGGACGGCTTCATGCCCGTGGATTGTCTGACTCCTGCATGCTCCTTCAGATATTCGGTACATTCCTGCAGTGGGTGGTGAGCCACAAATCAGGGTCAGAGGTAATCCCCAATTATTTAGCCCTTTTACTGTTCTCGTGCTTGCCAGACAATTCTCCATATCAGGGTTTGCTCATGACCTTAAGGGACGTTGCCAAGGATTTAGGAGTCCCCCTAAAAGGAGGATCCAAATGAAGTTATTACATTCTTGGGCATCAAGTGAGATTGCTCGAGAGTTGAGTTACATTTTCCTGGGGATCAGTTTTCATGAGCATGGGCTGATGCAATCATCAATTCGCCTTCTCGCTTGTGTTTGCTGAATTATTTCTACATGGAGGGCTCCTTTACACCGCACGATTCAGGCGGTAACAAAATGTTTTCAAAAAAAAAGCCATCCGTGGAGCAGAGCTCTCCTGAGCGCCCCCCCAGCAGGGCTGGGAGTCACAGGACCGCGACAGCTCGCGTCCAAGGGGATTTGCAGTTATTTACAGAGGCACGAGAAGGTGAGAGTTTGGGGGCTGGTTTGGGGGTGGGCCGGGAATCCGAGACTCAGGATCTGCCCCTTCCCCGGGACTGTCCCCTTCCGACCGCAGGGATTTGGGGGAAAACGTTCCAAAAATCCCTGGCACTGCTGTCTGATGGAAGCCTATGTGGGCAGCGCCGGGACTTAACAGATGGGTTGTGGATTCGAGCTTACGATAAGGTTACTGAGGGTGGTTTTGTTTTAAAATGTCTCTTACTTAATATATCCATGAAGGCCAGGCATGTGCCTGTGGCCTGTAATCAAATCGCTGACTCTCCCTCTCTCCCATTTCCAGCAATCCCGGCTCGGGTTACTGGCACCGGAGGTGAAAGCTCAGCCGTGCCGGGGCTGGACGCGGGCGCGGTGCCGGGCGGGATGCGCTCAGCCCTCGGCATCCTCGGCCCCGAGCCTCCGGCAGGAACACCCCGTGCTTTCTGCGCAAGGAGAAGTTCCTGTGGGAGCCACGCTGTCTCTGGCAGAGCTGGGGAGCGGGGTTCTCTCCTGTGCTCAGCAAACGTGACGGATCCGCTCCCGAGCCCGGCACTCCGCAGCTGCTGCCGCCGCCTCCGGCACGGACGGGAGGCACCGGGTGGGCAGCAGGGTGCAGCCAGCCAGGGGGGACGGCACTCCATCGCCACGGGGTCTGTGGTCCTGCAGAGTGTGGGCAGGGTGGGATGTACCCAGCCAGGAGCTCCCAGGAGAGCTGCACGTCTCCTTTCCCACCCGCGGTGTCCAAGGAAGGCGCAGGAGAGCCCACACCCCTCAGCCGAAGGCCGGGTCCCGAGGGACGCTGTGGGACCTCACAGTGCAGGGTGTGAGGAGCAGTTTGACACCCACCAGGGCTCTGCCTCAGCCTTCTGGGAGTTGCAAAAGCCCAATTTGGTGTGAAGCCGGGTGGTTTCAGCCGTGTGTGACTCTCGATAGCACAGCTGGCCGCGCTCGCTGCTGTGGAACCGTCAGGAACCGTCACGAGTCAGAAGTCGAGATTTAATACTGCAAATATGTGCATCCATCGCTGCTTAATTGCATTGGTTTAGGCTGCCATGGGCTCTGCCTGGATAAAGCACTGGGAAAACACAGCAAGAGCTGTTGTCTCTGTGCCCTCCCTCCGGCACGACCCTGGAGCGCTGCCGGGCACGTGAGAGCTGCGGGAATGACGCTGGCATCGCTCAGCGAAACTCGCCCGAGGACTATTCAAATGAAAGCCATTCCCCTCTTTGAGCAGAGATGTTTGCCAGCGCCCAGTGCAGCAGTGGGAGGAACATGTAGGTGGAAACTATTTGGAAGTGGCAAAATTTGTGGACATTAATAAGAGACTTGAGCCCACTTTGACAGTGTGTTTAATAAAACACGCGGCTTCCCGGTGACATCCTGCCCGGCCAAGCCCCGGCAGCTCACGCTGTTTAACCAGTTCCCCCCCGGCTCTTGCACCATCTCGTGAGAAAGAACCCCGGGCGTGCACACCCGGCACGCCCCGGGGCTGCACGGGCCTCAGCCCTGTCTGCACACGGCCTAATCACGGAATCAGGGACTCATGGAACGGGCTGGCTTGGAAGGGACCTTAAAGTTATCCAGTGCCACCCCTGCCGTGGGCAGGGACACCTCCCACTACACCAGGTTGCTCCAATCCCTGTCCAACCTGGCCTTGGACTCTTCCAGGGATGGGAGTCCACAACCCAAGAGCCATTTCAGAGGCGACATCCTGGCTGCTGCAGGTGGGGCAGCGAGGGGTGACCCACGGTTTGGAGGGGCAGGGAGGATCAGGAATCACTTCTCCTCCCGCTGCTGGCGTTGTCTGGTGGATGCTCTGCACAATGGGATGTGATCGCATCCCTCCTCCTGCCTCACATCAAACAGTGAGTCAGCGCTGGAGCCCCATCAGATGTCTCTGCCTCGGCTTTCATATCTGGGAAGCAGAGAGGATGGTGCTCTGTGAGTATGCAAAGCAAGGAAAGCAGGGTGCCTTCAGATCTGCCACTTGGAAAATACCATGTTATTTATTTTCCACTGGCACCCACGTACCCCGGCAGGAATCAACACCGCTGAGGCTCCCAGTCTGGGGAGACGTTGTTCTTTCGGGGGATGCAGGTAACAACAGCTATGGGGCCGAACTGCATCATGTCTGAGTCAAATATTACCATAGAGAATATTCTGAACTTCCTAATTGAGTCAAAAAAATTACACACCCACCCCTAACAATAATAATAAAATAAAGCTAGAACAGGCAGAAGAAGAGCCCGGGAGTGTGTTCCTCCTGCAGTTCATGTGAGGACGTGGATGAATTAAACCTTGACCTCTGAACTTGAGGCTTTGGGACAGGTCTGTGTGACCTCCCTGCTCATGGGGTGTGAGGTACCCAAGGGTCAGGCCGGGGGGACTTGGTTCAAGATGCAAATGCCATCAGCACAGGGTGAGCAGGGGCTGCTCGTCAGGACACGGGGCACAGGTGAGAGTGTGGCGGGTCAGTGTGGGGAGCTGGGGGCTGAAGTGCTGCCCAGGGAGGTGGTGGAGTCACCACCTCTGCAAGTGTTCAAGAGCTGTCTGCATGGGGGACGTGGTTTAGGGGTGATGGTGGTGCTGGGGGATGGTGGGACTGGATGATCTTGAGGATCTCTTCCAACCTTGCTGATTCTGTGATTCCATGAGATCCTGGGAAGGGGCACACAGGGAACCCAGTGGACTTGGGCAGGATGCCACCAGCTCCCGTGGCTGGAGCCGAGGGAGGACGAGCCCATGTGCTGCACGAGGCCCTCCTTAACCCAGTCTGGTCTTTGTGTGATCCTCTGGGATCAGGCACCTGCTTGGGGGTCCGGGATGTCCCTCGGCTGGCTGAGGGCTGCAGTTGTCTGGATTACCCGGGGCTGCTTAAGGTGGGTGGCTGGCTGTGCTGGGAGAGGAAAAGGGATTCCTGGCTCTCCAGCTCATCAGGACTTCATGAACATTTGGCCCCTTAGAATAAATGGGATGCAAAGAAAATGACGGCAGAAGGGGAAGTGCAGGTGCACGAGGCCAGACAAGCCACACATATGAGATTGTTTCCTCATCAGGCAGACTGAAAAAACCCTTGGCCAGGAATATCATTGAGCTCTGGGGCAGTCTGGAGCAGCCGTGGGAGAATGCAACCCGTCATTTTCTAAATAAGAAGCCAAACCTCTGAATCCAGATCCACCTCCTCCCAAACTCCCAGTCTGATCCCATATGCATCATGAGCCAGATGTGGCTCGGGCATTACTCCTGCTGCAAATTCAGCTGAAATAAGCACAAACAGGAATTAAACGGAATAGGAAATATTCATGGTGGATTTCTGCCTAATCAAGATTACACACAGTTCTGCTGACTGTGTTCCTCCAGCACAGAGCAGGACCCTTCCTACATCACTCCTGGCCCCCTCCGTGGCACACAGAGCCCCGACTCCAGCCCCCAAAACAGCACCTGGAGGGGAACGTGCCCGTGTTTAGGCAGAAAACACAGCCCACTAGGACAGAGAGGAAGGCAAAGGACACACAAGGCATCCCTGCGAGGAGCAGTATTTGACAGGAATGTCTCTCATAGTGCCCTTCCCTCGGTATCAGCAGGGATCTGGCTGAGAAGTCCTGGAGCAAACCACAACTGAGGGTGTTGCTGTCTTCCCCAAATACTTTCTCTAATGAGGTTTTTAAATAGTTTTGCCCCGCCTACACTGGCAGCCGGAACACTTTCATCTCCAGGTGAATGGGAACCGAGGTGGGACTCAGCTGTCTGCCGCGAGGATCATTTCCATACTGCAGCGAGGCGGGAGGCACGGCAGGGAAGAGCTCCGGCTCCTCTGGGAGCTGATCCCCGCTCAAATATTCACCTCGTGCACCAGTGGTTGAGGCGCAAGGAGCGCTCGGGCAGTGTGGGTTGGCAGGACGGGGGGGCCTCTCGATGAGAACGGCCCTGAGCCCGCAGGTACCCGCTGGAAAACGAGGTTCGTGAGCAGGACTCAGTTTGTTACAACCTGCTCCGAGTAACCACACACCTCTCGTTCTTAGGTGGCAAAGATCACGTCTATCCTGGAGGCTTCTGGGTGGGTGTGGAAGTACTTTCCACAGAAGCGCATCTCGCCCCCTTCTCCTCCCCTGCGCTGCTGCCGGCGGAGCGGCGCTGACGTCGCCGGGGAGGCGAGCGCTCGCCCACCCGCACCAGCCGAGGAGCAGCCCAGACTCCCAGAATTCCCGAATCACTGAGGCTGGCAAAACCTTCAAGATCATCGAGTCCAACCTGTGACCGATCCCCACCTTGTCCCCAGCCCAGGGCACTGAGTGCCACCTCCAGCCCTTCCTCGGACACCTCCAGGGATGGGCACTCCAAACCTCCCTGGGCAGCCCCTGCCAAGGCCTGAGCACCCTTTCCATGGAGAAATTCTTCCTGAATTGAGGCCGTTCCCTCTCCTCCTGTCCCTGTTCCCTGGCAGCAGAGCCCGACCCCCCCGGCTGCCCCCTCCTGTCAGGGAGTTGTGCAGAGCCACAAGGTTCCCCCTGAGCCTCCTTTTCTCCAAACTGGCCTCGTTCCTCTGCAGGGCTCTCTCCCACAGGGATCAGAAAATCACAGGATATCCTGAGCTGGAAGGGACCCACGAGGATCATCGAGTCCAGCTCCTGGCCCTGCACAGGACACCCCAGCCACCACATCAGAGTGGGCACCGTGCTGGCCTCACACACAGGGCTCTGAGAGGTCAGCCAGGGCTCTGAGCTCTTCTTCTAAGGGGAAAGGAATCCTTTCACCCCCAAATATTCACATGAGCTATACTGCAGTAGTCTGGGGAAATAGAAATGGCCACACAAGCTTATTACAGCCGTCCCTTCTGATTTTATAAACTGCACGTCTCTACCATGGAAAGAAAGCCCAGCCCTGGAGAGCTGTGAACATCTGCAGCTGCTGCCCAGATGTGGTTGCCCGGAGCCTGAGCAGAGGTTTCAGGGGAAAACCCCCGTCTGCCTCGCACGGAACGCCAAAACAGAGGACAGAGGTTTCGCTTTGTAACCCTCGACCAACGAGACATTAAGTGCCTTTGATCTCTAGATAGAAAAATGATCTTTTGATTTCAGATTATGAAAATGAGGAACCATCTGCTAAGAAACAGCTCCGGACCCACGTTTTATTGAGGCCAGATGGTGTCCAGGGTTCCTACGTATGAATTCAATTAGCTGCTTGTGTCTGCGTCAGTGAGTCTGGATCCACCCAGTCATGTTTTTGGAACAAATATTGTAATATTCCCATGGATCCTCCAGACAGTGGGAGGTGTTTCCTTCACTGTGAAGGTTTTGGGAAGTGGTGACTTTGTCTCATTTTCATCATTTTCATCCCTGCTCTGCATTTCTAATCCCTTGGTTCTCAAGACTCAGGGCTTTCCCTGGATCTCTGAGCCAGCTGTGCTGAGTGAAGACATCCCTGATTCCAGTTTGCCCATCAGGGCTGAGGTTTCAGCCCCTGGGAACCTCTCCCATGCACCTCTCCTACACTGGGGCTGAGTTTCAGAATTATTTGGAATATAACCCATCTCCAATATCAGCCAGACCAGCTCCAGTCTCCTTTCCACGGTGCTTACCAGGGGTTTACTCAGGGTTTAGCTCTGCTGAGAGCAAGGTCCCTGTTGCCAGCACCCTGCAGCCTGGAAGGGTGGCACAACGGGAGGTCTTTCACAGGATGCAGAATGTGTGAATGAGCAGCTGCCTGAGCAGCCACCAGCCCCAGCACGGATGGATTTCCTGCCTGGACAGCCAGGCTCTGCAGATCCCAATTAGCTCCCCTCATTTTTCCAATCTAATAATCTGGAAGTCCCTGGTTGTTTTTTTATACAGGTGTGGCTCAGCACCACATGCTACCCTCAGCAAGCTGCGTATTTGCACCAATTTCCCTCATTACAGTGTTGGAAAAGGGAAAATCCTGCTGTGGGAATGGGCTGGGCTGCAGCCCCAGGAGCAGCAGGTTGTGATTTGGGGCTGGAAGGGCCTCACTCACAGCCCACACCTTCCTCTGCATCCTGGGAACTCACCTGCCTTGAAAAATGTTCCGGAGCAGGAAGCATCCCTGGCAAAGGGATGGCATTTGTTGTTTTCCCTGGACTTTTTGGGGAGGGATGGGGCTGTCAAGCTCAATTGCTGTTTCCAGACACAGGCTCTGGGCACAGGGTCTGCCACTGCCCATGGTGACATCTCTCGTTTCAGGGTTCCTCACCCATGAGCTGTGTTTGACTCTGGTTTTCCATCACGGGGCATGCTGGGAGGTCCATCCTCTCTCTCCCTGCCTTTCCTGCCATGGAATCACGCTCTGTCCGGGCACGCTGTGGCTGCTGTGCCTGGGAATCCCCAGGGCACCTTTCCGGGCTGGCTCTGCTCCTCACCCTGCACGGCTGTGATTACAGCCCCATTACCAAATTAGAGGATTATAAGCATAATAACACACAGAGAAACTACTAATTTCCAATGATTTCTCCTTTTAAAAAGAAAATACAAGCCCTTTAGCAGATGGGGTTTGCAAAGAGCTCTGAAGGAGCAGCTATGAGGGAAGAGCCACGGAGTGGATGGATGAGAAAATGGAGCAGGTTCTCATTAGGGTGCAAGGTGTGTGATAATTACCTGAGGAAGCACAGGGAAGGCAGGGCTGGGTTCACCCTGGATCCCACAGCCACTGCAGGCTCCTCGTGTGCAGCTGCTGCAGGCCTGGAACACGATTTGCCAGCTCTGCCCAGCCCAAGCGTCCCTCGCTCCTTCCTTCCCAGGAATTCTCGGGAATCCGTACCTGATCCCACATGCCATGTAAGGTTTTTCCTTCCTGTTGGTGCTGAACTGCTTGATAGAGCTGTTATTGCTCCAAACCCAGGATTTAAGGCAGCTGGTTCAAGTTTGACACCCCTCAACACGGATTAGTCACTGTACTCATCACTCTGCTCATTCAGCCTCCATTGACAATCTCACCCCCACCAGATGTCCTGGTTTTCCAGCCTCACAGACTGTGTCATTCCAAGGACCCACCAGAGCTCCTTGGATCTGCTGGCAGGTCCTTTGGGATTCCCTTACAGCAGGAGGCAGCAGCTTTAGGGCTCCCAAACCTTGGTGCAGAACCTTCCAGAACCACTGAATCCGCCCACCCGTCCCCATCCCCATCACACATTACCAACGTCACCCCTTGCAAACCACTTTGAGGAAGGTTAAGAGTTGGCTGGTTGAAGCCAAAGTTGTGACTAATATTTTTTGGGGAAAGTACTTGATGTCAAAACAAGTGAGAAGTGAAGCGGAGACATGTGGTACAGAGATGTGGGAAGGGATGGAGGGGCTTTTCGGTGCCAAATTTCCCTGTTCCCTGAAGGGAGAACCCAAGTTGCCTTATTTCTTAATGTAGAATGAGACAGAGAAAGAAAACAGAGAAGGAAAACTTCCTTCTTTACTTCTTTTAGATCCTTGCGTTTCTAGAAAGCTGCTGAATCACCCCCCTATGATAGAGTGTCATGGAAAGGGGTCCCCTGGCTCACGCCAGTGGCCACAGGCCAAGCCCCTGCTGGGTTCCAGAGCTGCTGGAGCCCCTCAGTGTCACCCCCCGGCCCCTGCCCAGCGCAGGCGGGAGCTGCCAGAGCCCCCAGCAATCCCTTTTCCTCACGGCTCCTTCCCACAGCCACAGGCTGCAGGTTTCAGGTTTTCCAAGCCTCTTTCCAGCCAGAGCAAGGTGTGCAGGCACGCAGACACCTGGAGAAACAGCCAGTGGGTCTGGCCCCAGGGACAGCCGAGGCATCCACGTTCACTCCTTAGAGTCAGGTGTGCTGCACGGAAACGTGTGGGTCCCGCGACTTTGGAAGTGAAATAACCAATTATTTTTAGTCATTTAGAGCAGGCAAAGGACTCAACCCTCAAAACTACTTTGCTTCCAGAAGTTATTCAAACCCTATGGAGCCACATAGATTTGCTTATTAACCAAGTGCCTGTGCTGGCCGAGCCTCCTCCCGCCCTGCCGAGCCCGGCGCGGTGCAGGAGGCAGAGCTGCAGAGCTCATTTCCTATTTACATCCCGAAAAAGCCCAGTTCAGCAGGGCTGCTGCCCCTGCAGCCAGCAAGGTGCGTGGTGCAGGTGTGGGAGGGTGATTCACCCTGCGCCGGCAGCACCCACAGGTTATCTGCGTCCTGTGGCTCCCGGTGCTTCCCCGGCCCAGGCAATTCCAAGCACACCCAAATAAAGTCCCAAATCAGCCCTGTCTGGCCTCACCCTCTTTCTCAGCAGAGGGTTTGGACAGCTTCCACGTCTCTTTTTCTCTTCCTCCCAGAGGAAGTTGGCCTCGCAAGCAACTCCCTGCGAAGGCCTGAGCCAGAAGGTGGGACCTGGCCTGCTGTCCCGCTCTCCCGACCTCTCCTGATGGGAGTAACAACCTCCAAGCCTCTCCTACGCCCCAGACGGGCTTTCCTCCTCCCCACACTCTGCAGCCCCTTCCCAGAGCACCCCGAGCTCCCTCATTAACCCCTTCTCTGCTCTCGGCTGCTCAGCCGGGACAGGGGGAGCCCCAGGTGAGCTGAAGGGATCAGTGGGGATGATTCCTGACCCCACTGGCAGCTGAACCAGGCAGCCAGGAATGAGAACTGCACACGGAGATGAAACATCCCACCACATGCTCCTTTCAGCAGGGCCTGTTGCAGTAGCACAACGGGGATGGTTTTAAACTTAAAAGAGGAGAGGTTCAGATTGGATATCAGGAAGGAATTCCTCCCTGTGAGGGAGGTGAGGCCCTGGCACAGGGTGCCCAGAGCAGCTGTGGCTGCCCCTGGATCCCTGGCAGTGCCCAAGGCCAGGTTGGACACTGGGGCTTGGAGCAGCCTGGGACAGTGGAAGGTGTCCCTGCCCATGGCAGGGGATGGAACAGGATGGTTTTTAAGGTCCCTCCCAACCCAAACCATTCCATGACTCTATAAACAGCTGGCTGGAGCCCGTCAACTTTGGCTACTCTTTCCAAACTCATCGGAAATACTAAAATACCCTGATTTTGGTTTGCCATCCCTTGGGAGCAGTGGTATTGTTCCCAGGCAGCAGCCAGGAGCTGTCAGGATGCCCAGACCATGACATGACTGGCTGGATGCCCCTGACAGCCCCAGTTTCGCTGGAAATGACGGGGCTGGGCTGGACATCCGCGTGCTGTGGCTTTGCCAGGCTCCAGCCCTCTCGGTGCTAACGTGCAGCAGAAGGGACAGACAGTATGAAAACTGAGTGTTATCACTGCCAGCTCACCAGGAGCAGGACTCATTGCAGATAATCTTCAGGGACAGGGACCTCAGGAACAACCCACCTGAGCACAGGCTGCTCCATTAATCACTTTGGCTGCCCCCAAACTGAGTGAGGTTTGAGGCTCCCTCCTCCATCCGAGACACCGTGTCACACTGTGACTGGATCCTGTGCTGAAATGCAGCTGCCGGAATTATGGAGGTGGAAGACCTTTATTTAGCCCAATCTTCCATCGTGAAACCTCCTCCAGACTTCCAGCAACCCCCTCCCAGAGCACTGAGTAACAGGACCGGCGCAGCTGCCTGCCGTGACCTCCCCCGAGCTGCCGAGCCTTGTGTATTTTGGATACCAAACTATTCCCATCAGAAAGTAACTTCCTCAGAAAGTTAGCGGGAGATCTTGGGGTTTATTTTTCTTATGGCATTTAAAAATACAGATAAATTCTATTTATGCTTGCAAAGAAAACTCCGAAACCTCCTTCAGCCATAAAACAATTGGGGAGCCCGTCCTGCCCTCGCTCCGGCGCTGTCGCCTCTCCCCAGCCACGGCCGTCGTTTGAGGCATCACTTAGCAACACTCATGAGGAGACTTTGTGCCGTGCTGGGGTCACCACACCCACCAGCACATCACACATCCACACAGCCAACTTTCCAGAAAAACGAAATTAAAAGACCAACAACAACAAAAAAATCAACTCTTTTGGTGGCTTATTCCCACTACTCAAACGTTACTGATTTGGGGTGGAAATTCCCTGGCAGGAGCTTCTGTTTCCATTCTGTGTCTTGTTGGGAAATGCGGTGGGGAGGGTTTTGGGGGATGAGCTGGGGGTGCCAGAGCTGCAGCCTCCCCCTGGCTCCCTCAGACCCCTCAGATGTGACCCCGGCACGCTGGGCACCGCCAGGGACCGTCGGTGGCTGCTGCTGAGCTGCAGGACTCGGTGCTGCCTGATCTCCTGGACGGGGATGCTCCACTGCACGAGCAGTTCTGTGAAGAGGTGGGTGCACGTGCACCCCACACCTTCCCTCCACACACAGACACCCCTGCCAGAGCACCCTGGGCTCGCGGGGGGAGGCCAGAGCCTCCATCCTTGGTGAGGAGAGCATGGACGCACACGGACCTGGCACTCCCACAGCAGGAATCTCCTCCAGCTCCCAGCCAAGGACAGGATGCAGTGGCCAAAGGAAGGCCTGACCCCCAGCCCACCCCCCCAGGACAGCCAGCCATTTGGGGAACTTCTCCCAGCTGGCTCAGGAGCACCTTTAATCACACACAGCTTTCCCTGTGTGACACTGAGAGCTGCCACGGAGCCACGGCGATGCCACCAGGGCTGGCAGGAGGTGACAGACACCTCACACCCCATGGGACACTGCGGATCCACCACTGTCCTTTCTTGCTTCTTCCCAACTGCGAGACACGGAAACCCCCTGGAGCCTGACATGGCCGTGGCCCGAGGGCAGCTGAGCAGGGCAGCAGTGACTCAGGGCAGGGGTTCCAGGTCAGCCTGGTCACGGGGCCCCGCCAGCCCCCCTGGCCCCGGGGGAAGTGGGATGGGGAAGGCACCGGGTCCGGTGGGCACAGGGGCACTGCTGGGCCAGCTTCCAGCTGGGTTTGGGAACCAGTGCTCGTTCTCGTGTCTCTCACGAGGGCGTGTGGTGTGGCTGTGCAGATATCACACAGATCTGTCTGTCTGGATGCTCCCCTCCCTCAGCATCCACAACAGAAGGTTGTTCTTTACTTTTCTTGCTGGCAGTGTCACTCAACTGCTGTATTTTATCTCCATGCGCAGTTTCTGTATGGAATTCTCTGCTCTGGGACTCTTTAGGATGAAAAGCCCTGTGTAAGTTTGAAACTATCTCTAAGTGCCGTTGAAATTACCTAGAAATAAAATAACCCCTTCAGTTCTGGAACCTCAGCACGAGGCAGGATTTAATCTTTACCTGTCCTTGGCCAAGCACATTCCTGTGCTCACCCAGGTGTCTGAGCACCTGCCCTGAAGTGACACCACACCAGGGTTCTGCTGTGGGGCTCATGCCTGATGGATTTTCACTGCCTGCGTAAAGTAAGGAAAGAAGTGAAATAGTGAAATGAGTAGAAGTAAACCCACAGCTTCGTTAGAACTGCACTACCCTCCTTCCATCAAAAATCTGATTTCTGCAGCCTGGCTGGCAATGCCTCATCACTTCAATGTCACATTATGGCCCACGACACCCAGGAAACCACAGCAGTACAAATCTGTGCTGTTCCCTGCCTCCCTTCCCCAAGGCAAAGAATTAGGAATGGCGAAAACAAAATCATGGGACTGAAATAATAAGAATTTTTTAAAAAAGAAGGAAAAAAAAGGAATCACAAGACCAGTGGTTTGGAGCCGGGTAGCACAGGGAGGGAGCCCACAGCCATGCAGGGACCTCTACTCGGGCTCCCCCCACCTGGACACACCCCACAGAACCTTCTCAGCTGGGATTTCTCCTTCCTTTCTGCCTTCTTCCAGCTCCTCAAGTCTGCACCTGAAAGAAGGCACAGAGCCAAACTGATTTCCTGAATTTTATCCCTTTTTTCCCCTATAAGGAAACATCCTTTTTTCTCCCCATGAACATTTCAAACCTTGCACATTTTGGGGATGAAAGCTCTTCTGTGTGTCTCCAGCTAAAGAGGGACTTTGACTTCCCACCTGCCACTGTGGGACTGATGCAAGCAGGAGTGCGAGCAAGCTGACTCCCATTTCCCGGGAGACAGATCAGCCAGATTTAGGAAAAACTGAGCAGTCTCCTGTGCCAGGACCCATGGCAGATGCTGGGGGAACGGCAGGGATGGAGCTCAGAGACTGTGCTCGCTGCCAGGGATGCAGCACAGCCTGTGCTCGGCTCTCCTGGGGACCCCTTCTGGCTCTGCACTCAAATACCTGAGCTGGGTCCCCTCACCTGGGTCTGCGTGGGAGGACAGGTGAGGACCACACCTGGAAGTCCTGTAACTGCCTGGTGGCTGTGGAGGGACCCTGCACGTCAGAGGAGACGCTTGGCCAGGTGTGCTGTCCCCTTCCCACCGTGGCTGGAGTCAGGGAGAGCGACAAGGTGACACCTCCAGCCCAAACAGCCCTTGGCAGGAGGTGAGGCCGCCTCCGTGCTCTCCATGTGTGCAGGACCCCAGCACCTCACACACGCTGGCACACGTGCACAGCGACGGCTCCCTGGGCATTCCACGTTCCTGCATCAGGAAAGGGGATTCCGGGACCTTCAGGAGACAGAAACGTCTTTCACGAGCTCAGGTGCAGGGTCTGATGGTGAGATAAGCACCCTTCGAGTGCCCTCTCACTTGGGATGCATGTGGAGACTGACTATTCACCTGTGCTTCACCTCCTTCCATTACCCCTCATCCATCCATCTTGAGGGCCTTTTTCCCAGACTTCAGCGCAAGGCCACTAAGTGTTCTTTGGCTCCATCACAGCAGAGTTCACCACTTAAATTATTTTGCCAAATCCCTTGAATTGTTACTCCCCAACAAGACCATCACAAAGAACCCAAACATGCTGTGGCAGAAGGCAACCTGCACATTCCAGAGTGCCTGTGCCTCTGGAGGTGTCAAGACTCTTCACTCCTGCTGGCAAATCCAGCTCTGCAGTAACCCACATCGCCTGACTCCTGGTCTTGTGCCCTGATCACAAGACGATCTTTCCCTCTGCAAGAGCACCGGGAGCGAGGGATGAAACATCCCTTGCGTTGCCCAACACCTCCCCCACGGACGTGCTCCACTCAGACCTTGGGACGTGGCCGGGAGCCAGGACCCAGCACAGCAAGGAAACAATTCCCGGGCAGCTCAGGGCCTACAAGGGTTTCCACTCCCACCTTGGTAATCCCCAATTTTTACAGCAGGGATTTGGGACTGAGCTGAACCTCAGGCAAGTCTGTGTCATGAGCAATACCAGCTTTGGCCATGGGAATCTTGTTTTAGGGGGAAATACCAAGATAACACCCTGGAAATTAAACAAAACTTTCTGTATTCCCTCTTTTTCTTCTCCTGAGAGTAGGGAGGCCTCACTGCATTCTTGACAAATATAAATACAATAAACCAAATTCATTGACATGGAAACTGGCCCCAGCCTACAGTAAGGCTTCAGTATCAAAGAGAAATTTTACTCAACGGAGCATCTTTATAAACTGAAATCCTGTGAATTCATCTCTTCAGGATATCCTCATTTCCAGCCCTGCCTCAGAGCCCACTCAGAAATTTACATCAGATCAGCTAAACAGAGTGGGGACTCAACCTACAAACTGCAGCAGACCAGTCAGCCCCGGGTCCCTAGGGGGACCAAGGCCAAACTGGGGCCAAACTGGTGAGAACTCAGCGCTGCTGTCCCTCCTCTGTGGATGCCATTGCTGGCACTGCACTGCAGCACGAGCTCTGCTCTGCATGGACTAGAGATGCTCAGGGTCTTCAGGTGCCACAGACAGACCCGCTCCCGCTTTGGTTCTGATTTCTAAACTGTCCCAAGATACAATAATGATCTATAGATGAAGCAATGATCCACAGAGCAGAAGCAAAGCCAAGGACTGTGCTGGTGGTGCTGATGCTCCGGGTCAGGTTCTTGCTGTGCCTGTATTTACACACTTTGGGGAGTCATTCCCTGTCTTGCAGAACTGCTTTCATGCAGTGTTAATATTTCTTAGGCTTCCTGGAGCTTTTACTCCGCATTCTTTCTCATTAGTGCAGTGACTTTTTCTTTCTGTAATTAATAATGGCCCTCTCCAGAAGCAGGTAATTTGAAAATATAAATGTTTTATTGATCACATTTTTACTGATCCAAACCGGACTGTCTCCTGAGGAGACAGACACCACGGCTTTGCATTACCCTGCTCTCTCCCCCTTGGCTTGACCCATTTTCCCCTCTCTTTCCAATGGAATCAAATCCTGTAACTAACCTTTAAGGCTTCCTTAGGCTTTATTTTGTTCCTATTAACCTTCTGCTTCTCTGGATAATTCTGCAGCCAAGAGTAGGTGTGACTCCCACGGCACAAGTCTCGCTGTGCTGTTGACTCATGTGCTGTGCTCAGCCAGCTCCTGGGATGGGAGGCTTATGCAACGTAGCGAGGTCTCCCGGAGCATATGCTGCTCCTGGAGCTGTGAGATCCCGGCGTGTTCTCCTGCTGGATGTGCCCGTGGGATGCACGGCTGCCACCGGCCCTGGCTGTGCCCCGAGCACGCACACGGGGCCCCCGCACAGCCCCGGGGAGGTGATTCGGGCAGGTTCCCCCCTCCTTCAGAGCTAAAAATCAAATATCTGCACAGAGAGGCTGCTGGGCTCTGGCTAGGGGTGGCCGTGCAGCTGCTGCCCGCCCTGGGCTCCGGGAGCTCCCAGCGAGGAGCCCTCCCTGGGTTTTTAAAGGGCACTCAGTTCTAAACACAGATTATATAAAGTGAACTTAACAGACGGTCAGATTTGGCCTGGCATGTTGGGAGGGTTCTCACACAGATCTTTTTTTTTAGGAGGGAAACTAGCAAGACATGTGGTGAAAAACACCCTATAGCTTGTAACTCCTGTCTCTGAGATCCAGCCATCTGTTCCCATGAACTTCAAGTGAGAAGCACCCACCATTTTGAAGGCAGACACTTAAAAAAGTGAGAGGATCCAGCCCTCGATTCCTGGGGCAGAAAGCAGCTCCGACGCCCGTCTGAAAGGGCAACGCACGAACTGCAAACCTCTCTGGGCAAGATCATCTTCCCTGCACGGCTGAGCAAAGGCTGAGCTAATGGCTTTAAAATTAATAGAATCACAGGATGGTTTGGGTTGGAAGGAACCTTAAAGCTCATTTCATTTTCCATCCCTGTGCCATGGGCAGGGACACTTTCCACTATCCCAGATTGCTCCAAGCCCTGTCCAACCTGGCCTTGAACACTTCCAGGGATGAGGCAGCCACAGCTTCTCTGGGCAATCTGTGCCAGGGCCTCCCCACCCTCACAGAAAATAATTTCTTCCTAACATCTAATTTAATCTCCCCTCTTTTAGTTTAAAACCATTCCCTCTTGTCCCAGCACCACCTGTCTGTGTAAATTCCTGATGCCCTGGCCCTCCATGCAGCAGGGAGTGAGCTGGGACTGATGTGAGCAGCACCAAGCCCTGAGTGGGAAGCCAGGGCTGGCAGCAGGCAGGGGACCCTGGCATCCCTGGCAGGGGACCCTGGCATCCCTGGCAGGCAGCTGGGGCTGAGCGATCCAGAGCTGTGCAGGTCGCAGCAGCCCCTGCTTTCCCCTGCGTGACTCGCTGCCACCCAGCCCATCAACTCACCAGATTCATAAACACAGAAATAAAACCTCCTTAAAAGCCCTGCTAGGGAAAGGACAAACCCATCTCCTGCTGTGCAGCCTGCTCGGTTCTGAAGCCAGGATTTCCCAGAGCGAGCTGAAAACCCCAGGTGTGGGGCGAGGTGTCACCACGTCACCGCAGCCTTTGCTGGAACTCCTGCTGGAAGGCGGCTGAAACATTAACCTAGGCTCGCCGTGGCACCTTTCCCAACAGGAGATGAAAGCCAGCAGCTGCTGATATGGAAAGCAACTGTTGGAACTGCCGAGCACTGACACATGCGATCGCACGGAGCCACCGGCTCCTGCAAACGTGCTGCAGGAAATGACTAAACATTGAGTGCTTGTTATTGAGCAGGATTCCTGGAGACACGTAGGTGGTGTGGACAGCGTGGTATGTGCATTAAAGTGCAATTTAGGTCAATGATTCTTTGAAAGGACCATTCTCCCTTTTTTCTCCCCCCTTTCTCCCTTCAGGGATGTTTGCTATTCAAAGATTAACTTTTCCAGCCCTTTTTTCCAAACAGTTCCCACCAGCTCTAAATAACATTAAAAAGGGGGAAAAGACAGTAAAAATTGCCCTGGTTTAATATTGAAATCTCTCTGCAATTTTTTTTCTCATTTTAGCTGTTTTTAATGGTAAAACAGGATTCCAAAGAAGCTTTAGAGGGAACAGTGCGTGTTCAGACAAAACCAATCCCATTTCACGAGGTGTCTGAGTCTCAGTTTTTAACAGGTGAACCCAAAATGAGAGCCAGCCCTGGAGGGACTGGACAGATGCGGGCTGTGGGAAGTGCCAGCACAGCTCCAGCTCACGCTGGGGCGTGCCGGGGCTGTGATCCACCTTTTCCATGGACCCTCGGGTGCCCAGCGGTTCCTGAAGCATCTCCAAGAATGTGAGGCGGTGCCTCCAGCACTGCCCCGGCACCCAGAGACCTCATCAGGAAACACAAATCTTCTCCAAAAGCTGCTAAAAGCTGCACAAATGCATCCTTCTATCATTGATCAGATTTGCATTATTGCACAGAAAACCAGACTCCCACAGAGCCAAAGGCTCCCAGGCCTCCTCAGAGACACGGAGACCCAGGGGAACAAGGCTGCCATGGAAAAGCGTTGCAGGGCTCAGCAGGGTGTTCAACTGCAGTGGGAGCAGAGCCACGAGACCCACAGCGTCCTCCCCACCACGGAGGGACTCTGTTTTCAGTGGGAATCAGAGAAATCCCAACCTGGAATCAGTGGGAAGTCTGCAGTGGGGCTGGGGGAGGGAGCTGGGTGTGCTGCAGGACAGGCATCACTGTAGAAAAGGTCTCCTTGCTAAAGAGAAATAAATTATTGATGGCAATGCAATTTCCTGCTGAGAGAAATTCCAAAGACCCTTTCCAAACAGGAATGAGACCTGGCAGAATACCGGTCTTCTCAGGCCACCTACTTTTTTTTTTTCCACCCAAGGACTAGCTAAACAAAATCCCAAGAAAAGCTCATTTGTATCCATTTAATTATTTAATCAATAGCTCTGCTTTCAAAGCTCCTCCTCATCCTCACTCCAGCAAAGCCTGGTGTCCCACAGATCCTTAGATATCCAGAGGACAGCAAAGAATTTTAGTGGGCGACTGTTACGGGAGTTAAATTTAAATAAAATTCAATTAAAAAGGCATTAAATTAAAGAGACAGAGCAAAGGGAAACAAGAGCTGGAAGCCTCGCCAAGGTTGACCTGAGCTTTTGGGTACAAGAGGGGTCTTTGAGGAGGGTGAGCACAAGTCTGGGGTGCCCAGGTTATCCCAAGGTCCCTCCAAAGGCGTCAAGGGTTGTGCAGCTGCCGAGTGGGCAGTGAGCGGGGCAGGCAGGAGGGTGTTCAGGGGATTGTCTCCTGGTCAGGACATCACCTCCAGCAGCCTCATGCCCCGGGTGTGAACCCATCCCCTCCTGACCCAGCAGATCCCAACACCAGTTGAGTCATCCTGACATTTAACGGCGCCACTGGCCGGCTGCTGCTGCTTGAACCAGGAGAGGGTTCACAACCAAACAGAAATCCAGATAATTTTAAAAAGCTTTTAACTTGCTTTTGCCAGTCTCTTCTCCAAGTGTTTCCTGCACGCACTCAGAGTGAGGGAATGGCTGTGGCTGACTCCCAAGTGCTGCTAATGGGGGCCAGGCACTGCTTCTCCACCAGTGAACATTTTCAAATAATTGGAAAACCTCTGGTGAATCTGAAATGTGTCTATGGAGGCTCCCATCAGCGGGGGTGCACATGCCCTTCGTTAGGGGGCCTACAAGGGAGCTGGAGAGGGACTTAGGACAATGGCCTGGAGAGACAGGACAAAGGCGAATGGCTTGAAGATGACTGAGGGCGGAGTTTGATTGAATATTGGGAAAAATTCTTGGCTGTGACGGTGGTGAGGCCCTGGCACAAGTTGCCCAGAGAAGTTGTGGCTGCCACATCCCAGGAAGTGTCCAAGGTCAGGGGGTGGGACAGGATAAGTTTTAAAACCAAACCACCAATCCATGATTCATTTCCAACCCAAACCATTCTATGATTCTCTGGAGTCAGGATGGGTCAGACCCATGGCAAAGGGATTGCACAAGCCACAGTTTCAGTGGAACCCTCGTGACGATGGGCTGCAGAAACACGTTGGGCGTGCATCTCGCAGGAGAGTCAACGGGCATAAAAACCCAAAGTAAAACAAAAAGGGCTCAAAATGACCCCTTTGATTATGCAAAACACTACACAGAACTGCCATTAGTGTTCTCACATCTCACATTTCCTTCCCCACCTTTCCCTTGCTCCCCAGTTTTGGTTTGCTCCTGATTCCCACTGCTCCCGAGGTTGGGACCAGACAGCGGCAACACCAACCTCCCAACAGCAAGCTTTGCCTTGGCCCATTTTCCAGCACTAACTGCCTCCCAAGGCCATTTGTTCTGAGGTATAAAGCCTTTTTTTTCTCTGGGAATTGATCTGGCAATGCTTTTGGGACTGCTGCCAGAGAAAGAGTGTCCCTATTGCTCCTTCATTACCATCACAGCTACCAGGACCTCTGCTGCCTGTCTCAGCATCTTGGCTGCAGTTCCCGAGCCTGGACAATCTTTCCAAATGCAGGGAATTCCCTTTGGATAAAGGGACAGGGACAGTCACAGGAAAGCTTTGACTGTCATTCCTCAAACATAGTCCTTCATGCCCTTGCAGGGAGCTGCCAACACGGCTGGAGCGAGCCGGCACCTCCGGGCTGGCTCCATCAGGCTCCAACCCAGTCCAGGGTACAAACGCCAGTGAAACCCCCAGTGCAGATGCAGAAATCAGTGTGAAGCAAAATCAAAATACAGGAGATCTTCACTTTTTTTTCTCTTAACCCACTTAAAGGCCTTACACAGCAAAAAAAAAGAATTACTGGAGAGAAAAATTATGTGCAAATACTGAGTATCATTAAAACAGGATCAACTCATACACATGCGGAAAGGAGAAGGAGCTCTAATATTCCTACTCCTCTTAGGGCAGGGAGAAGCTGTGATGATCCTGCAGAGTTCCGGCTCCCGGCAGCTCCTGTCCCGGTTTCTGGATCAGAGGAGCAGCATCCCTCTCTCATCTGCTCTGTCACCACCCTGACCTTTCCCAATCCCCTCTCATATCTTGCCTGTTACTGCCGTGTACTTTTCTCTCCAGACACTCTGGAGCAGTTATTACTCACAGATGTAATTGCTTAGTGCTCCCTCAAGTCACAAACACGAGACATCAGAAGACATCTAAGAACACAGTTTCTCCAAGGCCCTGAGGTATGGAGACAAAGGATGCCTTTTCCCAGGAAAACTCAAGGCAAACCATAGCTATGGTGTTTAAGCCATGAAGCCGCCTCGATTCCTTATTTTAAACAGGGATGACTTTGCATTAACAAAAATGTTGCCCTTTTGCTAAAGACCTCGAGTTTGGGTTTCATGGAATAATTTAGGTTGGGAAAGACTTCCAAGATCACCGAGCCCAACCTTTAACCCTTGGTTTGGGAGCGGGGACGGTCGGTGTGGAGCTCACGTGCTTCCCGATAACCACGCTTGACCACATGACTGAGCAGCACACATCCCACGCTTCCCATCGCCGCTCCTCACTTCACACGCTGATCTCTGCTTTCATCTCCCAAACATAACATGGGTGGGATTTGTTTACACTGGGTGGAAGGATGTGCGAGAGCCAAGCTGGCGACCACAAGTGTTAGAAACTGGCAGAAAGGGCAGCAGCTGTTATGATGCAAAAGTACATATTTGCCTGAAGACTCTGGCTAGGAAACCATCAGAGAAATCCAGACTGATTCATGCTCTGCACCCTCCCCAGATGACTTCCGAGAGTCACGCCAGCCCTGCTGCCGCAGCCAGAGCCGTGGTGGCTGCCCCAGGCCAGCTGCTGCCACCTGAGACAGCGGGCTGGGACCACCCAACTGCCTCCTCTGCCAGCGCAACACATCAGATAGATTTCTCTTTAATCAAAGTTCTGAAGGAGGATATTAAATGATGGTTTAACTACAGCATCAACAGCTGAATCACAACGGCTGAGCAAGCAACCAGTGCCAGACAGTCCCAGTGCCTGGGGAGCCCCAGGGGAGCAGGTGAAACCAGGCAGGAATGCCCAAGGCTCCAGCACCTGCACTGCCAAATCCACCCAGCCACAGTCCCGTGGCAGGGCCAGGAGAGAAATGCCCATGTACTCCCTGTTTGCTACTGGGAGTAAAACACTCTGAGCCTCATCTGTGTGACTTGATGCAGAACGAACCTCCTCGTTCAAGGGATGAAAGTCAGGGAAGTGGGAGACAAGGCTCTTCAAGACATGAAATCCTGGAAATGTGGACTGAAGTTTGAGCTTATCAGAAGAAGACTGCATAAGTTAATTTATAATCTCTAAGCACCCCTGCCTCAGCCAGAGCTTCCAATTCACCCTCTTGAGGATGAGGAAAAGACAGAGAAATACTTCTCTGGGAGTTTTCTGAGATTCCAGTTCAGGTTTCTATGTTTGCATGTGATGTTACATGAACAGAGTGTGGTGCCTGAAGAAGCTTTCACCATCATATGTCCTGGTTTCGGCTGGGGCGGAGTTAATTTTTTTTTTCCCAGTAGCTGATACAGGGCTGTGCTTTGGATTTAGGTTAAGAGTAATGCTGATAACACACTGATGGTTTAGTTGTTGCGGAGCAGTGCTTACATTAAGTCAAGGACTTTTCAGCTTCTCACCCCAAAATAGCTTCCCCTAAAAAGTTCATAAATTTGACAATTATCGCAGATTGATGGGGTGGCTCAAATTTGCCAAGATTGGCAATTGTGGTTGCCACATCTCAACTCTCAGTGAAAGCGTTTTCCCCCACTAGCCATATATCCCAGCATTCCATTGCTAGCAGCAACACTTTGGGGTGCTTCTCCAAATTCCATCCAGCAATATTCTCAGACTAAGCGCCAGGCCTAGATAATTCAGTACCAATCTGCAGTACCTTCCTGCACTTCCAAATGGCTTGACTTGTGCCTACAAGTCACGGCAAGAATCATCAGGTGAAAAGGCCAATCAATCAGGCTTTGGGATTTTGGGCAGCCCATCCTGGGATGGGACAGGCTTTCGCCTGCCAGGTGACACGGCTGCAGATCACAGCCAGCGTGGTCAGACCTCAGCTCCTGGGGGGACAAACACCTTCATGGGGTAAAGTGACTGGTTACTGCAAAAGGGGAAAAACGGGCTGCTCTGCAGAGAAATAGCAGCAAACCCTCCCTGAACATCCTTCTCGGAAATGGATGAAGAATCCTTGGGAATATATGATTTGAGTAAAATCTGCTCCAGGGTGACTTGCTTTCTTCTGCTGCTGGCAGAATGACCTGCGGAGCTCCGTGTGTCACAGCAGCAGGGTGTGCAACACCACGCTGGAGCCAGAGGTGGATTTTATATCCACATGGTATTCCCAAAATATCCTCCTTCCCTTCAGGTCGTGAACAGAGTTTGGGGAAACTAGCTGCTATTTTCAGGGGTGGGGGTTGCAGCCTATTTCCTCCCCCCCCCAGTGCTTATAACAAGACCTCTACTCACAGTAACGCCACAAACTCCCTTACCCAGCCCGGAGCGAACGCCTGAGCACGTTGCTCAACCAGACCACAGGCAACAAAGCCATCAGCTGACAGTCCCAAACCCTCCAGCACAACCCTTTGAGTGGGATAGGACAGGGCCAAACACCAGCCCACGGGCACATGAAGCCCTTGGCAGCTGCTCTGCCCTCCCTGCCTGGCAGGGTTTGCCTGTACAGCTCACACAGACCAGGGCCCGCCGTGCATGGGCAACCACCTCACCCACGGGAGGGCTTCAGCACCAGCACTGGTGACAGAGGCCCTCGAGCCCAGAGGGGCTGAAAGCTCTGGTTCTGTGCTTTGTTTGCAGAAGGGACCCCCGGCACAGTGCCCTGGTGCCCTCCAGCCAGGGGAGCTCTGTGACCCACTGCTGCCCACATCCCTGGCACGAGGCTGCCCCACTGCCAAAAGCAACTGCTGGGGATTCCACACACTGAGGGTGCTACGTGCCTGTTCCCACCCAACCACGTCCCCCTGCGTTAGGCCCTATGGAACACAGATGAATTGCATTATGGAGTCCAATGCATAATAAAGAAATGAAAGATATTTCCCTGCTTTTGTCTCCCTCCTCCTTTCCAGCCTTGCATCAGCTTTTTCCCCCTCCTGCATGAACTTCAAACTCCCTCCCTCGCCCTGAGAAGAACCCTGCAGCAATGCAATGTCTCTGGGCTCTCCAGCTTGAGGAGTTTACTGCCCACACTGGATTTATGCTGTGTTTGTTTATTTAATGGCCCAGTTAGGAAACTCGGAGTGGGATCTGTGCTTGGGATATGCACGGATCTCAGCAAGACCCGCCGCAAGCGCCTGGGAAATCTCTGGCCTCCAACCAGTGCAGTGTCAGGCCACGCTGCATGCACAAGGCGAACAGGAGAATATCACTGCCCTTCTCTGTGAGAAAAATCACCCATTTCAGCAGGGCTGTGCACAGAGCTGGGCAACCAGCACCTGGCCTCGGGCTACTGGCAGCCAGTGGTTCCCAGCCGTGGGTTCTCCATGGGCTGGCATAACATGGGCCTCAGCCCACAGGAACAGGCTTTGCCTCCTCAATTCCTGCCTCACTGCTGTGAAAACTGTGCCACAGAATTGTGGAATCACAGAAGAGTTTAGGTTAGAAGGGACCCTGCCATGGGCAGGGACATGTTCCACCATCCCAGGTTGCTCCAAGCCCCATCCAACCTGGCCTTGGACACTTCCAGGGACGGGGCAGCCACAGTTTCTCTGGGCACCCTGTGCCAAGGCCTTACCAGTCTCTGAGTAAAGAATTTCTTCCTAACACCAACTCTAAACCATCAAGGACGTTGGTCCCACATCGCCAACCTTTGTAACCAGTCCATAGTTGGTCACATCCAACTCACAGGCTTTGCTAGCGCTGACAGCCCTGCTCCTCCACTTTCTGTCTCTTATGCCACAACAAACTGTCTGGACACTGCAGGAAGCATCGAGGACACTTCTCTTAGTTTTATATAAACAGAAACTTCTGTTTGCGACTCTCTGGCTGGGTTAGCTCTGCTTTACATGACACAGAGCAGCACACCCAACACAGAAAATGACAGAACCAGGCCCACAAGCATGAAAATTCAACGGGAAGCAAGGTCTCCATCAACCTTCCCTGCTCTGGATTCAGGTGGTGGCCAGGCAGGCACAAGAAGAGGTTTCTCCTCTGGCCAGCAGCCAGCACTGTAGAAATGCCAAACCCAAGCACCTGGCTCCTACCGCACTCGTACCAGTTCTGCTCCCACCTCCGAGGCCCACGACTTACTTTGATGCTATTCCGAAATCTCCTTCTCTCAGCTCTAAACCAAGACTTGAAATTATTAGAGGGAGTAATGCCTCTCAGGGCAGAATGCAAATTTAAAACAGTTGTCCCAAATAACAGGAGGCAGTAATTAGGCTCCAGCACTCCACAGCAGCATCCCTCAGCTACACCCTTCCCTGACTGCTCCACTGATGTAGGACATGTGCCATGCCATGCCACTAAAACCCAGGTTGCACAAGGCTGTTTTTCTTTATCTGTATATAAATCAGCTCCCCGCTTTTCATTTTCCTCCTTCACTCAGTGCTCTGGTCTATGAGCTTTGCTCCCTGCTTGTTTAAACCTTTTCCTTCTTGTTGCTGCTCCTTACCCTGGTCCCACTTTGTTGTTTTTTTTTTGTTTTATCCGCTCAAGGTGCCTGCTTCCTTAAATAGTTCTCTCTCTCTTATTCCTTCCTCGCCTTCCTTATCATCGTCTCTTTCTCACAGTTAACCAGAGTCTCCTTCCTCTTCCCCGGGCTTCCCTGCAAGGACATTTGCATTCTTTCTCAATCACATCAAACAGGAGATTTCAATTTAGCAGCACTCAGGAAAACACCTCAGACATCCGCATGGCATCAGAGCCTCCTGCCACCTCCGTTCCCCAAATGCCACTGAACTCTGGGTCCGTGAAGCAGGAGCTCAGAGTCACACGGCGCCGAGGTGACCGAGTGCGTGAGGCGCTGCCACCGTGCCACTGCCAGAGCCGCCCCTCTGCTCCGGGGGACCGTGTCCTGGCTGACCAAAGCCACATCCTCCCGTGCATCGCTTCAGGCCAGCAAGGCAGCCCTGCTGCTCCTGTGAGGCAAAAAATGAAGTGAATGATGCTGACTGCCACAGGGTGAGGGCTGAGCTTAGGGCTCAGAGGGATCGGATGCCCGAGGCAAAATAACCGCGACACAGGTACCTTGCCCCGCTACTGCCCGTGCCCTCGGGGAGGAGCAGAAAGCCAAAGAAGACAAGTCTTTACGTGGCCTTTAGGAATTGGATATGTTCATTACAATCTGATTAAAATTCCTTACAAATACACTTGAAAGTTAGCGCCGGAATCAGGGAATGGTCGTGGATCTCCTCAAGCACAGGATTTGTGTTTAAGAAATTCTATTGTTATGGTAAATCTATGAAGAATGTGTCCAGCTGGGTCAGTGCTGCCACAAGAGCCCCTGGTTCACTGCCCATCCCGAATGCCAGGTTAAAGACGGGCTGAGACTGAAATTCCAGGGAAAATAAGGCAGCCTAGAAACAGATGTTTTCAAAAAAAGCCAATGGAAGCAAAATGAGTACCGGTTTTCACATCACTTCTTCACTCTCAAATTGTTTAAGGTAGAATTTGTAGGGAAAAACGTCTCCAGCCCCTCTGAATGACTCCCAGCCAAAGGTTCATGTGCTGAGAAAGCAGAGGGGAAGGGAAGCAGCCTGATGCCAATTACACCAAGACGAGGCTCCAGAACTTGTTCTTCAGGGCAGCCAGAAAATTCATTGTAGTGATGTATCAGTTGCCAGAATTTTTTTAAAGTTCTCTAATTCATCTGGAAGTTTACTTGCTCTGGGTGTTTAGACGCTCGTCTGCACTTTGTATCCTTCTGCAGCCACCAGGACAGCTCGAAAACGGCTTTGTTTTAAACTGGCAGCAGAGCTCTTGAGGCATCCCCCACCGGGCGTGGGGGCTCTGGACATGCCATGAGCCTCGCAAAGCCGGGGCACTGCTGCTACAGCGAAGGTGGGAACATCCCTGTGCCGAGGACGTGCAATCACTGCCCGCCCTGGGGGCGATGAGCTGTGTCAGCCCCGTCCTGTGCTGGACCATTCCCAAAAAGAGATGAGAGGGTGTGGGGAAGAGGGCTGTTCTGCACCCCGGAGCGCGGCAGGGCCACGGGGCACATGGGGCAGCGCTCTGGTCTCAGCTGCAGCTGCAGAAGGAGTTCTGAGGGAGGCTTGTTCCCACAGTCCCGGTGCATCCCGACTCCCGGACCAGCCACCTCCTCCCAGCCAGCCCAGGGCTGATTTCACATCCTCCAGCCCGACGTCCCTTCCCAAAGCTGCGGGAATTGCTGGAACGCAGTTACTACAGTGCTGCTTCCCGACGTGTGGCCACCCCGCTGCCCAATCCCTCCTCGTGGCTCCCTGTCTGGAGCAGTTTGGAAAACCCCGCGGTCGGAGGAGGGTGTCTGCCGTGCCCCCAAGGAGCCAGCGCGCTCCCCGAACCCGGCCGAACCCAGCGCGCGGGAGCGGGGCGCGCATCCCCGGCAGGAAACACGGCGCACAACGCGCTCTATTTTAATCCCGTCCAGGGTCTTCTCGGGAGCGAGGCAGAGCCCGGCTGTGCAGAGTTAAGAATGAATCCCTATTTTTAGCCTGTCCTGGGTGAGGTAAGTGCGCGTGAGTCAGACGCCGGCGTGGGATGTTGCATAAGCCGGGCCTGCGCCGCAGCTCCCGGCGCACGGGGGTGCGAGGAGGAGGATGGAGGGAGCCTTCCCTCGCCGCTTCCTGGCATTGTCATTTCAAGACAGACCCTTCACGGTATTCAAATGCAGGGTTCTTTCTTCCCTCCCCACCCTCTCCTCTCCCCCCCTCCCCCCCCGAAAAATTTAATTAGAAACAGCAGTAGGCTGGTTATGTAATGTGATTAATTGCAGCATTAGAGTGAAAAAATATAGGGCATACAGGTCTTAAAGATTCACATGCAAAGTCATGTGTGGGAGTGAGAGAGGCAAGGGTGAAACGCAAGACTTATCTGTTTGATTAGGTGCTTTTCACGGGGCAGTGATTTATTCCCTAAGTAATTTCGTCAGAGGAATCTGCAGATAGCTAAAGCAAAAAAAATAAAAAAGGAGCAAATAAACATGCAGGAGACAACGGGCCAAAACTGCTTTCACAGCACCTCTAAAGGTTAGTGTTGTACCTGGGAGCAGGATGTTCCCTCACCTGCAGACCTGCCCCTTAGCAGCACTCACTCACACCAATAAAAAGGAATTTTTCCACTGAGTCATGATGAAGGAGCTGCAGACACATGCAGACACTGCAGCTAAACTTTCACTATGCTGGAACTTTATTCCAGGGAACATGTGAAGCTTCAGATGAATTCTTTTCCCCCTGCCTTTTATGAGCCTCTCAGCAGGGAAGCCCCGGATTCCAGGCTGGCATTCCCTCCCACCGGTGACCTCCAAGCACCCGACGCTGAGGGCGCAGCGCTGGAAATGCTGCGCTCGCCACGGCTGTTGATTAAATCCAGCCTAGTTCAATCATGGCAAGAAGTCACCAGCGTGTTTGATTGCTCAAGTGTCCTACATGTCCGTGGCTCCGCTGCAGAACAGCGGCTGTCGGGGGCTGAGTGAGCAGCTCTCCGCAAAGCGGAGCTCGGCGAGGCTGAGCCCGCGCTGCCACGACTGAGGAGGTATAGCTGGCTGGGCTTTAGCATTGCAGCACTTCAGAGGGAAACAACTGCTGTTAATATTCATGCAAAGGGGAAGATGAAAAGGCATCGGAGAAGGGAGCTCGTGGCAGGGTACCAAGGATGTCTCAGCAGGTTTTATCCTGCGCTCTTGCTGGGAAGAGGAGGGTTCACAGCCTGAGTGCAGCTGTTCTTACACCACAGATCTTCTCCAGCATTGCCTTGATGCCAGCTACCCCTAAACTCAATTCTGAGGCTCTACTGAATCAAGTATTAATTTAAGGCAGCCTGAGCTCCCTCTGAAGTGAAGGCTCTTCCCTCGGTGAGCTCAGTTTAGTTCTAGAAAGCTTAATTCCTGGCAGCCTTAGCTGTAAAGCCATGGCTGGAAACACAAAACCTTCCAGACTTGATCTCTCCTGAATAAGAACTTCATTTGTTACAGCCGTGCAATGATTTCAGAGGCTTCAGATTTGTCAAGCAGCAAAATGCCAAGATTAATTTAAAAACAGCTTTACAATTACCTCGAGTTTGCATCGTTTCTTGCTTTACTAATAAGCAAAACACTAAATGATTCATATTAGAAAAGAGATTTCAACAGTCTTAGGCAGGCCAGGCGCTCACTCCAAGTGATAAATGCAGAAATTCCCTCCCACGAGGCTTCCAGTCATAACTGGAGCCATAATGTGAGGGAGAGTGAACTGGCCAAGAAGTCCCAGGCCACAAGCTGGGTTTGTGCAGCTACACGGCCTTGCAATATTCCTCAGCTGCCTTCCTGCATTTCTAAAGCTTTCGTCCCCCTGCACATGATAGCCAAGCGTGAAGCACATCCCTGGAGTCGGCATTTCACTTCACCTGTCCCAGTGCATGTGTTCCGTATCACTTGAGCACACGTCCTCCCGCAGAACTTATTTGGAGACAATTATAGGGACAGATCCTGAAGATGCTGCTCACTGAAACTTTCCCTGGAACCATTTTCCAGTGGAAACTTTTTCCTCTCTTAGAAACTGGACAAAGCAAAATTGTTCAGGTCTCTCAGCGCTATCTAAGTGCACAGTAAAATATCTCTTGAAGAAATCAAGATCAAAGCTCGCACAATTAGAGACAAACCAAAATCAAGGGCACCTTTACTGAAGCTCATTAAAAATATCCTTTGTACCGCTCTCCTGTGTGGCACCCAAAGTCTCCCGAATACTGTGGTCTAATGAGAATGCAATGAGGGTTTTTTCCCTCCAGTATTTTTCTTTTCCACAGTTAGCAACTGTCATAGTTTAATTAAGGGATGTCACAGGCACGGAGTGCTGCCCCGAGATAATCAGACCCTGCTGGTAGATAACTGCTGAGGTAAAGACAAGCAGGAACGGCCACCGTGCAAATGCCAAATCATCAAGGGAGGGCAAAGTTCAAAAATGGAACTGCCAATCCTTCATTTATAGAGGTGGGAGATGCTTTTGCCAGCCTTTGTGAATGGGGCTCCTCCACCCAGCTCCGCCTCACAACCCTTTCTGAGCTCCTGACTCCTCTCCAGCCTCTTTTTGCTCCCACGTTGTCCCTTGCACAAAGATTCACTCCAAGGATCTCCTGGGTATCTCCAGCACCAGAGGCATGCTGCTGGCACAGCCCTTTCCTTGGAGCTGCCACTGACACGCCCTAAGGAAGGATCCCAGCTCCCACCCGGAGACCCCTTGGCCGTGAGCCCTGTGTAACCTCACCAAGAACTGACCTCCAGCCATTCAAATCCCTACAACGGCTCCCACTGCCTTTAATTTAGTCTTTCAAAGCACGCAGGTCTTTATTTATTGATATTTACCAAAGCCCTTCCAGTCTTTGGCTCTTTGATTTTACAACCTTTTATGATTCTCACTAGATGAAGTTTTCTTTTCCTGAAAAACAACCCAGCCCCAACCCAACCAGCTGTGTGCTCCTCTCTCCTGCTGTCTGTGCTTGCTTTCATGGGAAGGTTGTCTCCCTCTCCTTTCCCTTTTCCACCCAGGTCATTACTGATCTGGTCATTCCAGCAGCAGTTTTGTGCTAACAGCTGTCTCTGTGCTGTGCCCTCCGATGAATCCTGCAAACCATCCTGATTTCTTGCTTGTCACCCTTGCCCGGGTTCATTCACAGATCACAGAACATTTTTTTAGAGGGGTGTTCTATGCTTTATTTCACCAATTACTCCCATTTCTTAACTGCTGTGGCACAACACCTTATGGGTTCCCTGTCTCTTCAAAATTATCTTCCAATTAATGTACAGGTACTGTATTTCCAGCAAATAGTTCATTTTAATAGAAAACGTGCCCTAAAAATGGCATGCTGGAGTCCCTGTGTAAGTTCATCAACACAAAGTGCTCTGAAGATGGCCGGATGGGGCTCAGGTCCAGGCTCAATCCCTGTTCCTGATGAGGAGCCCACCAGCCACACAGAAATAAAAGAAAACATCTCTTTGGAATTATAACACCTCCTACAATTTTCCCGTGGTGCTGGGGATAATGCCAGCAAGGGGCTACAGCATTTTCAGACCCCACAGGTCAAGCAAGATGGATAATTTTTCTTGGATCCTGGCTGATCCCTCACTGCATTATTAACAACCAGCTGTATTTCGAGTGGCTTTGATGTAAACTTTATCTGACCCAGTGGTGAGGTTCTTCAAGCGAGACCCCCCCACAGAGGTCCCTGGGTGAGGGGGTTCAGAAAGTAATTGTGAGTAACAAAGAGGAGCCAAACGAATTCCTTCACTCTGAAAAATGGTGTGTGTCTTCTGAGCCAGGAAACAAAAGGATTTCCATGGCATTCCCGTACAAAACTATCAATGATTTCATTTCCGTGAAACCAGCTTCATAAAAAATTCTGTGGCTTTACCAATAAACTGTGATAAAACCAAGCCCCCATACTGCTTAATTGCACTTATTAGCAAGCCAATTGTCTGTCACATTTATTTTGTTATGCGGGCCATGCTTGTCAGAAAGAGCATCAGATTTTTAATCAAACTTGTAATAGTCACCACAAGACAGATTTTTGAAGGGCACAACTTCACCCAAACAAGCACATTTATCATCGCTGAGGACACAGAAGAGGTGGCTGTATCTTGGTATATGAAAACAGCTGGCTGTATAAAGATTTATTTCCTCCATCCCACTCTGACTCTAATGTATTTGCAGACCTGCTTGATGGACCTCTGGGTGAGCCTGGGGCTCAGGTCTCTGCCCAGGTGAGGGGAGCCTCAACACACAGCCAACCCCAGCACATAAATCATTGACAGACACACAGATTTATGTGCTCAGAGACTGTCACGCTGCTTCTTTTCCAGCTGGGACAGCTGCATCTCTCTCTGGCTGTCCCACCAAACTTCAGCCCCACAACTCTTTGTCTGTTCAGAGTGCCCGGTCCAGCGCTGACGTACTCGGCGAGCGCGCGGCCGCGGGCAGAGGTCACGGCAGCGCTGCCTCCCTGGCAGACGTGTTCCCGGCGGACTCTGGCCTCTCCTCGCTGCCACACCACCCCTGTCATTGCCCGCAAGGTGCTTGGTACGAACACATCTTAGGTTGCAGAAAGCACCGCGACTGAACTTTCCTTCCAGACATTTATCTTAATAACCCACACACATCCTCAGCATGCCACCCTGCTCTTATTTGTTCCATGAATATTCCAGACGAGAGCAGTACACTGATCACAAAGGTTGTCCAACACTCTCCACCATAAAACCCTGTCTTGATTACAACTTTGAAAAAGTTCACTGGCTTTCTCAGCCAAGGAAACAAGGGCGTAAGGATGTTTTATCCATGCTAATATAATTCTAAAATTGTTTTTTGTGGAAGGGTCTGATGCCAACATGCCTTGGGCTTGCACCCAAAACCCGGCAGTGGAGGGAAGGGTGAGTTCTGCCATCTTACCGATGAGGCAATTGACCTGATAAGCTAATAACTGATAAGGTTCTGAGAAGCTGCAGTTGTTGCACTTCTCAGCAGAGGTTTGATAGGTGCTCCCAGCTGAATTCCCCGAGGATCTCATCCCCAGTGGGCTTTCCTCTGCAACTGCAGACGCTCTGGGCTCGGCCTGGGCACTCGGACTGAAGATGGGATATTCAACCTCCTTGTTTTCCTAGGGATCTTTGGGGGTGGAAGCTGCCTCACTTGAGCACCAGGAGGGCAACACCTGCACTTGTGTTCGAGAAACTTCCGTTTGCTTTAGCACAAACTCATTTTTTTTCAGAAACTGGTAGAGAGCAGTAGGGCTGGAAGGGAGACTGGGGGCCAGGCAAGGATGTAAGCACAAGCAGCCATGAGAGGGGAAGGCAGAGGAACAGGCTGAAGGACAGAGTCCTGATGGGCCCAAGCCCAATGTCTGGCAGTTCCCTTTCAGAGCTTGGACCAGATCCTAAATCTTCCAACTCCCATTGCACTTCCACCATCTGCAAGTGTCCATGAAACCTTGTGGCCCCATGCAAAAGGCTGTGAGAGCATGGCTGACTGCCCCCAGAGCTGGCTTGGGGCATGTGGGTCTCTCACAGCCACAGGCAACACCCTGAGTTACAAAGGTAAAACAGAACACTGAGTCCTTGCTCGTTAAGAAACACCCTCCGCTCTGCTCACTGGCTAGACAGGGCTCCGTGCAAAAAGCAGGAGATGAATATCTAATAAGGCTTCTAATCCATGCCCAGAGATAAGCCAAATTAATTTTGCACAGGCATCTCTTTTCAGTCCCGGATTTGGCAACCACAGAACTGGCCTTTGAGGAATGTTTTGTGTCTGTGCTTTAATCATTTGGGGCTTCACTGTGCCAGCTGTGGTACAAGTGGGGACAATAATGACCAAGGAGACATTTATGTGTGGAAAAATAGACCCAGGAGCCACTTTTTTTGTAGATAAAAAAAAGACCCAGATGGGTACCAGTGGCAGGAGGACATCGAGGTACCACAAGTGGCTGAGCGACAGTCACTAATGACTCGTGGAGGCAATTTAGAGATTGCATGGAGACCCCATAGCAACCTTCCAGTATCTGAAGGGGGCTACAGAGAAGCTGGAGAAGGACCCCACCATGATCTGTAGTGACAGGACAAGGAATAATGGGCACAAACTGAAAGAGGGAAAGTTTAGGTTAGATATTACAAAGTACTTCTTCCCTGGGAGGGTGCTGAGACCTTGGCACAGGGCGCCTAAAACAGCTGTGGCTGATCCCTGGCAGTGCCCAAGGCCAGGCTGGACGGGGCTTGGAGCACCCTGGGACAGTGGAAGGTGCCCCTGCCCATGGCAGGGGTGGCACTGGATGGGATTTAAGGTCCCTCCCAACCCCTTAACATTCTATGATTCCATGAATTTGGAAAGGACGGTGAGCGACCCTTGTGCGCAGCACACGCACCGAGGCAGCGCTGAGGACGCTCACACACACGTGTAGGTGTGCACAAGGAAATGTCACATTCATTTTACACCGCTTCCTACGCTCTTCCATCAGCAGGATCGCTGCCCGGCTGGGACATCCACTGTGTCCCTGGGGAGCGGAATTCACACCATTTCTGTGGGAAGCTGAGGGTAGGTGAGGTGAGGGGTGGGCGGTGTGCGGCTGCCCCGGGGCCGGCCCGGCTGTGAGGGCGCGTTCCGCCAGGCGCGCTCCGTGAGGGGCGGGCGCTGTGTGACTGCCCCGGGGCCGGCCCGGCTGTGAGGGCGCGTTCCGCCAGGCGCGCTCCGTGAGGGGCGGGCGCTGTGTGACTGCCCCGGGGCCGGCCCGGCTGTNGCCTTCCTGCCGCCCCCGCCGCCGCCTGGCAGCCGCCCCGCGGGGCTTTCCAGCGCCGCCGCCGCGCCCGGCACGGGGGCTGCACCGCGGGGCCAACAGGCGAGAAAACCCCCCAGAATCACGGGCTGCGCCAGCCGCGGGGGCCCGGGGCTGCCTTGGGCCGATCCCCGGCAGGGGATGGGCACGGACGGGCTGCAGGTAGCGGCTGCTGCGGATCACCGCCCGTCCCTTGAGCCCGCCGCCAGCCGGGCTGTCCTCAGCCCTTCTAAGATCAAATAAAAACACAGCACTGCCGGATTTTTATAAGCTAAGTCCCGGGGCTGCCTCATGGGCAGAAATGTCACCCGCAGCCCCCAGAGCGAGCCCGAGCTCCCGCGTAGCCCTGGACGTGCTCGCTGTGCTGATCCCGAATCCCCGAATTCCCGAATTCCCGGCCCAGCGGAGCGGCTCTGTGCCTTTGGAATCACTGAGCTCACCTTTTGCTAAGCACATTCCCCGGGGATTTCGGGAGGTGCAGCAGGCATTTAAAATAGAAGAACATGTGAGACCTTGTTCTTTCCAAAAGGCCTAAGCGTGTACTTGCATAATATTCAAGTGTTAGCCCTGTAATTACATTAGGTTTTACCTTTCACAATATTAGAAAGAAAAAAAAAGTTCAATCAGAACTTCATTTTGCAGAAACTAATATTTCCGCTTTTTAACATTTTATAGATAATATTTTACTTTAAAAAAAAAAAANNNNCCCGGGCACGGCCCGTGTCCGCCCGCCTTCCTGCCGCCCCCGCCGCCGCCTGGCAGCCGCCCCGCGGGGCTTTCCAGCGCCGCCGCCGCGCCCGGCACGGGGGCTGCACCGCGGGGCCAACAGGCGAGAAAACCCCCCAGAATCACGGGCTGCGCCAGCCGCGGGGGCCCGGGGCTGCCTTGGGCCGATCCCCGGCAGGGGATGGGCACGGACGGGCTGCAGGTAGCGGCTGCTGCGGATCACCGCCCGTCCCTTGAGCCCGCCGCCAGCCGGGCTGTCCTCAGCCCTTCTAAGATCAAATAAAAACACAGCACTGCCGGATTTTTATAAGCTAAGTCCCGGGGCTGCCTCATGGGCAGAAATGTCACCCGCAGCCCCCAGAGCGAGCCCGAGCTCCCGCGTAGCCCTGGACGTGCTCGCTGTGCTGATCCCGAATCCCCGAATTCCCGAATTCCCGGCCCAGCGGAGCGGCTCTGTGCCTTTGGAATCACTGAGCTCACCTTTTGCTAAGCACATTCCCCGGGGATTTCGGGAGGTGCAGCAGGCATTTAAAATAGAAGAACATGTGAGACCTTGTTCTTTCCAAAAGGCCTAAGCGTGTACTTGCATAATATTCAAGTGTTAGCCCTGTAATTACATTAGGTTTTACTTTTCACAATATTAGAAAGAAAAAAAAAGTTCAATCAGAACTTCATTTTGCAGAAACTAATATTTCCGCTTTTTAACATTTTATAGATAATATTTTACTTTAAAAAAAAAAAAAAAGAAAAACACTGTTTCTCAGGCTGTTCCTTTGCAGTTTATTATTTATCAGTGCAGAACTGCAGTTACTTGGGATCTGACTGATCCGCTTGATTCCAGCTTGCAAGGACAATGTGATTTTCCAGATTTTATTGTGTTGGGACTTATATATCTGGAACCCAGTGGGCAATTTATGGCTGCAACATCACTTCTGATGTGCCAGTGCCATTAGTGGCATTCTGGGCTGGTCTTAAATGCTTCATCTGCCCCAGTCGATGCATTATCGTGGTTCAGCAAAACCTGGTAATTTAGCTCAATCGATGTCTTGCTTCCTTGAAGAAAGAAACCTTTCAGGGTTTCTAATTCAATGTCTCCTAATCTGCTGGAGGTATTGTATTTCCCCAGTATAATCCTGCAAAAAACCAGTTGTTCTTAAATAAAATATGCTTAATATATAAGTGATTCCTCGAGTAAACCTTGAGCCCTGACAGGGCACAGAGAGACGTGATCTCTCTTTGAAACAATATGAAATGTAGTCCAAATGCGTTCGTGTTTGTTCCAGTAATGAGGGAAAGGTGGTGATGGTTAACAAGAACCAAGAGAAAAACCCCCGGCACAGTCATTTTTTAAGTCAAACAGAGGTTATGCCAAGCCAAGAGGGAAAATGTTTTCTGCTGTATTTTCACAAGACATCGAGAGGGTTGAAGAAGCTGCTGCTGCCTCACCCTGGCACCAGGAGCATCCGTGGGTTAGATGTGGGTTTCCAGGGCGGGTGTCCTTGGCCAGCTGGATGCGTGGAGGGGTCTGGGCTGGGAGCTGCTCCTGCCCCTCGGTGTCCCCTCCGTGCAGCCGGACCTTCGGGGGGCTGACCAGTCCCTCAGTTTGCTTCACAGGGGGATCACACCCCTGATTCCATACATCATTCCATACATAACTGGTTCTGTGAGTAAACAGAGCTTGTGGAGCTGTGTTTATTTGGATTCTTCTCCCTACTACTGTAGCAATTAAAACTTCCATGGAAGAAAGCAAAGATTAGGTAAGATATTATATATATATATATACACCATTGAAAAGTAAGTTTAGTACAACACAGGGCTTCTTACTTTAAAAAGATTTTGGAGTGCATCAACAAACAGTTACTGCAAATACCAGTGACTTTCCGAAGTACCAGTGACTTTCCCAAATGTGTTTTGGTTTCATTGTACCAATTTTTCTACTCAGTGGCCGCTTTTTATAACACACGCGTATCTTCAGAATGAGCAGGAAGCTTTTTCCGTAGTGCAAGAGATGGCAAATCCCAATCCCAGCGGGGCTGGTGCAGAGGTGATGGTAGTGTGGAGAAACCGGGAACAATCTCTAACATCCCATGCCAGGAATCACTCTCCCCATCAAAACATGATGAAGAGAAATTGGTAGTATAGGAAAGGAGAAGGTCAAAGAAGTGAAATATTTGACCATTTTGTATTTAAATCACTTCTCTGTAGCTTGTATGCAAAGTGCCAGCCCGATGCAAATCGACACTGCTGAGTCATGGCCAGAGTGGGGGGAAAAAAGGTAATTTAAAGTGTGACCCGAAAACTATCGTGAGGGAAAGAAAAATAATCATCCTGCAGCTTCTGAGTTTGGAATTTGAACCACTCCTTCGTGATAGTCACAGTGTACAATTAGGGAACAGTATATCAAGATAAGAAATGCTTAAAACAATTTAAATTAAACATTTATAAAGCCCAAATTATTGTAAATATTAGATAAGGAATTGCAAAAATATTTTTCACCTCAGCATTTTTCAACAGCTTAAAAAAAAAGCCCTCAACTTTTTAAAATCAAAGGTACAGCAGAGTAGATGGGTAAAATTCTGAATAGCATCAAGACCAGCTGTCAGCTCTGGGGGTATTTTATATAAAATAAGAATGTATCAGTGAAAAGGACATGATTATCTAGGTCATTCTGGGTTAATGTCTCTAAATATTTTGGGGTTCATTCTGCAGAGGTTCTGGTTTAAGACTGCAGGGTTTATCTTAACCCCGTTTTTCCCAGCGCTGAGGATGCAGGGCTGTGCTGGAGGGAGTTTGTGTAGACACGGGGGAGAAAAGCTGCTTTGCTACACCAGCAAAACAACTTCAGCATTCCGTGCCATTCCCCCTGCCCGTCGCTTTCCGAGAAGGGAGGCTGGGGCTGGCTCAGCGCAGGGTTTGGAGTGAGGGTTATCACTGTCCTGTGTCCCGCTGCTGCTCGCAGGAGGGGGGCAAAGTCCTCCTCGTCACTCTGGCGTCACTCGGGCATTTATCTTCAAAGGCCCCGTCGTTAGGGAGCTGTAACGGGGCACAGGGAGAGAGGTGGGAACGAGGACTTTGGGCTGAACCGTGCCTGCACCGGCAGGACTGCAACCTGCAGCGTTGAACTTGGGGTGTTCGGGCTGTTTACCAGCTCCCCTGAACTGTGTGGAGGTGCTGGCTCTCGGTCCTCGGCACAGCTCTTCGCTTGAATTCCCATCCCAGTTGTCCTGATGGCGGGGGTTTAGAAACCTGTTAGAAGACAATTTTATCCCCGTTGTTTCCTACCAATCACATCCTTCCACTCAGGCACTGTCCCTTCCCTCTTTGTTTGGGTGAGGCCACCTGAGGAGAAGCATCCCCGGCCAGAGTTTGGACAAGAGCTCTGCCTCTGAGTGGGTGTTACGAGAAAAACCCCTGAGCATTCAAATGAAGGACAAGAGCAACAGCTGTAGTAGAGTTTATATTCCAGTGATCATGGGACTTTGGGTCGTTTCCTATCTGTTTTTCAGTAACGTGTCTGGTGGTTATAAAATGAGCAGTATTTATCTGACCCGGGAGGCAGAGACATTACCTCATTGTCACGGGGTCAGTGGCAATTAGACTGCAAAGCCCAGCCAAGCAGTGCCGCTGGGTACAATAGTCTGTGGCAGGCTTAACCTTTACGGTCACCGCTGCTGCAGGGGGACAGCATCGGGAGAGCCAGAGCAGAAATGCCCTTTCCTCCCCAAACCCCTCCCAGGCAGCTCACACCCGCTCATCCCTGTATATGTTAAAAGACTGCAATATATTAATTTAGGCAGGATGGATGGCTTAATGATTTATACGGGTTCAGTCTCGATTTGGAGTTAAAAATTAAGTTCGTCCCCAAAAAGGTGTAGTAAGGACTGAGTGTAACGCAAGAGCAATAATTTATAGACATCAGTCAGCCCATGGTTACAGTAAACATGGTGTACAAAGGTGAGCAGCCAGGTCAGCAGCCGTGCCCAGCGTCACCAGCCCAATTTAACCTGCACCTGGAGATGGTGACAACGGCACCGGGGAGCAGCGAAGGGCTGTACCCACTGCTGCCCACCAGCAGCTGAGCCTGTGCTCGATGGCATTTAGAACCAAAAGCAGGTGCTTTTCCTTTCTGGAGGTGGCACCCTGATATTTCTGGTCTGTTCACACATGGCTGTTCGTCACACGCAGCTCCTGTCTGTGGGTGACAGGCTCGAATCACAAGCCAAACCCCGACTCTGAACTGAAGGGCCATTCACTTTCAGAGAGCACCTTGAACAGTCACCCCAAAGGAGCCACTGGCTGAGGGGTGCTGCTCACAGCTCCCCACTGTTACTCACTAGTGCCTGCAAGGATTTGTCAGGGGTGGGCAGGAGGCTGCAGGAATGCGCCGCAGGAGCTGTGCCTCAGCCTGGCTGCCTGCCACCAGGGCTTTCCTGCTCCCTGGAGTCACCCGAACCTCTGATTCACGCTGTCTGCCTGGCCTGCTCCTGCACGAGTTCATGCACCACCTCTGGGCTTTTGGTTCAGGAAAATTGAATGTTCTGCCTATTTATTTTTCCACTGTATACAGTGTGGGGTTTGGCATAGGCTGAAGTAACCCTGGTCTCCCAGAGAGAGCTGGGAGAGAGTGGAGGGGGCAGCACTGTAGGTATTGTACAAGCATGTAATCTTCCCTCTTGCTTTTACAGTTCCAATTGCTCAGAATTACGGTGAGGGTGTGGGTAAGGAGCAAGATTTTCCCCTACAGCCATGTCAGACTGAGTACCAGACCCACACAAAGACTAGGAACTAGGCTTAGATAAAGTCTGAAAAACAAAAACCCGTGAGTTTATGTTCATACCTCATAGGCACCAACTCAGGCCCTGAGTTTGGTGTCTCGTTTGTTAGACAGGCGATGGGGAGAGAAGGGTGGGTATATATGGGAGGCAGGAGAGCCTCTGGCACAGGATGTAGCCTCTGGTCAGCACGGAACACGCTTCCAGCTGCTTTTCTTCATACTGGAATCACAGCCAGGAGCTCTGCCCAGGGCGAGGTGGGAAGCAAAGCGCAGTACGCACTGGGCAGCGGCCTGGAAGAGCCAGGTAAAAGCTCTAACTAGCAAGATGTCCCTGAGATAGGAGCTGCTGCATTCCTCCTTGGATACTTATTCCTCCAAACCCTGTAACACGGGCCTGCTCCCCAGCCGAGGGGATCCTGCAGCCCTCAGCCTTGCTGTCCATGCCTGCTCCAGGCAACAGCCAAGGAGTTTTATTCACTCCACCACTGCCCTGGGCAGCTGTGCCAGTGTTGAGGAGTAGTTGTTGGTAGAGCATTCCCTTAATAAATGGATTGCTCTGTTTGGGGTGGCCCAAGGTGGCTCCTTCAGGGCCATCCATTCATCCCAGACATCCTTTGCACTGCTGCCCTTGGCTCTGTGCAGGAAATTTTCACAGGGCCAGGAAGAAACTTAGGAGTGGCCGTGATGGCACTGACATCAAAGGGCTGCAAGGAACCTGCCTTTCCATCTCTTCCCAACATTTACATTGAGCAGGTTTTGGAGGCCACCATTTCCTTCTATTCCTCCCACTTCCTAATTTTAGGGAAAAAAGGGAACAAGCTCTGGTTGCCAACCACAAACACACACCTTTGGGAGAGAGGCTCCTGACGCAGCAGAGCAGGATGTCTGCGAGCACACTCAGGACGAGCCCATCAGCAGCATTTCCCTGTGGATGACTCATCCTGCCCGGCCAGCCCTGCCTGTTTGAGGTTTTCCATAGCCCTTCCAGACTTGGAGCAGCTGTAGGTTTGGTGGTGTCTCCAGGGTGAGTCTGGATTTCCATGCATTTTGGGTTTAAATAGCTTAATTCTCTCATCAGCTCTGGATCTAAGTGGACACAATCCAGGTTGCTCTCTGCAGAAGTCTTCTGGCCATTGCGGTGACCTTTTGTGCTGGAATGAGATTCACTGGCAGCAAAAATTCAAATTAAAGGCAGTAAGTACATTTATCAGTAAAGGCAGCCAGTCACAGGGCCACATTGCAAAGGTCTGCACCAAATTTAGTATCACACGGAGATGTTGAACATGTGGGGCAGTTTTCCCACCAGTCTGGGGTCGGACACTGGGAGATACTCTCTGATTTGGGTCCTGCAGGTCATTGTGCTACTGCACAACCTCAAGTTGCACCAGGGGAGGTTTACATTAGATACTAGGGAAATTTTTTCACAGAAAGGGTTGTAAAGCATTAGAACACGCTGCCCAAGGAAGCGGAGGAGTCGCCATCCCTCTAAGTGTCCCAAAAAACGTGCGGAAGTGGCATTGAGGACATGGCTTAGTGGTGAACATGGTGGTGGGGCTGGGTTGACCATTGACTTGATGATCTCAAAGGTCTTTTCCAACCTTAACAATTCTGTGATTCTACTTGATTGTAACGGTTCTTTGGTTTGTGAATAATGAATCATGCTGTGATTAAATTGATGTGAAAACTCCCGTGGTGTGTAAATAGAGGCAAGAAGCAGTTTTTAGCTCCTTTTGGGGTTGCTAACACCGAGGGGATAGAATTTTCTTCCTGGAATGTGATTGTACACGATGTTTGCACCCATCATTCATAAGGAAAAGTTTCTTACAGACTTAACAGATTGTGTTTCCATCTCTGCTGCGTAAAAACAGTGTTATGGACACAAGCGAAATGGAAATCATAACACAGCATCTCCACTATTTTAAGAGTCATCTTGGAACACATGGAACAGAGATGGAATTCCACTCTTCACTGCCTTCAGGTTTGGTGTTCTGTGTGTTTACTTAGCGCTAGAAAAGGAAAGTGAAAACAAACCCATTGCCTCAATAAAGCCCAGGAACGGGCTTTGCTCCTGCCCATTCCCTTGGGACCAGGCACCATTTCCAGGCAGTGGAAGGGCTCTGGGCAAGCGAGAGCTGCAAAGTCATTCCTGAGGTGAGACCAGAAAGGGGAAAAACAAGGGCTGAGTGTCAGGGTGAGAAGAGCCAGCTGAGGAGCTCTCACGGGTGAGAACGCCGAGAGACAGGTCTGAGGGATGATAGTGCTTCTGGAGGGAAGGGCTGCCTGGAAATGGGTCTGGCTGTTCCTGCTCCGCGGGGCTCCTGGGGACGCACCTGCCTCGAGGTGATTCATCCAGCTGTCAGTGTGTTCTCACACAGACTCTGAATGCATCCCAGCATCGGGACTTCGGCTGCACACAAGCTGCTTTTTCCATCTCCTGGTTATTGTTGAATTTCAGGCCTTCTTCCTGTGTTGCACGGGCTCAAACTGCTCCTGTTTCTCCCATGGAGCACAGGGAGAAGATTTGGGCATTTCCACACCAGCAGTCAAGCTCTACATCAATCAGATTTTCTGGGGTTTTTTGTTGGCTTATTTTTTCTGCAAACTTCTCCATGCAATTCCAGCTGCATCTCCTGAGTTACTTTGATTCAGAGCAGAGCTGTTCTTTAACAATTTCAATTCCAAGTGTCCCCCTCACACACGTGACTGCAGCAGAGCAGCCGGGATTGGGCAGGCTGCTCTGATCCAAGTGTCCGGCGTGGCATCTCCCACGTGCACGTCACCATTTCGGGGTGACTAAGCACATTGGCAGTGGTGTTCAGTGGCATCTCTAGAGCACTGCTCTGTATTTGTCTTTCCTTCCTCTGTTTATCTCGGTTTAAAAGAAAAAAGCGGGTTCAAGCTACGTGCTGACAGGACTTGGCGATTCTGGATGGCAGGGAGGGGTACGAGGCTCAGCGCAGCGAGTACTGGAAAGATATTTGTCACTGCAGATTCTGCTTGTCATATGCAGAGATGACATGCAGATCTCCCTCTGACAGATTGATAGTCATTCCGAGATGCATCCACCCACAAAAACCACAGACATGCTGCTTGACTCAAATCTTGACTTTAACCACAACTTTGTGATGCAAAACTGGTGGAGTTTTTGGTACTTTTTGTTAAAAATGAAATCTTTATAGGGGTTTTCCAGCATCCTTGCTAGTTACTAAAAACAAACCAACATCAGCCTACTGGATGGGACAGCTCAGTTTACTCGTGGGTGGTTTTGACATTCAGCTCATTAACATGTTTAGTCTGAAAGAAGGTTGGAAAGGTAGTAAATAAAAAATTGGATGGAGAAGTACAGCATCTCTCCAGAAGTTACTCCTTATGTCGCAGTGACAATGCCAGTTTCACTTAGAAGGAATATTTGTCCTGATTTTACTCCAAATATCCAGAGCTCGTCCTGAGCAAGCTCAAAGCCTGGTCAGTGTGTTTGTAGAAATAAATGCACCGTGCTGAGTGTAAAGGTTATGCTCTGCGCTGGCCGGGGCCAGGAAATTCCCAGCTTGGCACGGAACTTCCAGCGCGGCGTGGGAGAACCTGGGCACGCTGGCCCACAGCCAGGGAGTCTCCCATGAAAACAGAGAGCCACCCCAGTCCGTCAGCGGGAGCTTTGTGTCCCCTGCTGGGGCAGGCACTTGACGTGGAACTGGCTTTGGCTGTTCTGGCACGGGGTGGCTCCACAGGAGCCCCCGAGACCTCCTGCGCACTCCTGCCACGTGCTCTGGGATGGCCCCGATGGAGCAGGGATGTTGGACCAGGTGATCCCTTCCAACCTGACCCATTCTGGGAACGTATTTGTGCCTGGAAGCGCAGCCAGTGCGTCTGCAGCACACAGAGAACACACACGGCCGCGTCTTCAGCTGCTTGTGTTGGAAACGGGAAAGGGAAAGTACTCCAAGTAAGTTTCTCTTGTTCAGAAATACAATGGGCAATTTAAAACCCCTATTAGGCGTGTGCGTAGGAGCATTTCCCATCCGGGGAGACGAGGGGGATTGTTCCATGGAGCTGTATTATGAGTTCCCCGATATCAATCAAGTCCCCATTATGTGAGGAGGTCTCCATCACACGCGCCCCAGCGCGAGGCCCCGCCGCGAGCACAGAGGCTGCAATCCCGGCTCCTTTGTCCTGCCCTCCGCCAATTTGCTGCAAAATTGAGGATGAGGCTTGAATTTGCCATTGTGGCGGTGCTGGGACCGTGGCTGTGCTTTCAGAGCAGTTATTTGCATTGCCTTGATTAGCATGTCACCTGCTTCATTAGCGGAGAAAAGGCTCCTCCACACACTCAGCCACTCATGCAAATTGAGGAATGCACGGAGATCCTTCCCCTCTAGGACTTTCCATTATTAGCAAAATTGGTAGATTCGGTTTGTTCCTTCCTCTTCCGAAGGTCACTTTGATTTCCACCTCCAAATGAAAGTTCTTATTTAAGAGATACCAAAGTAATTGTGGTCCCAAACTTTAACATCCAGCCGTCCTGCTTAATGAAACCTGATGCCGAAGGAAAACCCGGGTGTGTGCAAGGCAGGTGGAACCTCCCTGGTTTCAATCTAATCCTTAAACCAACAGCCATCTGTCTGTCAGCCAATCATTAATTTTACTGCATGTCAGGGATGTGTTTTTAGAGCCAAAAAGCTCCCTTCTGTGCAGGACCTTAACTTACATTACAGATGCCAATCTCAGGTTTTGGAGGGTTTTTTTCACTTGAGAGTCCAACAATTGTGAATAAAGCTTTTTGTGATGTCAGAGATAGTCAGCTTTTGTGGAAAAGAGTACCCCAAATGGGGAAATTAAACAGATCCCTCACACAGCTTTTCTCTGAGATCAGGAAGTTGCCATGGGGCACCAGATCTCAGTCTAGAACGGGAAAGTCCTAACACAGATTTGACCTCGGAAGCTGCAGGGACAGAACCACCACCAGCCCCAGCATGGTTTTGGCCATTCCCCACCTCTGCTGGCACAGCCGTGATGGGCAGAGGAGTTCAGCCAGAACGAAAAATAAAATTAAAAAAAAAACTTAGAAAACCCAAGAGTGAAAGGAGAGAAGAGGAAAATCGTGATGGTCATGCGTAAAATGTCACTGCAGAAATGAATCTGCAGACCTGAATGACCTGTTCGTGGGCTGAGGGGAGGAACAGAGTCACCTTCCTCTGCTGACCAGCTGACAAAGCCTCTGCTCGGGCTGGGGACACAGTGTGACCTCCTGAGCCATCTGTGCCACCCCTGGAACCACCCACCTGCCCTGCACAACTGCATCCCCACTGCCGGGGTGGTGGTTGTGCTCTGCTTCCCTCGCTGCAGCTGCACCCGAGGGACAGAACCTCCCTTTTTGCATCTCCCCACAGCTCCTGGGAAGGCACCGCCGCAGCGAGAAGCCCGGGTTCCACCCCGCTGGTTTTCGCACGGATCACAGAGCAGAGCAGGGCTGTGCCAGCGCTGAGGCACACGGTGGTTCTGCCTTTTTAAGGTAAAGATGAAGCAACGCTGCACATCCCCAGGGGTGCCCTCTCCGGCTGTGCTCAGCCGCCTCCCTCTCACCTGACTGGCAGAGGCTCCGGGAAGCCTGACAAATTTGTGTGTCTGCTTCTCCCTGGATGGCAGGAGGGGAAGGAGTGAGTCAGGTACGTGTCTCTGCTGCTCAGGGAAAATGAAATCCTGCTCCTCCACCGCGCCACCCCGGCGGCAGCCGCATCGCCGCGCTCCCTCTGCACACACCTTGCTGCAGAGGGGAAGACAGATTTGCCAGGAGATATATATGGAAATACATGTGATTAAGGAGGCACAATCTCACCGATAAATCTGGCTAGGAGACTGCTGGTCGGGCTGCCCTCCTTCCTCCCTCCCCCCTCGGGTGCCCTCCCGCTGAGCTTTTCTGATGACCTGAGCTAGGGACACGCATCCACCTCAGACAGTTGTGTGCACTTACCAGATTAAAGATGATTAATTGTACCAGGTAGCTCCTGCTACATCTTAATCAAATACACATAATCAGCAACGCTCCTGTGCACACGATACTTGGAGCTGGAGGGGTTTTTAACTCTCACACGCTCCAATGACAGCCACAAGCCTAAACTATCAGTGGGGAGAGTGTGAAGTATCCCAACGCGGAGTGACCGCAGGTGAGGTTCCCTGGGTGCCAGTGCCTCTCACTGCTGGAGGAGGGACAGGCTCTGGGTTTAAAAATATCAACTTCTGCCCCCTCTGGGCACTTGGAAAAGCCCCATCCTTACCTGCCAGGCCCCTGTGACACCGCGTCCCAGGACGTGTGGGTGTGACAGAACCGCCACACACCACCTTGGAGGGGACACAAACCACCAGCAGCCTCTGACCGTAGAGTATTTTGCATCATTTATTTAAATACCTATATTTATGCATTTACAAATTTTCATAGCTCTGTCTGTAGCTTTTTTTCTTTTTTTCCTTTTGTAGACAGTATTGCAGAGAAGTCAGCTTCTGTAAAATGAGGTCCATGTATAAAACTATGCAGCGGATTGGAGAAAAAAAAAAAAAAAACCAACCAAACAACAACCCGACAAGTTTCCTTTCACACTCTGGAGAATCAGAAACCAAAGAAAGTGACCGAATGAAAGGGGATAGGGCGATGAAGGGGTGGGACAGAGCAGCCTCAAACCAGTGGCTCTCACACAAGCATTACACACATCAGTGCTCAGCTACAGGACACGTTTCAGTCGGTGCAGTGCCTGTTTGCTAAAGCTTTAGCAGGCACGTAGGTCTCTAATGAAAAAATAGAAGGAAAGGCTCCTACATGCTGAGAATGCAAAGCCTGGACAGCCTCGGCATCGGTCCTGGGAGACTGCACCGACCCGCCAGCAGTGCATCCTCATTCCAAACTTCTTTTTGCATAAAAAGTTCCCTTTAAGAAATCTTAGCATTTAAAAAACCCGGTATCTGAGCTCTTCTAGCCTCAGTACTCTAAAGAAATCTCTTGAAAAATACCTCCTGCTTTCCTCACTCGGAAGCTTCAAAATAATGTTTCGCTTTAATCGATACCAATTGAACAGCTCACGGAGTCCCAGCGTCATCCCTGGGAGGAAGAGGCAACAAATATGGCATTGCAAGATATTTACACACATGGTACAAAAATGTCCAAGGGTATGAAAAAATCACCAGTTACACAATTTTGCAGCAGCCTCATTTACACCTGTAATTTTATACCATTTATTACATTGTACTAACACACCAGATCCAAAGATGTGCACTCCCTTTAGGACATTCAGGAGTTCCAAATATATTGTGATTGCATAATTCATATTGCACAATTGTATAAAAACATAAATACTAGCTATTCTATTTTTTTTTTAAATACAAAATACATGTCACATAATCAAATAATCTTTTCAAGTGCAATTCAGGTGCTCTCTTTAGTCCTTCCAAGAAAAAGGCAATTTTGATAGTTTTGGCACAAAGTTTAACCTCCGTCCCGTGCCAGCAGTTCTAATCACAATCCACACGCCCCCAGCTTGACAGAGTAGCAGTCATATACATCGAGTATAAAACCAGGGTATTTACAGGATGCACAGAAGGAGCAGCCTCCGGGCTGGGGGTGGTTGGGGATGTCCCGGAGGGGCCGTGACCCTCCCGGCTCAGGCCGGTTGCTGCTGCAGGTTCACATTCATGGGCGGGGGGTGTCCAAGGAGACCGATGCGCTGCTTCTGCTTCCTCTGCTCTGTCATCTGGAAAATTAACAAGTTTGCTCATTAGGCCTCGGCGCTTCCTGTGCGTCAGCTCGCCCAAGGGCCTGTTGTGCTTGGCGTTTGCTCCGAAGCACTGGCTACAACCAGCGCCTGCTCCCGGGGCAGGGGGTGACTCCAGCCCCGGCCGTGCCCGCCTCGGCACAGCCACGAGCCCGTCTGTGTGCCCGGACACTGCTCTGCCAGGATCAGCCCGGCACAGCCCGGCGGGCAGCGGGAATCGGCGCGGGGAGCAGCCTGCAGAAACCTCCCCGTGAGGAATTCTCTGTAACCCGTCCAGCAGACGAGCCGGAGAGGGCGGAAAAAGGGGCGAGCCCTGCAGTCAGGCTGGGAATACCCTTGCCTTTGCTGGAAAAGACTGAGCACTCCCGCTCTCATCCGGAGTGAGCCAACAGCCCTCCCCATCTGCCAAGGCAGGACTTAACCACCTCACTGCCACACACCCCAAACTTCGGCATTCCCCATCTGCTTCCCAGTAACTGAATAACGTTCCCCTGATCGGTGAACCGTGAACGGAAAATGGATCACTGTTTGTTATTACTGATATTGAGAAATGGCCACAATCCAAGGGCCCCGCTCCGGTTTTTTAAAACTTTGGGAGGTTTCTGACAAGTTACATAAGCCATGTCAGGAATGACTCCGGCTGGGCAGGGTCTCGGGAGCGAACAGCTGGATCCCACAGCTGGATCCCACAGCTCCCGCCACATCCTGGCTGCAGAGGAGCCGACACGTGGGATGGCTCCCAGGGAACACCAGGACAGCGCCTCATCCCTGCACCACCGAGGGCACCCAGGCTCCCCCAAGAGCCCCCACACCCTCAGGCTCAGCACAGCACGGCACGTGATCCATGTTCCCATCCTGCTCCTGCTGCTCCTTCCAGCTACATCCCACTTAACTTCTCCAGTTTTTGCTGTTTAATGACAAATGCCAGCCAATGTCACTGCTTGTGGCAGCAACCCCAGGAGAGGGAGGTGGTGTGTGCATGTTTGGTTCATTTGTAACCCACTTGGGATCATGGAATTGTTAAAGTTAGAAAAGACCTCTAAGATCAAATCCAGCAGTCAGCTCAGCCCCACCACCGTGGTCACCCCTAAGCCACTTGAGTGCATCTGTTTAAAAGCCCAGTTTCAGCACTGAAGGAGTTTCCCCACTGGTGCAGGGTATCCTGGCACGCTGGGGTGGCCGGCCAGTGGCTGACCTCGGGTCTGGAGTTCTCTGTGGGGAACGGGATTGCTCCAAAGAGGCAGTGCTGGACAAGCCTCCACAAGGCTCCTCTGTCTCCCGGGCGTGCTGCGCACCCCACACCTCACTGTGTGTCCGGTGGCACTCCTTTAACCACCAGGGAAAGGGCTGAAACACCACCAGTCCTCTTGAAACCATAACTAAGCTTGACCTCAGCCCAGCACCTTGCTCACGGCCTGACCCAAGGGCAGGCAGAGCTGCTGTTTCCCCTTTCCCGAGGGCTGACTGCAGCCTCCCGAAGCCAGGGCACACCTCCCGCTCCTCTGCACAGCTGCTGGAATTCTCTCCACAAAGGCTTCTAAAGCTTTGCAGGGAATGGGAGCAGGAGGAGAGGGGTGGTCCCAGAGCTCTCTGAACACACACAACCCACTCCCTGCTGAACGTGAATGTTAAACTGCTTCCAAGATAACCCACAAGTGGAAATGCAGAGAGGCCACGAGGACTTGGCTTAAAAATGCCCCTTTACATTCATTATCTTAACTGAGCAAACCAACAATCACAATTTCACACTGCCAATACACTGATTCAGAGGATGCATGGAATAAAAGTGGAAAGAAAGAGGAATAATGAAAAGGGACTGTAGGAGATATTTTTCAGGCAGTGTAGAAAAGGGACGGTGCACCCTGGTGCAGGTGTTTGTAGATGCGGCTTTAAAAAAAGGGAAGAATAAAGCAACCGACCATAAATAAGAGGGAGAAATGCAATTTTAGTGTCGATGCAGAACACTATTAATCCTGCATGATGCTTAATGCTTGTGTGGAGGGTGCAGGGCTGCAGGAGGGAGCAACTTATTGCCATCACATTTACTGGAGAGTGAATCTCCTGCAAAAGCTTTCCAGTGACAGCACACCTGGGCTAACAGGCCATAAGAGCCACGCACGGCGAGTCCCCAGGGAGCTGCCAGGCCCTGGAATTGTGCTGACAGGATCCAAACACAGCCCAAGGGGCCCGGGGTTCAGCTGAGCCAGGCTGGGCTCCCCGATAACGCCTGGGACTGCCAGAGGCCGCCTGGCTCCAAAGGTTACGGTGAGCTGGAGTCACCTCCAGGAACAGGGCACGAGCAGGATCCCCGCTGGACACGGCACCTGCCCGTGGGGCTGCTGGCACCTGAGTCACCCTGAGTCACACCTGGAGGTCAGGGGGCCTGTCCCCAGCCAGGGCCTGGCCCCAGGAGAGATGCTCGCACTCAGTGACACCGGAGGAGGCGCTGGGAAGGATTTCTGGGTGATTACATCTAATCCCCTGCTGCTGCAGACAATTATGGTGTAATCTTTTCACACAGAATTAAAGTGATCAGGATTTTAATGGCTCTTGGTGCACTTCGGGGTAGCAGGCAGGCTGGAGCTCGGCTTCTAATAATTAGAGTCTCCAGAAACCTAACGAGCTTGAAGAGCAAATGAATGAGAGGTTTTCCCTTTATTTAATTACAAGAAAATAAATACAAATAAAAATTCCCTGAGTTAGTTCCTTTCCTGGAGACAGTTCCTGATCAGGAGGAGGGATATACCAGCTTTGTCACATAATTGGAGCCTCCTGCATCTTCAGCAGGGCTCTCAATAATGGTACTTAGGGGAATTCCTAAAAGCTATCACCACATTAATGAAGCTGGTTTCCTCTCTTGCTTTTACAGTCAAATAGCTCTCTAAAAGCTAAACCCTTCATTCTTCTTTTCACAAAGATCGAGAAGGGGTTTTAGTGCTTGGTCAGCCAAGAGGGCTTCGAGCCTCAGAAAGAAATGTGTCGTGAGGCAGCGGCCAGGGGGAAGGCTCCTGTGACTGCAGAGCACTTGGAGTCAGAGCCTTCAGCAGGGAGACACAAGACACATGGGGCAGGATAATTCTTTCCAGGCAAAACAGCCAAACCACTGCCCGGCAAGAATTAAAGCCCAGACAAAAGAGCAACTGCCTCTGCCCTCCATCCTCAGACCAGCTGGAGCAAGGGGCTCTGTGGCACCGTGCCTGGGAACTAATTACAGCCCGGGGCAGCGAGGTTGTCAGCTCCCAGTCCCCCACATTAATCCCTTCCTTGCGCTCGCTCCGCAGGGTGCTCGGGACAGGGCCCAGCTCCAGCCCCAGGGCAGAGCGTGATCGGAAGGCAGGAGCTGCCAGGGCCTCCTGACAGGGGAATGGTTCGTGGAGACACTCAGCCAGCCCAGCAGAGATGGGCAGCAGGGATGGCATTGGTGCTGGGAGAGGCACCGACACAGAGCTGCTGGGCCACTCCTGCCCTGGGCAGCTCCATCCACCACCCTGTGCAAGTCAGCAGTTAATCTTACCCAGTGCCAATACCTACATAAATTCACTAATTGAACCATCTGGCTCAGGTCATCAATGCACAGAGATAAGCAGCCACCACCACTAGCTCCCACCAGTGCAGGCAGCAGTGCTTTCCCCGTTCCCTCCAGTTAGGCTGGAATCCCTGTGGATGAGCTAAAGCCCTGCTGCCTCTGTCTTTCACAAAGCCATTGCTGGGGCTGGGCTGGGAACCAGCCCCAGGACGCCCTCGAGCCCAGCCGAGGCTGAAGCCAACCAGCTTTTGCTGCAGAGGAGCTGCTGCACCAGAAAAACACTCTGAGGTCTGTGGAGCGCTCGCTGGTTCCGCAGCAGCAGCGCTTGGTGCAGTGCAAGCCTCTCCTGGGGATGCGTGTGCTGCAGGCTGAGGGTGGCAGCAGCCAAATCACATCTGCACAGCAGCACAGCCGCAGCACAGAGGGACCAGCACCACCAGCAACCACTCGACTGCTTCTCCAGTTTCTCGGTGGGTTTTGAGGTGCACACAGTGACACAGCCCGTGTGTCAGTGTCACACCCTCTGGCTGACAGGATCGTTCTCAGCTCTTCGGGTTAAAACCCCAAACAACAACAACAACAACACACAGGCTCCTTGCACCAGCCAGGACTGATTCAAGTTAACTCTGGTGATTTTTTTAACACAAGTTTTCCCTTTCTGATGTGGCCACTTTGGAACACACCAGTTGGCTCAGCACCAGGCAGGTCAGCTGCAGCACGGGGCTCTGGAGGGACACCTGGTTTGTTCACTGCTTTCCTAACCACGAGTTACTCTGGGAAAGCTCTCCCTGGGGTTTGGAGAAGCCGTGGAGCTGCAGAACCCCGGCTGGTCCGAGGGGCTGGCAGGAGCCGTGTCCTGCCCATCACAGGTGCAGGATCCTTACCTGATCTTTGAGCTCTGAGAGCTGCCCAGAGAGGTTGGTCACGAGCTTCATGGTGGACTCCAACTTCTCCTGCAGGTTCCTCAGCTCGTTCTGCTCTCCCTCCGAGTCGCTGCTGACCAGTGACATGGCCCTCATGCGGGGGAACCAGTCCAGGTTTCTCTCCTGAGGATCACACACCAGGGCACAATTAGCCATGCAAACCTGCCCCGAGAGCACAGCACAGCACAGCCAGAGCTCTAAAGCCACGGGACATTCCTCGGATGCACCAGCTCTGTACTTATCTGTAGTTATCTGCAGCTATCTGCATTTGCATCTCACTGGAAAGTTTGCAAAGTGCCAGCCCGAGGCACTGCTGGGAATTGGGGCTGCTCAGTGCTGGGTTTCCTCTCCAGCTACTCACTGCCTCCAGCCCTTGCTCCCTCACATTCACCTCAGGATAAATGCACAAACACTGGACATTAAACCAGCCCAGATTTCACGTCTGGACAAGCATTTCCCAGTGCTAGAAATCCGCCGCTGTCTTACAATCCTTTAATTTGTGTTTGAGGAACATTTTCTGCTTTTTTGGTCAAGCAAAGCTTGGCAGTGCTCTCTGATAAAAGAAACCAAGTTCTACCTGAAAATTCTCCCATAGCTGAAACACTTCCTTTTTAGTGAAAAAGAAAATCGTATTTTGACAGTCTGGTTCAGGCTAGAACGTAGGAGAGATACATTACAATGTAATGTAGGGTTTTCCTTCAGCCATACAAATTCTCTAATATTCCACGTTTAAGGTGCAGTCAGGAATGCCACTGGACACACACCCAGTCTGAGGAGCCTGTGCAGAGGCTCACACAGGCACTGGTGTGCCCGCCAGAGATGTTAAAAATAAAGGCAGGAGCGGAACAGAAAGCCACGAAAGAGGAGGAGGGGTGCACCCCACGTCCTGACACCTTACAGTTCAACATCAAACTGGTTTCCCATCTAGTCTGGTTCTCCTCCCACGCTGGAGATATGCTCTGAAATGGAAGCTGAACTCGGGCTGACTGAGATAAGGGTGTGTGTGCTCTCACAGGTGACACAGCTGGCAAGGTTTAAACACACCAGACACGGTGAAGGGTGACTGCGTTAACACCAACGGATGCTGTTAATCAAAAATCAATCAACACTGCTCATTAACAGCGACCAAAGCTCACCCCACTGTGCTGGCCAGGCTCTCCTCTGGGCTCTCAGCTTGTTTTTGCAGCACTGCAAACTCCTGGCTTTTTGTCATTCCCTGCCTAAATCAGCTCCAACCTGCTTCCCCTCCATGCTCCCCCCCACTCCCAGGAGCATCCCTCCTGCTTAATCGGGGCTGTGCACCTCTACAGAGAGCTCCAGTCACATGCTCTCTGCAATTCAGATGCGGTGCCAAGACTCATCTGCTTAAATTAGCTGCTTCTGATCTGCCTGGAGTTTCCTTTTGCCAGGATGAGAAGGCAGAAAGCAGGCCCTTTCCCATGCAGGCACCACGGCATTCCCACGTGATGCAGAACTGCCGGGAAGGCTGTTTGCTCCTGATCTCTGTTTACAGGGCAGATGGTTTCTGCTAATAAAAGGGAAAAAAAAAACAACTATGTACAAAAAAAATATGCCTTTATCAAGACAAGTGCCAAAATATTTTGGACTTTAGGAAACGCCAGTCCCACAATTAAGGTTTAATAGTAGGAACAGGCAATGCTGCACTGTGTTCTTCCAGCTGTAGTAAAAGCCTCATTAGGGAGGAGGGGACTGCTCAGCATTTGTGCTCAGGTCCAGCATCTCCCATCCAGCTACACCAACTGCACTTCCCTGTGTTCCTCCAGGGAAGAAACAAGGACAGAGGATGAGGAAAATTAGACTAAAATGCAGTTTATATTTGCAGGTTTGCCTGGACCCTCAGGCCCATGTCCTGAGGTCTGCAGGCAGACACAAGAGCCCTGAAGCTCCTGCCCACCCCTTTCTTGCTCCAGAAATATTTTCCGTGTTCCCAAAGGCTTTTCTAAGGCCGTCTCCAGAGCATTCCCAGGCCCCATCCTTGAGAAGGATGAAAGGGATGAGGGAAGCACCAACTTTCCCTACCTGCAATGTTTCATAACAAATACCCTAAGCACTTTCCAACATTACTCTGCAATTTAAGCCAACGCTGCAGCTGCTGCAGAGGCTGTGACTTGATCGTTCCAGGCCTGGAAGGTGAAATCAAACAGCACCCACAGTTTCTGCAGCCTCCTCAGAGCTTCCATACTCGCTGGGTTTCTGAAAGCCCCAGCCCTCAAAGTCGGTAAATCTTGGCTTTGATTTGAAAAAAACCAACAAAGCACCTCTAGTTCCCATGCCAATGTTCAAAGATTAAAACCAAACCACGCTTCACGTGAACTTCACGGGCTGAGGACAAGGAGCCACAGCCCTCTGGGGTGTCTCTGGGCTGGAGGACAGGGCTCACAGCTCAGCTGGAACTGGCAATGCCCTCCCAAGTGCTGACCTACGTGGGAAAGGGTTAACAAGGCACCTGGAAATTCCCTGTGCAGGGACAGCCTCAGGGAAGGACCTGGACATCCCTGTGCCCACCCTGACTGGGCTGCACTGATCTGCCTCCCCATTCATGCAGCTCATTAGCACCACCCAAGCACAGAATTCATCTGGACATGTCCAGCTGCCACCCAGCAAGAAACAAGGGGGTGTCCACCCAAACAGGCTGGGGAAACACGGGGAGACAGGTGCAGATAAATCCCCGTGGATGCAGGTAATGCAGATAATGCAGGCACCAGGTAACGCTCGCTGGCCCAGGCTGGTGCTGGGGCTCTCCACGGAGGACAGAGGGAAGCTGCCAGCACAGCAGGACACAGCTCTGCCTCCTGCACGCACTCTTCATCCCGGATTTCACTGGAAACCTTCAGCCTGTCCTTCAGCCTCCCCCAGCCCCGCAGAGAGGAGCTGGATGTGACCAGGCTGCTGACACACAGCCCGTCCCTGGCCCTGCTGGGAGCGTGGGGCTGCTTTCTTTCAAATAAATAAATATTTCAGCGGAGCCAGCACCAACGGAACGGAGCAGGAATGCTGAAAGGTCAGGGGATGGTGATCCTGCTGGGCCAGCCCGGCTCCCGGCGCTGCCACTCAGGGGTCAATAAAAGATTTATAGCTCCATGATCCAGTTTCTGCTGAACTTCAGCTCAGCCCTGGGGTGCCTTTAAAGATACAGCCTCACATCCCTCTTGGGGCTTTAGAGGTGTTTTAGAGGTGTTTCAGAGGCACTGAGTGAGAGGAGACACTGCCCGTGCTCCTGTGCAGCTGCCGGCACCCACAGAACAATGCCCTTGGCACCCTCTGCCCTGGGATCCTGGGTGCCCTCGGCTCCCTCGTCCCGGGATCCTGGGGTGCACAGCTCCCTCTTCCCAGGATCCCGGGTGCCCTCAGCTCCCCGTTCCCAGGATCCTGGGGTGCCCTCGGCTCCCCGTTCCCAGGATCCCGGGTGCCCTCAGCTCCCCATTCCCAGGATCCTGGGTGCACTCAGCTCCCCGTTCCCAGCATCCCGGGGTGCCCTCGGCTCCCCGTTCCCAGCACGGGCACAGCCTCCTGCGCTGCAGCAGCCGGGGCGAGCGCAGCCGCTGACGGAAGCTGCCTGACCGCAAGGGCTGCGTTTCGGGTTGCAGCTCTTTTCTAGGTAAAGTTGGAAAAGTCCCTGTTGTAAGGCAAGTATCACCGAATCTCAGACACGGGGGTGACGGTGCTGACCATCCCCGCCTGGAAAGGCGAGGAAGAGGAAGCGGTGCTGCGTGATGCACACGCGGCTCATTCTGAGAAGCGCCGGCTCCTCCCGGCTTCTGCCGAAGAGTTGGTTCTGAGAAAGGCTCAGAGGCGACCTCAGGACGAGCTGTGCCAGGACAGGCATCAGCTCTGCTCCTCCTGGGCAAGGGATGGCAGCTCATGGCAGGGGCTGGGGCTCTCCTCGCCCCCAGGACTCACCGCTCCTCTCCTGGGTCTCTGTTTATCCAGCAACCCCTGTGGCGGAGAGTTACAGGGTGCTGAAGGGCTAATTCAACCCTCTCCAAAATAAATCCCTACAGCTGCCATCAAAGGGCTGCCCAGCACCATCAGTCACAGAATCACAGAATTATTTTGGTTGGAAAAAACCTCCAAGATCACCAAGTCCAAGCTGTGCCTGATCCCCACCTTGTCACCCAGCCCAGAGCACCGAGTGCCACATCCAGTTGTTTCTTGAACACAAGCAGGGAAAGGCGGCAGCAGCAAATTTCAGTTTCTGTCATGGGAAGTTAAAAATCAGACCCACATAGCTACAGCAGAGCTCTGTGAAGCACTTTGAAAATGCATCTGTGTTTGTGGTGAGCTGGGACTCCTCCTGGGTCTTTCTTGAGCTTCCTGGAAAAATCCCCACCTCAGGTTCTCTCTCTGCTGCAAAGGGCTCACCATCACTTCTTCCACACCAAGCTGCACTTCTCCCTTCTATAAAAACCAGCACTTGATGGTGTCCCCCCTGCCCACTCAGAACATTCTCAACTCCCCACGTGCCCCGTGTTGTTCTACACGAGGCTGATGACACAAGGTTTAGGGTGCAATAACCTCCTTTTCTCTGTTGCCAGAGGTTAAATACCCAAGTGGCAGGGGGCTGGTGCAGAGCAGGGAACCTGGAACACGAACACCACTCCCAAAGGTGGAGGATGGCCATGGCCCTGCATCCCTGAGACAGCTCTGCTGCGGGTGACTCACTGGAGCCCAGCCAAGCACCACCCAGCCCGACGGACTGCGGGGGACGGGATCCCTGAAGGCCACGTCCTGCCTCCCGAAAGGACAAGGCCAGCGTTCCACACCAACCTCCTCCGGGCTGTTTGGATCCCCACTGAAGTAGGGCACGTTACACCTCCACAGCCGGGCAGGACGAGCAATTCCCCAGCAGAGGCTGAGCACCACAGCTGGTGGCAGTGGCTGCTGTCACCCACGTCCTCTTGCACAAGCGTCCGTCCCGGAGCGCCACGGGGTCACGGCGATGACTCAGGGCCAGCCTCGCCCCAGCCCGGGGCCACCTCCTCGGCACACGCGGCCCCACAGGGCTTTCTGGGACCAGCGGGTTGTGTTCCAGTGCGTCACCCCATGGTTTCCAGGCAGGAACCTTCCCCCTCTCCCAGGGCGCTGGCGCTGCCCCGGGAGCAGGACACGGCACCCACCCTGGCAGCTGTTTGGGATCCACCCAAACCCAGCACGTTATGCAAACATCCCATTCCCCAGAACTGGCCCGAAGCCTTTCCTTCTGCTTTCATCCACCCAGGCCCTTTTCAGACACACGCTCAGCCCAAGGGAAACCTTTGCCTGGTCAGCTGGGATGCCAACCCAAGATTCCCAGCTTGGATACCGGGTGGTTTATCAGGGAAAACCAAGCACTGGGCCACGTGGGGTTACTGCCAGCAGCAGGAGGGTTTCCTGCAGCCCACCATGGGGCAGCCAGCTCACACGCTCCAGAGAATCCCAGAATGGGTTGTGTTGGAAGGGACCCTAAAAGCCCATCCAGTGCCACCCCTGCCCTGGCAGGGACACCTTCCACTGTCCCAGGTTGCTCCAAGCCCTGTCCAGCCTGGCCTGGGACACTGCCAGGGATCCAGGGGCAGCCCCAGCTGCTCTGGGCACCCTGTGCCAGAGCTGGGGAAGATGAGGTTGACCAACCCTTTCTCCCAGTGCAGCTCCTGGTTTGCACCAAGGGCGGAACCAGTTCCTCCCCTGTGTGAGCACGAAGCTCAGCCCGTGCCTGTGACACAGTGTTTCCAGCAGCCCGGGGCCTGCTGCCAAACACTCTCGGCTCTTCCATGCCTCTGCCATGATTTCTTGTTTAACCCTGTAATTATATTGGCTAACTCTGGCCAGCTATCTCAAGACGCAGCTTTTTGGGAAGCTACCACCAAACGAAGCACTGTCAGCTCCAGGTCACATCGTGACCTCCTTGGTCTTCCTCCTCCTCCTCCTCTCCCAGCTTGCACCAGTATCACGGTGACTGGTAGCCCCAAAACCCCAATTTCCTCATCTGTAACAGAGTCATTTGCATGGGCTGCTCACTCCTGTGTCTGCAGCTGGTTTGCTCAATATTGACATGACAAATCTCTCCGATTTGACTCTGCCTCAAGTACAGGATTTCCAGGCACAAATGACAGATGAACATAACTAAGTTTCCAACACTTCCTCAGACTGTAATTTCACGTACATATGTCTTTCACCAGTGCTGGAGTCATTAAGGCCCTTTGGAATGCTTTGGGCTGGAAGTAGCATGGTCTGCCCGTGTTATTCCTGTGGGTGCTGCAGTGCAAAGCCAGTCTTGGCCATCTCCAGCTGAACTGGATTTCATGGAGAGCCTGGGACACAGCCACTCCTCAAAGCCATCACCACCAGGGAATCCCACGCTCCTGCTGGCCTTCAGGGCACAGTGACTGTCCTTGCTGGGTGACGCCCTGGGAAAGGCTTCGGGTCACACTTGCACTTCTGGAAGGATGTAGTTTAAAAGCCTGACACTGATGGAACCTTGTCTTTGCTTACCAGGAGGCTGTGCCTGGCAGCAGTCGCTCAAACCCAGAATCAGAAACACTTCTCATTACAGGACAGAGCTCAGCACACAAAGGAGAAAGCCCAATAATATATTTAAATCCCCAGGTTTGCACACAGAGGTTAACTAAGGCACAAAGGGAAATCTGTAGCCTTCATTTCCATTCCAAATTCCTTTAAGGATATCTGTGCCATCACTCCTATTTGTAAATGGTTCCTTTTTAATGACAACACCATCCAGATTCGGAACTCAGTGCCCTCGATCCGGACACAGGAGCTTGGGCAACCCTGACACGTCTGCCTCATTTCTGTAATAAAGGTTGTTAATGGCACAGACCCTGCTTGGATGAAAAACACGCAGGAAACTGCAGGAGCTAGTGAGGAAGCTCCGTGCTAAAAACTTTTCCAAAAGCAGCCTTTATTTTTTTAATAAGCACATCTGCGTGCACAGCCCCGACAGCCGTGGCTCGTGCCCTCACTGCTCGAGGTGCAGCGCAGGGCATGCAAGAGTTGGGCATGCAAATATTTGTCTGTGCTGTGACAGCCCATGCAGCTGCCTGCAGACAGCTTAGGAATGCACACAAACCCGGTGTGGTTTTCTCTGTACCGAGCTGCAGAGTGAGAGATTTTACATATTCTGAATGCCTGCACCCAGCTGGCTGTGGCACAGCCCTGCCGAGGCCCCGGTGACAGCTGAGCTGTGGCTGCTGTGCTGCCCAGGCTGCCACAGAGGCACAGAACTCCAGGAGGAATTCTCAAGCCAGGATGGGAAGATAAGACATTTAAATGAACTAATCTGCAGGGAGTTGCACGGAGTTCACATGAGTCATCTGGGTGTGGATGTCAGTGTCTGGCCAAGGCGATAAGTGGATCCCCCCACCTCCCACACACAGGGTGTTATTCAGACATCACCTGATCTTCCTGGTGACTGCAGAGCCTCGCAGCAACGGGGGCCTTTGTTCCTGGGCATCACGGGAGGCAGGCACCGGGCTGCCGGCTCTGCAGCACCCTCAGCATCCCTCCCGATAAACCCAGCTGCAAACACCGCAGCCCCGCTGCCTGCAGTGCCCCTCCGCAGGGATGGAGCCGGAGCCACCCCAGCTCCGGCCAGCGGAGCCGTACAAACACCAGCAATTAAAGATCACCTCTGCTAGCGAGAGGTGCTTCCTCACGTCCTGCAGCGCTGTCTGTGCCATTAAATTGGTATTAATGCATTTGCCATCTCCCGACACGCCGGGCTGGGCAGGGCCGAGCCAGGGCAGCGGTGGGGTTGCACAGGCTCAGCTTCCCCCACCACCCCTGCAGCCCCATTCATTCCCCGTGCACCTCCAGCGATTCCCAGCAAAGATTCCTAAGATACCCCGAGTTTTACATCATCTGTGGCAGCAGGCACACGCTCCCCTCGCTGATGAAAGGGAACATTATCCCTGTTTGCAGGGGGAGGAATTCCTGCCTCTATCAGCAGCCTGGACCTGCAGCTACAAGCCCAGGGCAGCCTGGCCCTGCATGGGACTCAACCAAACCAGTCCAGATCCCAGAGCCACCAACAGCCCCACACCGGTCCCAGAACAGGGTTATGGGAGGGAGAGTGACAGTGCTGGGAGTTGAGAGCCACAGCAGCACTGCCAGGACAGTTGTTAGATTTTATTTGATGGAATCCCAGAATCCCAGACTGGTTTGGGTTGGAAGGGACCTTGAAGCTCATCTCATTGCAGCCCCATGGGCAAGGGCACCTCCCACTAGCCCAGGCTGCCCAGGTCAGATCACTGCTGGTTTTTTTTAATTTTGACTTTTTGATCAGTCTTCAGTGCTCTAAACTCAGCTCTGTTTCCAAGTGTACCTGTTGACTTCTTTCCTCATGATGTGTTTGAATTTAACGAGCTCCTGTCTGTGAAGAAATATAAAATTCATTGAAGAACTGTAGTTAATCATTGATTTTCAAGGCTACAGTTTCTTTTAATGTGGGGTCAGGATTGTGAAGGGTGCAGGATGAATGCTGTGGGCCACATCCAGCTCTGCCATGCCTAGTACAGTGGGAATCCTCAAAACTGCCTTTCTACACACATTATTTATACACAAGGAAACATCAAAATTCAAGATCACTCCTAAAGGCTCCTGAATATTCACTAACTGCATAAATGAAATTGTCCAGGATTCTTTTGATACCACAGTGCTTAAAATATCTTTAAAGCACTGTACAAGCAGAACTGGAAGCAACTCACAAACTGACAGTGGATATAATTTAAGTGTCCTAAATTTTTTTTTTTTACTGTTCTGTATTGTTGGAACAACCCACAAATGGTAAATGGCAAATGCAATTTTTAAAATGGTGCTTCCTTAATTTTTTTTTCTTTCATTTACCAAAGGGCAGAAATCCAAGAGTTTTCTGGAGATATTTTGTTGGGAGTCAGAGCACAGGTGAAACATCTGAGGTGTGTTCTGCCATCACAGTGGGACTTGGAGCACACGGTGCTTCCCACCCCGGCTCCTAAAAACGGGTACAAGCAGCAGCTGGTCCCACACACAGCCCGGGGAGGATGTGCCCCATCTCCGTCACTATCCAAGATGCTACAGTGCCACCTTCAGTCTGAAATACGGGAGGAAAATCCCTTTAAAAGCCAGCCACGCCCCAAGGAGGCTTCCCAGGAGAGGCTGGTGGCTGGGACACGAGCGAGCCCGTGGGCAACCAGCACCTCCTCAGCGAATCTCTGCCTTGGCACTCACGGACATATTTAATGCTTTCCTTGGTCTGTCCTTCTGCATTCGTGGGATTTTGCCCAGACAGGTTGAGGATACCCCAACCCTGGCAGTGCCCAAGGCCAGGCTGGACGGGGCTTGGAGCAGCCTGGGACAGTGGAAGGTGTCCCTGCCATGGCAGGGGTGGCACTAGATGGGCTTTAAGGTCCCTTCCAACCCAAACCAGTCTGGGATTCTGTGAACACAGAAAGCCTGAGGAACAGATGAACCAGGCCCCACCCAAATTACCCCTAAAAACACCTTGAACAGGAAAAAAAGCCCTTCTGACTCTTAGAGCAGCATTTCAAACAGGTGTGGCAGAGAAACACATTCATCATGTTTCACACCCAGATTTTAGGGCAGAAAAGGAAGTTTTAATGTTAAAGGACACTGGAAAGAAATTGATTTTCAGAGTAAGCTTTGCCAAATGGCTCCTCAGGAATACGTGGACTGCAGAGTCAGGGCACAGCAGCCTCAGCCTGGGGCAGGATGGTGACAGAGCACTGAGGTGAAATCCAGATTTCCTTCCTATTCCACACTCACACAGTTACACCCCACGTTCCCCAGCCCTCACTGAGACCTGCTCTTAGTTCTTCATTTAAAACGGGCTTATGAAATGCAAAACCCCACCAACTACAGACACGCTCCAAACCTCTACCTAGAGCACATGGTTACATAAAACTGCATCTGCATGAGACACTCTGGCTATGCATAATTTATCCCTACTCCCATCCACACACAGTAATTAGCCCTTGCTGACACTTAATGAATGGGAATTCTCATAAAAGTTCTCCAGTTTTTGTGCTTCATGCAAACATATTCAGTGACTAATTTTTGGTTCTTATCTAATTCGAACTGTTCATCTCAAATAATGAATTGGTTGCCAGTTGAAGCTTTCTTTAAACTGGTTTTAACAACAACAAAAACAGAGCATAAAATCACCTTTTAGAAGCACAAACACAACACAAAGTTGTCTTTTAGAAGCAGAAACCCTTCAGAAGAGCAGCGCTTCCCCCTGAAGTCATGCGTGCTGCGGGGGGATAAAGAAGGGAGCAGTATAATCAGCCAGCCTGGAAAGCAGCAGTGATGCACTTGGTTATCTCACTGTGCTAATCCTCCATCAGGTGACTGCTCACAAGATTTCTTTAAGCCCTCATTACTGAGGTAGAAATGCAGAAGTAGGACGGACACTTTGGTGACCCCAAAATAACGCGTCTGACCTCGGAGAGGGCTCGGGGGATTTACAGAGCCACCCCAAGGGAGGTGGTACCTCACAGCAGAAGGGCTGGGAGGGGAGGCAGGAAAGTGCTCTGCTCTCAAGAAACCAGACTGAAATGGGATAAATCAAACAGCTTTTGCTCCCCAGCCAGAAGACACAAATTAGTGACTGGGCTTTGGATCTAATTCCAGGAGCTCTGAACCTGCAGCTTGGCAGAGATGAGGCTTTTAATTCTCTCATTAAAAGCCCTTCCAATTGAGTAGACATTAATTGTAGTTTTTCACAATAATAAGCTCAAATCATATGACACCAAATCCTACAAATCAGTTGGAGATATTTATACCAGGACAGGCTATAACCTGTTTGTTGTGCTTCAGACACTTCCACCAGCTTGAAAATCCTCTCCCTAAATGTGAATTTGAGGCAGAACAGGTTCTGTTCCCCTGCTTCAAGCCATGGGGACTACCTGGCTGTCACCACTCACTGTCACCTGCTCCAGCACACACACAGAGTGCTCTGAAGGCTGGGAAGTCACAGGTACATTTACAAAATAAATACAATACAGAGCACTGGACCCAGTATTCTGGTGGGTTGGTCTAATCCAGAAAAAAAAAGCAAAACTCCAAACTCACCTTGATCATTTCTGCCACGTAACTCTCTGGTCCTGTATATTCTGTGGAGTCTTTGACTTTCACTAAGACAATAAAGCACAAATAGTGCCACATGTTGTGCTCTTCCTTAATGTGCTCTTCAAAGGTGACCGTCTTGTTGTCAAACTTATCTCTCTCCAAACCTGTGAGAGGGACACGGGAGAACCCTGAGTGTTTGCCAGCTGGGGACCAGCAAAATCAGCTCTAGAACAAAACTGATTTCTAAAGTCTGCTGCACTTCTGGGAGTCACAGTCATTCTGGAATGGACACTGAATACCAGGATAAAATCTGACAAATGCCAAAGAAGAGAAAAGAGAAAGAAGAAGAAGAAGAGAAAGAAGAAGAAGAAGAGAAAGAAGAAGAAGAAGAGAAAGAAGAAGAAGAAGAGAAAGAAGAAGAAGAAGAGAAAGAAGAAGAAGAAGAAGAGAAAAGAAGAAGAAGAAGAAGAAGAGAAAAGAAGAAGAAGAAGANAGAGAAAGAAGAAGAGGAGAAAGAGGAAAGAAAAGGAAAAAAGATCAGATGAGAAAGAGAAGAGGAAAAAGAGGAGGAAGAGAAGGAAGAGAAGAGGAGGAAGAGAAAGAGTAAAGAAAGTGTAACAAGTACTGCTTGTATTTATTATACATAACAGAAAAAAATTGGTTAAAAAAAGGCAGCAGCCCCGTAGCAAGCAGTTTGTTGGATTTCATAACACATCTCCTATTTTTAGGCAAGCCGATAGCAAAAGCAACGTTTGCTTTGCAGCAAACTTCCAAAGGTTATCCCGTCGGGCTGCGTGTTATGCAACATGGCAGGACCATGTCAGCCACCCCCAGCACCTCCACTCCCAACCTCCTGGTGGGAAGAGCTTCCACAGGCTCCACTCTGCACGCTCGGAAAAAATGACTGCTCATAAAAATCTCCCCCATTCCAATAGGAAACTGTTCTTGGAGGCAGAGGAGAAACAAGAACTGAAGTCTTGAGGAAAAATGGTATCCTGAGCGTTCCCCATCTGTTCCTGCTGCCAAGCTGCAGTGCACGTGGTACCCAGGAACATGAACTGGCTGAGGAACGCAGGGAGGAACAGCCAGGAACTCAAGGCTTTTTTTCCTGTGAGTTTGCAGCTATCCCTGGCTTACCCAGAGTAACCCCTTCTTGTTAAGTGTATCTCCACGCTTACCACAAATAAAGCAAGTTGTTTTTAAAATTTCCTCTTTCTTCTGTTTTTCACTCCTTAAATCAGCAAAAGTGTCAATGATCACCCCAAAAATCAGGTTCAGGACAATAATGATGACCATGAAGAAGAACAACAGATCATAGATCACTCTAGCAGCAAAGAGAGGCTCCTGCAAGATACATATTTGAATTATTAACAGCCCAATTAGGTGCACATCTCACCCTTATTAATACCCCTTTCCCCGAGAGTCTCTCCTGCTGATGCTCTCCAAGGGGAACTCACAACTCAAAACATTAAGTGAAACTAAAATGCAAAACTAAAATGCAAAATCACTGAAAGAAAAGCCAAATTAGGGAGCTGCCAGTGCGGGACCTCTGCAGAGCTGCTCTTCCTGTGTCCAAGGTTTTGGACTTCTCCCACTTTCACAAGAGAAAAAACTCTTCTCTCACACACTGAAATCTGTTCTCACCCCTCCCTGAAGCTCTTCCAAATTATATCCTTATATTAATCTGCTGTATATCAACAGAGGATCAGTGTGGACCATAAAGTCTTTTACTGGAATTTAATACCATTAATTGCACTTAACAACCATGATTATGAACACTAAGCTGGACTTTTCAGTACACATTCCATATTTATTGCAGGCCTGAATACCCAAAATATCCAACCCCCATTTTCACAGTCATCCTGCCAGTCAAGTGCCAAACTTATTATTAAGAATTATGTAACTTTGTAAGCTGAAAATAAGGCTAAATATTAGAAAAAACTTTGAGATTTCAGGTAAAACAAAAAAGCACTGGTCCCAACGTGGCTCTGGGAGTGACAGCCTGAGCCTCAGATCACACAATCATCACGGAGTTGTAGAATGGCTGGGAAGGGACCTTAAAGCCCATCCAGTGCCACCCCTGCCATGGGCAGGGACACCTTCCACTGTCCCAGGGTGCTCCAAGCCCCATCCAGCCTGGGACACTGCCAGGGATCCAGGGGCAGCCACAGCTGCCTCAACAGGGCAGAGTTCCTCCCTAAAAGATGGACACAAACGGCTTAAACAGCAGGCAGAGGGGGAGCCAGGGGGGTGCTATGGAAAATTCCTGCTGCTTAGCCTGGTCCTCACTCTGGTGATGGCTCCCAACCACATCCATCCTTCCTCCCCCACACTCCCACCAACCCAGCCTGGTCCCTGTCCTCTCATCCCTCCCATCTGACACGTTACCTCTCCTTAGGGATGCTCCCACAAAAACTCGTGCCACTGGCATCCACCAGCTACCACATTTTCCTGTGCCGCCTCACGCTCCTCCCTCACTAATTTGTACTCATCTCCTTCAGCTCCTCAACTCCCAGCTCAGACTGTTGGCTCCCCCGTTCCTGCTCTTCTGGGCCCCACTCTGGACAGCCCACAGGCTCCAAAAGCCTGGGTGGGAGCTGGTGTGAAGTGGCTGGTGTTTGATGTGACCCCCCGAGATGGAACCGCGGAAGCCCAGGTCCCTCTGTGGCTGCTCCTCCCCGTGTTCGGAGCAGTGCACACACTCTCCCAGCAGAGCAGATCCCAGCCCTACTCCGTATCACTCCTCCACCCCCAGTCCGTGGTAATTTACCTCTTTGGAAGGTTTCCTGAGCACATCACCTACTCCACCCCCGCTCCTGAGCCCGTGACTCAGTACAGTAACAATGCACATCAGCAGCGTCTCGCACGTATGCTCCTTGTTCTCTTCCTCCATCTCCTCAGTGATCAGCTCTGGGAACACAGCAAGCAAAGACACGTTTCACAGCCAAGATTAGCTCTAAATCCTCCTCTCCATTCTTTGCTGGGTATGCTCTCTCCCCCCTCAGACTGCCAGCCTGTGTTGCAAATCCCTGTAGGTTCATTCCCCAAATAATCACAGCACAGCGTGGGCTGGAGGGACCCCTGCACATCATCCCCCCAACCCCCTGCCCAGGCAGGGTCACCCGGAGCAGGTGACACAGGATAGTGGCTTTGGGATGTCTCCAGAGAGGGCAACTCCATGATTCCCTGGGCAGCTGTTCCAGGGCTCTGCCCCACCATGGAAAGAAGATTTTCCTCATGTTGAAGCAAAACCTGTTTCAGTTTATGGCCACTGCTCCTTGTCCTGTCACTGGGCACCACTGGAAAGGGTCTGGAAGCATTCTCTGACACTCCTTGGGGATACTGTATGGATTGGTGGGATCCCCTCTCAGTCTCCCCTGGACTAAACAGGCCCTAAACAGTCTCTCCCCACAAGAGAGATGCTCCAGACCCCTCAGCATCTCCGTGGCCTCCCCTGGACCCTCTCCAGAGCCACCCTGGGAGCAGATCTCCTCCCTGGCCTCCTCTCCCCACCGCCGGTTTCCTTTTGTGCCTGAACTGCTGCCTGTGACTCGGTGAAATCTCCTTCCATCCCTGCTCGCATGCACAGCTCAGATCACCAGATGCCTGTTTATACAGAATCCGAGCTTTTTGACAGCTCAGAGGACAAAGTGTTGCCTCTTCCACTCTCCCCTGGTGCCTGACAGATTGCACAGCCTTTGGGCTGCACTCAAAATGGCAACTTCCACTCGGAGCTTTCAAATGGCTAAAATATCACTGCTTGTGGAAACAGCATTTTGCTAGAAAAGCAACACAACTTTTTTTGACCTTCTCTTTGCTTGGCTCAAGGCTCCAACTTCACTGTTTCACTTGCAGAGCTGCTAAAATTCATTCCCTAACCTCATACACTCCCCCTGCACCCATTAAAAATCTCACGACTTTCATTTCATCACAAAAACGCTCATGAGCAGATCCCACCTTCCCACAGCCAGCCCTGGAAAGGCCCAAATCCCCGTGCAACCCTGAAATAACCAAAACCCGAGAGGAACGGCCAGATTCGGGGCATCATGAACGTCCCTGACCACACAAGACCCCGGGATATGTTGACTGATTATCTGTGATACAAAAACATCCCTGAGCTTCCCTTCCTGCAGCCAGAGCGAAGGAGCTGAAAGAAGCAGCTTTTCCTGTAGCAAAGCTGAATTTTAGTTTCTCAGAGAGGAACCCTGAGCAAAGCAGAGCCCTCTCCTCCTGTGAGCAGGGGCTGGTGGCCATCGCTGACCTTTGATGGCCATGCAAGAGCTCCTCTTCCCAGAGAAACTGGGACGTTCTGTCTGCCCCTCCCAGCCAGCACCGTAAATCTCCCAAAAGGAAATTACATTTTCTAGGAAATAAAATTGAAATATTTCAATACCCAGGTAATAGCTCACTTTCTTGATCTCCAAACCCTCAAACCTACCCTCGTCTGCTTAATCCATTGAGTACTTCCTGCCATGATATTAAAACAGTTTCCTTAGTTTGAGATAGAACAATGCTGCCAATAAACCGTATTTCACAGGGCATTATCCTCTCAGAGCACATTTAATAGCCTCATGTTTTAAAATAATAAACTTTGCAAAGAGGCAAACTGCATCTCTTCCTTCTCCAATTGATGCAGAAAATTGAAGAGTAGGGCAGTGTTTTATGAAGTCTAAGTTTCTCTGCTTTGGTCACTTCACGTAACAAATGTTATTTGTGCTGTTTGCCTAAATTAATCCTATTTCACGTTAATCTCATGACAGCTTTGTTCCCAATTTTATTGCATAGGATTTTTAAAAGAAATTATTGTAATTGAAGGTGCTTAATTAGAAAAAGAGTGACAACTCAGGGTGTGAGTTTGGAATTGCAGAGCGACACTTACGGTCGGAGGGAACGATGGAGGAGCAGTTTTCACTGCTCCCTGCCTTGCACACGTCTGAGTAGAGGAACTCCCCAGTCATGGTCTCACCCGGCTCTGTGCGATCTGAAACCAGAAAATGCTGCATCAAAGGATGCTTTAACACCTTGCAAGGTGACTTCCCAGGTATTAGGGCTCCCCATCAAATTCAGTGTGCAATTACACGGCATTTGGAGCAGTACCTTACCCTAGAGTCTAGAAGGGCGCAGAACTGATTTACACAGTCCATGGTTTTAAATTCAACCACAGAAGCATTTTTATTTCACAGAATCCCAGATTCACTGAGGCTGGAAAAGACCTCCAAGATTCTTCACTGAGTGCCCGATCCCACCTTGGCCCCAGCCCAGAGCTCTGAGTGCCACATCCAGCCCTTCCCTGGACACCTCCAGGGATGGGGACTCCAGACCTCCCTGGGCAGCCCCTGCCAAGGCCTGAGCACCCTTTCCATGGGGAAATTCCCGCTGATGTCCAACCTGGCCACCCTTGACCCAGCTGGAGCCCTTTTCCCTTGTCCTGCCAACGCCCTGGGGAACACGAGCCCGTTATTTCTCCAACACGACCCACGGGAAGGAGCCGCCGGTACCGACCTGGCAGGAGGGTCTCGTTAGGGAGCTTGTCCACTTCCAGGATGAAGTCATCCTTGAAGAAGAGGTAGCCCACGATGGAGAACAGGTAGACCAGGATGAGGGCCAGCACGGCCGTGAGGATGATGGAGCGCCCGTTGCGGGTGACGCTCTTGATGACGTTGAGCAGAGTCTCCTCCCGGTACACCAGGTCGAAGAGCTGGGGACAGCCAACGACAGCACATGGAGCAGCAGCACCACTGGTGGCACCGTGTCCTGGGCCACGCACTTGGGAACAGCAGGAGCTCAGGCAGCTGTGCCCTCCTGTGCAGCAGCTTGGCCGGCAGCCCGTGCCCGCTGCGGGCAGGTGTTCCTGCCTCAGTGCTAGACGCACACCAAGCTGCCAGCACAGACTGCTAGCTGGTTCTTATAGTATTGTGTAGCCCCTCACAGCCTCCAAACAGCTCATTTCAAATGGCAATTAGCTATTTTCTTTAAATCCTCATTTACTGAGCGTATAATTAAAGAAGCAATGTTTTTTCCCAAATTCTGTGTTTAGGTTTCTCTGCTGATGTTTCCTTCATATTTCACTGGGTCTGGGACAACTCCCAGCAGAGCCCAGGCAGGTTGTGGCTATGCTGGTGGATCACAGGACAGGTATCTGTTAAAGTGGACCTTCCTGAACACAGGAAATAACCAGCTCAGTGACAGAGGATGTGGCAAACATCAGCCAAAGGGACAAAAATAGCCTGTTCTGAATGGGGTTTCAGGTTTGCTTCAACAGTGACACATTTTCTCCACCAACACTAGGTCCCCTCCTTCGGTGTTATTCTTAGAAGCATCGTGCTGTGCAAGGTGAATCCCACCCCAGACAGAAGGAACACGTGTGCCAGGATCCGTGTCCATCCCGTGAGGGCTGGGGCCTGGGTACAGCCATGGAGACTCTCCCGAGTTACCCGGCTGTTCAGAAAGCACGGACACTGTGTCACAGGTACTGATAATAACACAGCAAAGCATCAAAGCCCATCTCATTCTACCCCACGGGCAGGGACACCTTCCACTGTCCCAGGCTGCTCCAAGCCCCGTCCAGCCTGGCCTTGGACACTGCCAGGGATCCAGGGGCAGCCACAGCTTCTGTGCCAGGGCCTCCCCTCCCTCACTGGGAAGAATTTCTTCCTCATATCTAATCTAAACCTCTCCTGCTGTGGTTTAAAACCATCCCCCCGTGTCCTCTCCCTGTCTCTCTGCGTAAGAAGTTACATCAGGGGAAGGGATGTGGCAGGAGTCCTGCTGCCTCCCGCAGTAACTTCTCCTAAGGAAAACCTCCAGCCTGTGGCTCGTCCCCATGTCTGTTCAACAGTTTCCCAGCAGAAAAGCAGAGATTTTCCTGGATGTGCCCAAGATGGGACTTCACAAACAGACCAGGAAATGTTCTGAGGGCCAAGCAAACACCCACCAAGAGGCTGTAAAAGAACTCGTGCACGAAGAGCCCCAGGGCACAGATGAGCAGGTACAGCAGGTGATAGAGGAACTCCACATCCATGATCATGGCCTTGTATCCTCGCGTGAAGGTTCCGCAGTTACCCACAAAACTCATCAGGAAAATGATTTTATTACAAACCTAAGGAAAGATCACCCATAAATTAGTTACAACATGTAGTTTTTCAGGGAAAACAGGCCGTTTTTCCAAGCTGGAGGTAACTTGGCACCTTGCTGGGCAGCCCCTGCCAAGGCCAGACCACCCTTTCTATGGGGAAATTCCTGCTGGTGTCCACCCTGAGCCTCCCCTGGCCCAGCCTGAGGCCGTTCCCTCTCCTCCTGTCCCTGTTCCCTGGGAGCAGAGCCCGACCCCCCCCGGCTGCCCCCTCCTGTCAGGGAGTTGTGCAGAGCCACAAGGTCCCCCCTGAGCCTCCTTTTCTCCAGGCTGAGCCCCTTTCCAGCTCCCTCAGGAGTTCCCCATCGGACTCACAGTGCATCATTTAGTGAGTCTCACCCAACCCCACAAACACTGAGGCAGTTTGGGTGAATAACCACGTGCTTTAGGTCACAGAGGCTCCTTCCCTTGTCTGTCTGAGGTTGGAGCTGTTCCTAGACTGAGTGAAACCTCAGAGCTCTGAGGAACCAGGCTTAAATGAGCACCACAGAGCACTTGTGCTAGGAAGAGCCCAAGGGGGGAATGACTCCCCCCACCAGCCCCACCACGATGTCCCAGGCTATTTTTGCCCATCTTCACGCGCAGGTGAGGAACCCTTACGTAAGAGGCAAGAGAACGTCAGAAAAGCCCACTCGGTTCTTACGTTGAACGCTCCCAGGAGGAACAAAGTGGGCTGCAAGCCAACGGAGAAGATGAGCCGCAGGATCGTGGAGGCGATCAGGGCCCGGATGCCGTGGGGCTTGGGCAGGGCGATGACGATGGCCAGGGAGATGAGCATGGCTGTCCACAGCAGGCCGGACAAGTGGGGCTCCAGCGTGCCTGGGCACAGGAGAAGCAGACCCATTCCAGCACCCTGCATAACCAAACCCCTGCCACGTGTGCTGTCCTTGGGGCAGCATCACCCAGCGCCGCGTTCGGCCATCCCCGACCGCGCGGCATCGGAGCCCAAAGCCTTCAGCAGGTTTTAATTACAAACCTGTCACCGAGTCATTATGCAAATGGCAAGTACTACAGGAGCTTCATTTTGGTGTTCACCACTTGCACACCTGGACGCTGAGGGCCCTTTGCAGACGTGCTGTGCAGGGGCAGTGCCCGGGCAGGTGAGGACACTCCCACACGCTCTCCCTGATGTGCTTTTGGTCAGACCCTCGGACCCGTTTTTGGCATCTCTTGCTATTTTTGGGTCTATTTAGACTGTCCCATGAGACTGGCTGCTTACATAACAGCGAGTCCATGTAGCTAAAAATACACTTCCCTGGAAAAGCCATAAAAGAGGTTCAGCCCAAAACACCATTTACCCCCGGTTTCACCTCTTTCTTAAAGCTGACATAAAAAATTATTGTCTTCAAGCAACTGATTCCTCAACAGACAAAAAGGCAGGATCCCCCAAATTTCACAGCACTCTGCAGCCCTTCTGCAAGCACACTCTCACAGAACTTGTGTCTCAGCTGGCAAGATCCTCACTCAGAGCTTTTTCCTCCTGCTCTCCCAAATTCAGGCAGCTTAGGAAATATTACTCTCATCTGACTACCACGAGCAGCCATTTAATCTTGTTCCAAATCACTGCAGATTAATAAAGACAGCAGAGGATGGATGGAAATTAAAAGTTAATAAGCGTAAAGTCGAACAGCTGTTTTGGGTGCCTGGGGGGAGTTTGGGCTCCCGGAGCTGCCACCGGAGCTGTCACACAGCACAAGGTGCGGAGCTGGGGATGGAGCCACCGAGTGGGAACAAGCACCAGCACGGAGAGGGGACAGAGGAAATGTGCAGCAGCTTATTTAGGAATGACTTGTCTAAAATCTGAGTAAGATTCATTGGGAATACATTTGCTTTCAGGAGTTGCAGCAGCTCCAGCAGGCCTGAAGAAACCCCTGGAGTTACTGAAGCCCTCAGGTGTGCCCTGAACACCCACCTGGGCCGGCCCAGAACCCCAGGCTGCCCAGCAGCAGGAGGAGGGCAGTGCCAGGACCTCATGGGACCCAGCTGTGGCACCTCAGGGCAGAGCAGGGCTGGGGCCACAGGCTCCCCTGTCCCTCCCAGGGACAGAGAGAGGCTGGGAGCAGTGTCCTTGTCCTGGCACACGGAGCCAAGGGCTGGGAGCAGTGTCCTTGTCCTGGCACACGGAGCCGAGGGCTGGGAGCAGTGTCCTTGTCCTGGCACACGGAGCCGAGGGCTGGGAGCAGTGTCCTTGTCCTGGCACACGGAGCCAAGGGCTGGTCACTCATCAACTTCTGCACCCAACCTGACCCCAAAGCCTTGCTGGGAGCACGGGGAGTCCCTACACAACCACAGGCAGGAGGAACGTGCAACCAGCAGGAAGTTCTCTGTGTCCCTGGAATTCTCACCATCCCAGTACCAAATTCCAGGCATCCAGTTTTGTTTCTGCTCCTCAAGTCAGAAGTTTTACAGCTTCTGCTACTGTCAGATGCTCATCAGCTGCTCAGTTCACCGTGTCTGAGCAATTCAAGACACTGACAACTTCCCCCAAACAGTCTGTTTGGAAGAGTCTTTTTTTTTTTTTTTTTAAGCTAAATATAAGATACACATGTATTTATTTATTTTACTTTCTGGATTCTAACTAGGAGAGGAAGAGGTTTGATCAAAATGTTACCTGATAAATAAAGAATTTCAAATATGTAGGGTAGGGCATCTTCAAAATACCAAACAATCCCCCCCACAGTCTTGCAGTTTGTGATCTCAGGGAACTCATTTAACCAGCAGCTTTCCTGGCAGCCATAAATACAGAGCTTTCAGCTCGGGATCTTTGCGACTACAGACAGAAATTCAGTTGCTCTTTGGGCTTTCTAGAACCTGCAAGCCAGGATCTGGGTTGTCCCCACTGTGCTGACACTGGGTGTGACACAGAGGAACAGCAGCTGCAGCCACAGCCTGGTGGTCCTGATGGCAGAAGGTAAAACTGTTCTCCTGGCCCTCTCAGGAACACTGGAATTTGGTCTCAGATATCCCTCTGACAGGCTTTTTCGGGATGCAAACCCCCTGAACACAAGGAAAAAGCTCCTACCAAGACATTCACATCATCCTGCAAGTGATGCACGTGACATTCCCAAGAATATCCCTGCAGGTTTCCCAGCTCCTGCTGCCAGGACTCCAGCCCTGCCCTGCCCTGGGCTGCAGCCCTGGGGAGAGGCTGGATCCAAGGATGAGCAGCTGGATCTCCCCAGTGTTTACTGAGCTGGCTCTGAGAGCCACCGGTGTCACACAACCCCTGTGGGACCGGAGGAGCTCCCACGGACCTGTCACAGGGAGGCTGTGCAATCCCCCAGAGTTTATCCCAGAATTTGTGGCAGGAACGGTGGCAAGCCCTGCTGGGAGCCAGGGGACAGGGCTGCTCCCCCTCGGAATCCTCTGCTCCTGGGGCAGGCAATCCTGGGAATGGGCTCTTCTCCCTCATCCTCCACGGATTCCTACTGGTCACTTCCCCTCCTGCCAAGGCAGGGTAATGTCACCCACCCCCAGCAGGCCTCCTGGAGCACCAGGAAAACTGTGGAAAACACCATTGATGAACTGCCAGCTCAAGGAAAACAACACATTCAACATTTCGCCTATTTTTAGTTCAATCCTTAATTACAGGACTTTAAACTGCAGTGGAACAGTCGAGCAGTTAAAGGTGGATGTTTGTCTTGGGTAATGCTTTCCCCTAGGAAAAAGCATGGCTCTACATTTTCCTTAAAAATGCCTCAAGAAAGAGCAAGAGAACAGCACAGTTTCAAACAAGGCAATTAAAAAAGCCAAATTCTGTTTTCCTACCCCACTGATGTAAACAGCAGTGCACAGACATGAGCAGGGAGGGCAGAATTTGGCTCATTACACCTTATTTGTTCATGTGTTTTTTTAGGTTAAGTATCAGTACCTCCTCGAATTCCTTTGAATGGGTAGAAAAATGCCACGAGCAGGTTCATGAGGACAGCCAGGTTAAAGGAAATGCTGCTCCAGAAGGACATGTTCCGAGCACACCAGTACAGGAAAGGCTGAGCTGCAAAAGAGAAAATTATTTCTTTTTAATGGAGAGTTTAATAAAAATAAGAGGTCTCTATAAAAAAAATATATCACTACCAAAACAACTTTATTTTCAGTTTGCCCAAAAGCACAGCATCAAAAGTTGTAATATTCATGACTTATTCTGAAGTTTATTTAATTGTCCTTCACCCTGGGGGCACTTCAAGTTTTGTAGATGGTGTTTCAAGGCAAAGGATCCCTGGTTCAAACATGGTTTAGCAGCAGCAAGAGAACAAGCTGAGAAACTGCAGAGATCAAGCACTTGAGGCTTCCCCTTAAATAATATACTTTGTCCTCAGAGTCACACCAAGAACAATTCGGAGGAGGAAAACGAGCAGTGAGCTCCAGCCCCATCCCTCTGTGTTCTGCTGCTGCCAGCAGCTCACCTGCACCAGGCACTGCCACCTGCAAACTCATTTTCTGCTGAGAACAGCCCAGAATAGCCCCAGAATAACCAGGGGGTGAAGCTCCCTGGCCTTCCCTCTGCCCAGGGGGCAAAGGACTCAGCACATCTGCACACAGCTCAATGTCCAGTCCCACAGCACATTTAAATCCTTAATGTTACACAGAAATACTTCTCAAAAAGACTCCTAATTTTAATAATCCCTGCAGCCAGAACCAAGAGGCAGAAAGCAGAAAGATTCCTTTGCTGAAGTGGTCGTGAACCTGAGGTCGACAAGGAAGCCAAGAAGCTGCCTTGCAGCAATCCCTCTGCATTCCGGCCAAATCCCCCTGATTTTAGCTCCTGCAGCCTTACTGCACAGCAAATTGTGTCCTCCTGAAATTTAGAGTAGTGAAAAAAATCCATTAAAAATGCTGTCAAAGAAGGGAAAGAACTGTTTTGCCCTGGTGGAAGGAGGCAGCGTGTTTAGATATCAGAGAGCAAAGAAAAAGCTCTCAGTAAAATTCAGCAACAAGCTAAAAATGCAGATTTTGGGTTGAAGGATAATTTATTACATGCAGCAGTTCTGAGCCTTGCAGTAGCCACCACCTCTCTCCAGCAAATCCCCTCCTCCAACGCCCCCAGCAAACAAAGGGTTAAAGAATTCCACAGTGTCTCAATGGTCTCAATTTCCTTTCAAAGACTAGAATTTGTAACCAGGTTGAATTGATTTATATGAAATTGTTATATAAGGGTGATTATAAAGGTCCAGGTTTAACTTTAAATCTTCCTCTGGGGATGGACATTGACTCTCTGTCTGTGTGGTGCTTCTGCCTGGCTTTAGCAGCTCATTTCCATTCTTAATTAACAATTAAGAGGCTTCTGGTGCTCAGATTATGGGCCAGCACCATGAGCTGAAGGGAGAAGTACATGGGTCTTTATTTGAAAAGTCTTTTTGAGGGTTGAATAAACTCTAAGTGGCATCACATGAGCACAGCTCCAACACAAACTCTACTGAAAATGTGAGAAACAGTTGCATGATTGTAAGAAATCACTCAGAAGCCAGACAAGACCCGAGTATTAGAGACAGAATAAATGATCCCAGTTTTTTAAAGAAAAAAAAAGAACTATTCTCCACTTCTGCAGGGGGATCTTGGCTAATTTGTGGTCTGTTGTTAATGATGGATGCCTTCACACCTTGCTTGGAGACAGCCTCAGAGACAAAATGACTCAAGCAACAAAATCTAACAGAATATATGGATGCTGTTGAAGTTGCAATTTGTTTAGGATGTCACACTCCCAGATTTCTTGCCGAGCTCTCAGATTTTTGGAAGCAGTCCCACATCAGCTCCAAGAGGGGGTTCCAGTCCTGCTCTTGCACTAAAAACTGGAGTGGAGCTGATGCAGGGGAGGGGAGCAGCAGTGCTGTCAGATGGCGGGGGGTGACCAGAGCAGGAGGGACCTGCCTTGCCTCACATGTCACAGGGTCACTGCTGGTCCATTCTCAGCACTGCCCACCGAGCCTCAGCTGCAGCATTTGGCCTTCAGCAAAACAGCAACAAAAATATCAAGCAAATGAGCTGGAAGGTTTGCTGGGGGACGTGGTGGCACTGTGTGAATTAAAATATCATTTTAAGGGATTTCCCAGCTGCCAGTGGGAACCTCAGAGGGAAAAATCAGTGCTTGAAAACACCTGCTTTCAGATATTTTAGCATCATAGGGATGGAAGGGACTTATCAACCTGTCAGCCAGTCTAATTGCCAAAAAAGGATGAATTCTACTTTACCATTACTGAGAAATCTATCTTTAACTTGTTCTTAAACATCTCCATTCCTAGAGAATGCCCTGAGTCCACAGAATCATTAAGGCTGGAAAAGACTTTTACATCATTAAGGTTGGAAAAGACTTTTACAACCTTTAAATCCAACCTTGCTGCATTCCCCAGCCTTACTCCCCCCTGCATCCAGCACAGGCCACTGCTCTCTTCAGCTGGGTCCTCTCCCTGCCTCCTTCTCATTTCAGCAACTCCTCCACACATTTGTTCCCTCCTGCTGGGTCTCAAAAAGGACGACCTGTGCTGCTCCTTCCCGCTCTGCCCTGGATCCCCTCCAGAGGGTCCCTACTGCTCCAGCATTCAGCCTGCCTTTCTCCCAGCATCCATGCAGAGGAGCAGCTCTTGCAAACAATTACCGAGGTTGCTCCACACTGGGGAACCATCTGCTGCCCAGCCAACGTTTCAAATCCCAAAATCCCGACCTCAGCGCTCCGCCCCACGCGGAGCAGCGCCGACCTACCTCGCAGCTTCTTCTGCCAGTTCATCTCATTGAAGAGGTCTTCTGACTTGAGGAAGAAGTCGTTGATCTTGCTGCCCTGCTCGTCCCTCTCCGTGGTGTAGTAGATGCGCAGCTTGGACTCCTTGGTGAGGAACTCGCAGATGCTGGGCACGGGGAACACGATCTGCTCCATGGTGCGGTCCGACCTGACAATCTGCACAGCAGCCTCATGAGTCCTTCCCAGCTTTTAAATGCTTTTATTGCTTGCTTTTCTGCCTGCTTTGCTCCCCCTTTCAAAACCAGCTACATTTCCAAAAAACAGCAGCTCAACACAGATTTCATTTAATTTACCTTTCAAAGCAGGTCTACATTTAGCTCCAAAATTGTAATTTCTATGCCGTGGTCTTATTCTGGGAGTAGTGGTCTTACTGGGATTTCCAAGGGGCCCAGTGAATCCTGCACCAAAGCTGGGATGGATTTCAGAGCAATGTGGCCCAATTCAAGAATGTTGGCAAATCTGAGCCACGAGCAAGTACAAGGAATAACAGTTATATCTGTATTGCTTATTAGAGAGTTTTGTGAAGTCACAGAACCCCAGACTGGTTTGGGTTGGAAAGGACCTTAAAGCCCATCCAGTGCCACCTCTGCCATGGGCAGGGACACCTTCCACTGCCCTAGGGTGCTCCAAGCCCTGCCAACCTGGCCTTGGGCACTGCCAGGGATCCAGGGGCAGCCACAGCTTGTCCGGGAAATCTCCGTATTTGTGAACATTTCACTTTTACAAAGCTCTTAGATGGCACATGAGGCCAAACTGTCATTTGAATCCAGAAAGAGTGGCAAAAGCTATCACAAACTTTCTGGATTCAGCAACAGCACCGGCCAAAATGTAACAGAAGCGAAGCCACACTTCCTCCTGCCAAGAGAGCTCTGCTCAGCTCCATCCCCGAGCCCACACATGACAGCTCAGGAATAGCTCCCCCCGCCACTGCCAGGGAATTAAATAAATAACTCCCTATATATGTTCTGAACCACAGACAACAGTCCACACGCAGGCAGGCAGAGCCGTGACAGCACCATGAATAATGCCCCCGGGGCTGCACTCCCTGGTGCCCCCGGGAGGCTCAGCCCCTGCGGGCTCCCGGTACCTCGATCTGCGCCGTGTGCTTGGCGTAGAACTCCAGCGCCTCGTCCCCCTCGATCTGACCCCCCGGCTTCAGCATGTTCTGCAGCTCTTTGTTGTGACGAGCCAACTAAAATAAAGGAATGCACAGGGAGTGGGAGACACCAGATGTCTCTCTGTGATATTAAATTTCTGATTTTTGGCATAAAAAAAGAAATAGTACGCAGTCAGCTGCTAGGAAAGGGCAAAGTTGACAGAAGGCTTGTTCTGTTCCAACCAGACACCCTGCAGCTCTATTTTGGGAGCGAGTCAGAATGATTCAAATATGTATTTCTTTAATGCCAGTGTTGTGCTCCTCTTTTCCCCATCTCTCCCACCCTTTGCCTGGAATCTTTCTGAACGTTCACATTCGGTCTGTCCTTCTACACCACCCTAACCCAAAGGTGTGCTCATCACCCAAAGATCCAGGCAGGGACAACGAGAAAACCTGCATCAATTGAGCAGCAGATGCACAGAGCACTGCTCCAAAAATGCTGCTGGATGCTCCAAATTCATCCTGCAGCACAGTGAGGGTCTGTCTGCTCAGATGCTGGAGGAACAAGAAGTCTCTAATGCAGTGAGAGATGTGGCACCAATATATTAAGTAGATTTAGTTATGTTTTTCTCCCCTTTGGTTTTCTACCTTTCAGACACACACTGTATCAATACAATGGCTCTGCTTGGCTCCAGCAGAGAGAGAATGTGGCAAGGACCGAGATTTCTGATTATACTTTAATTGATCTGTGAGTTGAATTTCTTTGGGAGTATAAAGTAACCTTTGATACAGCTGAAAAATAATACACTGCTGCTCCATGCTGCCAAGAATTGAGCCACGTGTCCTCAGGAACTCGGTCCACAGCCTGCCTGCTTCCCACTATAAAAGAAAATTCCCAGATTTTCTTGTATTATACTATTTTTGTTTCTGATTAAAATTAGGATTTGCTCTGATAACAAGAGAATGTGCAGTGAGTCTGTCTCAGGGATGAGCCACGAAAACAGTTCCAGGGAAAAGCAGACTCTGGCTTTTCCCAGTTTGTGACTCGTGCTGAAACTCTACCTGATGAGCCAAGATATAAATGTTGTGTCCCACGTTCCTCGGAGATGCTGCGACATCTTCCCCATTCTCTCCATCCTCAAACTCCACTTCTCCCTGCAGATAAGCCTTCTTGATCACTTCCACCTGGAGAAGGAGGCAGAGGCAAGGAGAGGAGGCTCAGGCAAAGGGTGGAAGCTGCTGAGGGCAGCACACCCTCGGCACTCCTACGGACGGGAATGGGAGCGGAGCAGGAACGTTCAAAGGAAGGTCAGTGGCTTTCTCAACATCAAGGATAAACTGAACTCAGCTTCAGCCCAGCTCACTGGCACAAGAAACTGAACCTCACGTTCCCTTGAAGGGAACATATTCCAGCCCACCCTCTCTGCACCTGCGTCACGTTCCGACCCCGGCTCCAACGCAGCCCCGAGCACCGGGACAAGTCAGTGGTGCTTCGGCTGTACTTTGGATCTCCTGCTTGTGTTTTCACCAGTCCATCCATTAACCAGCCCCAACACCCTGCTATGGTTTACTGGACAGCTCTTGGGGCTCAAGGAATTTTCATTTCTCTGTCTCCTGGGCAAACGAACAGAGTCAGGAGTTCGGGAGCAGTCCCGGGACTCACCAGCTCCTTGGGCCTCATGTTGTAGAGGATCCTCTCAGCGTTCTCACTGTCGTGCCTGCTCTCCATGATGGCCAAGAGCAGCTTGGAAGCGTTGTTCTGAGGGGAGGGAAGAGCAATGGAATCACTGCCAGGAGCCAGCAGATGAGGGTACCCAGCTCCAGTGGCACCACTGTGCTGCCAGAAGGGCTTCAGGGAGCCGGGTCCCACAGCCACTGCAGGCAGGCTGTGCCAGCCAGCCCAGGGCTCCCACAGCCTCACCTCACCAAGCCCTCCCTCTCCTCTAATTACTGACCCATACAACTTAACAGGATTTTTTAGCAGTTTGGTCCCCAAATCCTGCTTATTGAGAGACATCACATTAACCTCAGCCGAAGTTTAGATTTCTAAAAATGCTGCTGTTTCACGCTCGTGTTATTTTGTTTTGGTTTCAAGATACTGCAGCATCACCACAAGCTCTGAGCTCCCAAATGGTGCAGCTCAGCTCTGCTGAAGATGCTGCTGATTAAATCAAGGGACAGCCAGGGCTGAAGACACAGACGTGCTTTGCTGCTTTTAACTGAAATCACTCTGCAGTCTGCTCACGCCAAGGAACACAGGGAGGAAATGGGAAACTACCACAAGGCACCAGACTACTTTAATACGAACAATTAAGATTAAAATCCATCATGCCTGACAATAAAACCCAATAAAAGTATTTAATTTTGAAGTATAATGCTAATCGAGTCTAAAAGCATTTTTTATTTACAATAATAAAAAACCCACATTACCCATAATAATGGTGTGAGTCGGCAACGGAAAACAAGGAGACACTGCAGTGTCAGTCAGGGCAGTAAGGCAGAAAGGAAATATTTCTCAAGCACAGGCTGAAGCAAGAGTGCTCTGGGACTGCTGTTGCTAGAGGGGAACCTGCTCCTGTGTTTTGAAACCAGCACCAGGGCTAATTATTTCAGCATTAATATGAACAGCCTTAAAGAATTGTTGATGATTTAATGTCAACAGATTAAACAACACCAATAAAGCGTTAGGAAAGTAGTTGCAACACGAGAAATTTCACTTCCATTGTCCACGTAAAACCTCAGCAACAACAGAACAGTTTTCATCAGCTTTAAATTTTTTTACAAGAAATCGTTTTAGGATTCCTCAGCACGTTCTGACTGCCTGCATCCCCCATCTGAGAACTGGTGGCTCCATGTCATCATTTAAAAGATGAAATACCTGTGACAAACAATCTTTGGGCACTGCCTGCAGCTCACTGATGTATATAATTTTTTGGCACTTATGAATATTGAGATATAATAAACACCCACATAATTCCAACAATAAAATCATGTTTCATCTCACTGTTAACGTGCCTCGCACAGAACATTCACTTGCCTTCAGCTCCAACACGAGGTCCATCCTCTTCTTTCCCAGAGGGTTGATGTCATTGAGAATTAATGCTGTGATGATGTCAATGCCGTTGGACTCGTGAGTAGCAATGCAGTTCTGTCCAAAGAAAAGTCATCAGGCTTCACTAATTGCCTGCACTACAAACGCAGCCCGGGCTGGTGACCCCGCCAGAGCAGCAGAGTCCCCTCTGTCATCACCTCGCGGGCTGCCCGAGATGGATGACTGCACAGAGAGCTCCAGGCAGTGCAACAACAAAAGATTCAGGCATTTTGTTCCAAGCTTTTCCTCTCCTCAGCCATGGTCCTACTGGAGCCCCCGGCCTCAGGAAGCACGAAGAACCACAGCTGATAAATGAAGCATTTCCATGCCAAAGTGGGCAGGCTGGAGGAACAGTGTTTCACTGAGATTAGGGAGAGTTTTCTTTATTATAAATGTGCCAATCAACACCTACTTCAGTCCTTTCTACACAAAGAACAGGAATTTCCGTAACCTTCTGCCTACCCTTCAGCCCTGCTTTTGGAATGCTCCGTAACTAAAATGTACAAATAGCAGCTTGCTGGCTTCAAAACCCAGAGAGAGCCCTGCTCTGTCGTTGAACTCCACACCTAAAACACCTGAAGGGTTTTATTCCACCTGATCCAGAGAGCAGAGGGACACTGGCAGCTCTCCCTGGCATGCACAGCCTCACACGCTCTCTTGCAGACACAAGAATGACAGAAAAGTCACATTCCAGCCTTTCAGGACAACATAATGGTTCAAGTAATCAGGAAATGGAGAAAATGAGCAGAAACTGGCACGGGGTACCCAGAGAAGCTGTGGCTGCCCCTGGATCCCTGGAAGTGTCCAAGGCCAGGTTGGACACTGGGGCTTGGAGCACCCTGGGACAGTGGAAGGTGTCCCTGCCTATGGCAGGGGTGGCACTGGATGATATTTAAAGCCCCTCCCAACCCAACCCATTCTGGGATTCTATGAAGTACAGAAATTCCCCGCTGGCCCTGTCCAGTCTAATGAAACAAATCTGAGCAAAGCAGAAATACTTCTGCTGCTTTGAGTGGTTCAGCTCCTCAGAGGGGGCCCTGAGAAAGACAAGTTGATTATGAGGAGTTTAAAAAGGAAAAAAAAATCCTCAAACTTGTGAGGCAAGTAAAGTGGGCAGCGTTATAAAACAACAGCAGTCTAGCAGAGCTGGGGCCCAGGGAGAAAGGGGGAGGCATTGCACAGCTCTGGATTCATTACCTGGTTCTCGTGGCAGGGCCCCTGACAGTACTCGGTCAGACTTTCCAGCGTCTGGTTGATCAGTGCCACGTTTTTCTCATTTATGTACAGACCCAGAAGTCCAAGTCCCCCGGTTGTGCTCCCACAGATGCAGTCCAGGAACTGCAGTGTCTCACACACCAGGTTGTAGTTTGTCTTGTTGTTCTGGCAGCGTAGGAAATTCTGTGAGGAGAGCGTCAAAGCCATGAGGGAGGGGAAAAACCATGCAAACTGCTGTTTGGCTGATAGAATTTATTAAGTTCATCCATGCCCAATTGCACTGCACGGTGAATCGCTCTGATTCACTGTCCAAGCAGTTTAAACCTCTTTCCAGGGCCTATTTGCAAAGTGCTGCTCTCCTGAGCAGCTTGCTGGCCTCACGTTGTACAGCAACAGACAGAGTGCATCCCATCAGCAGAGAGACCCATGAGAGCCTGACACCCAGCACGAGCAGGCACTCAGGGAAGCTCTCTGGAGCTGGAAGCTTCACTCCACCTGCTGCATTTCCCTGCCAACCATCACTCAAGGCTCCCTCGTCCCCGACCTCTCTCCAAGGGGGAAGCAGCGATTCCCTGGCTGGGGCCTCACAGCAGCTCCACCTGCACAACAGGCACCTGAGTGCACACCTTGAAGGAAGGTGCCTTGAAATGGAATTCTCTCCACTGCATTTCTTCCCACATAATTATTGTAATTCCTGCTTGAAGCTGCTGATTAGGAGCAGCTCCTCTAACGAAAAGCCAGATTTATCGCTGTGGATTTAACAGCTTTCTGCTCTCCTGTATTCCAAATGGAAAAAAGCACCAAAACTAAAGGACAGCTAAAGAAAACCAATTTCCCAGTGACTCGGATGCTGTTTGCCAGTGCATTCCCAGCAGTGCTGCACAGATTGGCAGCCACTACCACTTGCTTCTCCTTGAAGTTTCAGCAGGAAAACTCTTATTTAGCTTAATTCTAGCAGGTAACAACAATTCCAGGGTGAAAAACCCCTCAGAGGAACAGGAGACATGGGAGTATGGAACCAGCAGGGTCTTTCCTGCCAGCCCAGAGAGCAGCATTGGTCCCTGGCTGTCTCTGCCTGAGTCAGACTAATGAGTCTTTTAAGGCAAACAGAGAGAGAAATTGCAGATTCAATGGAAGGCGAAGCTAAAAAAGGAAAACGCTGTCTATGAATGCAGACTAAAGGTGACAGTGATTCAGCACATTTCAGCTGATTGCTCATTTAGTATCCTGACTTCTGATTAACTTGTCAGAATGCAAAAAAGGTTGATCCTACAGAAATTGGAGCTCGTGCCTTCCCTCCAGGAAAAAAAGCAAAACGAAAGGATAATACCCAAAGTGAGGAAGTAAAATGCTCCCTGGCTGCAGCGCAGCATTTATTCTGATTACAGCTAGGCTTGTACCCGAGCTGCTTGATCCAGTCAGTAAGGAGAGAAGAGGAATGAGGCACAAGAGGCAGGAGGACATTGTTAGGCTAAAACAAGGGGAAGGAAAAAACTAGAAAACAAACCCCTGCTGCACTGTGAGAAACTGCCCCAGGGAGTGTCTGCTGCTGTCTCAGCCAGGACAGAGGGAGCTCTTCATTTTCAGTCATCCAGAGCATCTCACAGGCTACGGAGTGGGAACACAACTCCTGAGTGTGCCATCCCACTGCTCCCCGTGGGAACGACCCTGAGGTGTGGGCCCTCTGACAGACCCTGCATCCAGAGCCAGCCACAGGCAGAGCATGTGAAAAACATGCAGCCACCCGTTCATCCCAGTCCTTGCATTTGTACGGAGGGGGTACTGCAGCTCTCCCAGCTCCACGGAGGGCTGGAGGGAACTGCATCCCTGTGGAACAAACTGGAGCTTCATCTGGGAAGGGAAGGACTGACTGATGCAGAGGGCACAGCACTGCAGCCGCCTGAGCATCCCGGAGACCTCCTCCTCCTCCTCCTCTGGCACACAGCGGCTCCTCCAGCATGACTTGCACTCCCTGTGCCTGCACATCAGCTCCCACAGCTGCCAACAGCCTGGAAAGGCTCGGTGTGCCCAGCCCACACCTGCACCGGGCAGGTGATCCCAACTCACTCCTCCTTCAAATGTAATGTGCAATTCTGGGAGACACACAGCTTCCTGCTGAGTCCTTCCCTGTTCCTTTAGGCAGCGAGTCCTCTGGCACTACTGCAGGGAGCTCAGTTACATGCACCAGCTGCAGACACCAAGATTTTGGAGGATCAGGCACTGCTGCCTCCCCTTCGGGGCTGAGGGAGAAGGACAAACCTCGAGGCAGGCAGGCAGCAAGAAGATTACGTTGGAAAAATTGTTCTACCTTTTTTTTTTGTTGTTGTTGTTGTTGGAAAAAAAAGTAAATCCCTTTTTCTCTCAGAGCTGACTACAACTACCTGCTGTTTGGGAAATGTAATTGTTCAGGATGGGGAAGAGCTCAGGCCAAGTTTCTGCACTGGCTGGAAGTCAAGAGTGCTCCTATAGCTGCGGGTGCCTCGCCAAAGGCAGCAGCGGATCCTGCGCGTGCGGTTTGGAATGGTGCCACGGGAACCGCCGGCCTGCTCGGCTCCGGCACCGCCGGCGGCAGGAAAACCCTCTGACAAAACACACATCAAAGGCCTCTTGTTCTTAAAAGCGACAGAAAGGCTGATGTATATAAGCCGGGCACTCAGAGATGCTCCCGGAACGCCAGGCTGGAGCGCGGGGCGGTTCCGTGCAGCTGCGATCCCCCGTGCTGCCGGGGCACTCCTGCTCAGAGGAAGCGATTTGGCAGCTCTGCAAAGCTCTCACGCAGGGTCCCACGCTCCTGCCGGCCACGGAACAATGGGCAATCAAGGCAATTATTGCTCTTTATGAGGGCATTTAGCACATTGTACAGCGCTTCACCAGCTCCTCGATCGCAACCCAGCAGCAGCGGCTGCGCTGAACAAAAATCATCTGAATTGCAGCCCCTTTGTAAGGGGGAACCTGCTCTGGGCTGCCTGGAATTCTACAAACACATCCCAGGGCAGCACAGGACACTGAGGCTGCCAGGACCTTTGGACACTGCCAACTCCAACCCCTGTCACGGGGCAGCCGGAGCAGAGCCTGGTGCGTTCTCGCCACATCCCCTGTCAGGTGCTTGCACACATGGGGAGAGATCCTGAGCCTTCTCCTCTCCAGCCTGACCTCTCCCAGCTCCCCCTGCCTCTCCTTGCCCATCAGATGCTCCAGTCCCGTGGTCATCTCTGAGACTTCCTGCTGGACTCAGGAGCCCAGGACTGGAGCCAGAATTCCACACGGAGCCTGGGGCATCCAGCTTGCTTAAGTGCATGTCCAGCTTGTTTAGGTGTTTCCCATCCCAATTCTCCACCAAGGGTAAGTGTCCCTTGCTGCAGACCTCACCAGGGTCTCAGGGATGTAGGGTTGGTGACGGCCAGTCTTACCAGTGAAGAGCAAGGTGAAGGTGGCACAGAGCTCCCTGACCTTCTCCATGTGCCTTGCCACCAGAGGCTCTGCCCATTCCACAGCAAACCCACCTCTCCCTATTTCCTTGTGTGTGGATACAACTTCAAAAGCCTTCTCGCTGCCCTCCAGGTCCCTCCAGCTGAGGCTTTCCTGACACCATCACCACATGTTCAACTCTTGGCACATGAACAGATCCAAGAAAACCCAGGAGAACCTGGTCACTGGAAAGTCAAGTTTGAGGGCTGCTGCAACCAAATCCCAATGCTCTCTTCATTTTCCTACATGATTTTTCTTTCCCTCCCTTCTCAAGAGCAAATCAGTAACTTCACAGTACAACATTTGCTTGCTTTCAACATATACTTTTTAAAAACCCCAAGAAGATCCCACCACCTTTTATGGACCTTTCAAAGACCACTGGACAACTGGACTTACTCATATCAGTCCAGCAAGGTGTAAATACTTTTTTTTGGATTAACCTCAAGACCAAAGAGAATAATTGGTCACATAATCCATTTAAAAAGGCCCGGGATTAGGGATAATGGTGTGGGAGCAGTGAATGCACCAGGCGCCCTGAGCACACCTGCCCGGATCCAGGAGGTACCTGCAAATCCCGGTTGTGGTTTTCACAGAGCAGCTGCAGGAAGCGCAGGATGGGCTGCATGATGGAGATGACAGCACTCATCTCCAGCTCATCTTTGCTCTTGTCTGCCGCAGCCTGGGCCCCCTCTCCCGCCGAGTAGTGCTCCTCGGGGTCGGCCTCTCGCCGGTACGCGTTGTACGCCTTCCGCGTGGCCGCGGACGCCTCCAGCAGCTGGTCCCGGACCTCCTCCGTGATCTGGGTCATGGGCTCCCTCACTGCAACACACAAGGGCACACCTTCCTCAGGGAAGCTGGAGAAAGGGGGCCAGGAAATCTGTCCGCACGTTCCCACAGCAGCTCCTTGGTGAGTACGTTTAGCGTAGGTGAGGGGCTCGTGTCACACTCTGCACCTTGTACACCGACCACAGCAGGGTTATAAATCCGGGGATTAATTGGTTAGGGCACACGCATCTAGCACTAGCAGGAGTTACGGTAAAAGGACCTGCTTTAGAACAATATTAGGATTTCTTCATTTATTGTTAGAGAAGGCACTGACCACAACCCACAGTCCAGGGTCGTTACTACGCATCAGATTTGGGCAGCTTGTCACGAGACAAGGCAGCAGAGTCTCAGCTCACAAAGACCTTTCCTCCTTTTAATAGCACAGCCTCACAAATGGATGAAGAGGGGATGAAGCTCTCGAAATCCCGAGCCAGGGCACCACTGATCTCTGAACTTTGCTCTGTAGGATCAGAGATCAGAGCATTATTGCATCAATTGAAACGAGTTCAAAACACACTGCACTCCCCTGTCACTTCAGAAGAGGAATGACTGGGGATTACCTCTTTTCCTGTTGGGGACATCTCTGTCCGAGTCATCATCTTTCTTTTTGTTTCCTAAGTCACTGGTGTTGACTGTGACAGTTGCCTTGATTTCTTGCTGTGCCACTTTCATGCGGTCATAAAAAACCTTGAAGAACTTCTCAGATTTCTTATCTTCCGTCAGTCGGCAGAAGAAGGAATGCTACAAGAGAAAAGGAACAGCATCTGCAGCTCCACACGCAGGTCTGAATCCAGACAATTCCACCTTTCTGCACTGTGGTGTCCTGCAGGACTGGGAGCTTCATTAGTTGTCAGCAAACTGAAACTCAGAGCAATGGAAACTTGTCATTTATTGTAAGGCAGCCCCAGTGTCTCAGCTTTGTTAAGTCCCTCATTAACAACTTCAAATACAGATTTAAAGAAAAGTCAGGGCAATAAATAGTGCCAGCCTGATACATTTGGGCAGCACACCTCACTCTCAGCAAGGGAGATAAGGTAAGTACCATGAATTAAGGTAAGGAGAAGGGAATTCCCTGTAATTTGATTCTCAGTTCAGAAACAGAAGGGTATGAGCAAAATACAGAGGAAAAAGAACTGTCTTGCCTTCCCACCCTCAAATCCAAGAGACTGTGACTCACAACACGCAAAAGCCAATGTTAATCACAGTCCAGAAATGTACAAACAGGGTGATGCCGTGAGGGACATCTCGTGCTGGGTTTCCCCTGCCCTGCCTGCAGCAGGCTCCTTAAAACTGCTTTTAGTTCCCACTCCAATATATCTTTAAGTGACAGGAAAAACTCAAAGCACTGACTACTTTTAAGAAGGTTTATTACTCTTCTTCTGCACATATGTGCACGGAGACAGAAAGTTCTCCCTAAAATCGAGGAGAATACAAATCATGTACAGGTCAAGAGGGAGCCAACACAGTGAGTGATCAGACAACTCCTGATGAAACCAATATGCTGTTACATAAATCAGGACCAGAGCTTAAACACGACTGAAGGATGAACTTGTAAGTGGGTCACCTTATGCAGAGCATTATGAAATTAGTTAGCATTCTGCAGCAGCTCGCCATCCAACAGCTTTACATGATGAATAGGAATGAAGCCTGATTTATTGAAAAAACAAATTAAAATGGGAATAGCAATATATCCTGCCCGCTCCGCTGCGGAGCACACGGGGCCGTGGCTGCTGCTGCCTTTGATCACTCCCCAGCAGCTGCACGGAGAACACGCCGAGTGACTTTGAACGCTCCCAGAGTTGTGTCTTTGATTACAGGCAGAGCAGGAGTGTGGCTATTTAAAGAACGTGGTCAATATTCACGAGCTATCCCTCCCACCATTGCAATACCTGCCACCTGCCCTCAGCACCTCAGGTAAACTCTGAAGACTGTGTTTATTTCTGGTGATTGAGAGAGAGGAGGGAAAGGAGAACAACCCAGGACAGACATCCCAAATGCACAAAGCCAGTCACATCAGTATCCCCTCCTGACACCCAGAGAGCCCAGCGAAGCAGAGCTGCCAGAGCACTGCAGGACAAGCCCTCTGCCCAAACAGGGCTGGGCCTGTGACGTGCCACAGGGAGATCTGGGTGCCCAGTTCATTTATTAGTATAAGTACAATAAAAACAAAATATCTAACCCAAGACTTTCCATCAACAATTTGAATGTTTTCTCATAATGTTTTTCCATGGCTTTAAACTGAAAGAGGGCTGACTTAGATTAGATATATTCAAGAAATTCTTCCCTGTGAAGGGGGTGAGGCTGACCAACGAGCCCTCCATAACTGGGTGGTTGAGGCAGCCAAGCCTGAACTAACTCTGTTACTCAGTGGCTACAAGGACAGAGAGAGGAAGAGTTTGTATCTAAGGAGCACCTTGGAAATTTCACTCTACCGAGATTACAAATAACAACAATAGCAACAATAATTTACAGATAGACCAGCAGAAACCACGGGCTCCAGAAAGGCCAAGCACTTTCTGAAAAATCTCACTATTTGGTCGCCAGGCAGCAATGGCCATGACCTGGCTGTCACATCTCCAGAGCCCAGACAGGAGGAGTTTCCCTGTGATGAAGCCGTGCTGAAGGAAAAGCCTTTTTTTAATGAACCACACCAAAGAAATACCTTTTATGAGAGTAATTACAACTTGCTGACAGACTTGATTTTTGTCATCTTTTCAAGCTTCTTAACTGACTTTCCACTGTACTTCAGAGAAAAAAAACCCAAAGGAAAGGAGCATTTCCAGTAAAGCTTTTTGTGCATGCTGTGCAGACACTGAAGGGGTGTCACCAAATGATTGTTTCAGTTTAGGTCAGGATGCCTAACACCTTCACACATATGAATCAACCACATGCCAGCTCCCAAAGATACTGTATTTTAAGAGGTGTGATCTTGCAAGTTGCGCTTGAGCAGGTAACGGGGTGGTGATAATTATGACAGAAATCCTAAAATTTTATTTACAGATATAGCCTCGAAGCAGAAAGTGGAGAAATCTCCCTTTTTAAAACGGAAATCGAGTGGCCATTTTAGAGCACCGTCTGCTGGGGTCCTGGCTTGTGTACAGACACCACGGAACCACAGGCTGCTGAAAGAGCAAGCGTGGAGGAACAGCCAACCTCCACACTCCTGCGGGATTTTGAGGAACAGAGCTTTAAACATAGCCCTGACACTGCAGCATCTGACACCAGCCATCCCTGAGGATCCACTCACCATCACACCGGGGTTTGGGAGCTCCTAAAAACCTACTGCAAGGCAGGCAACTGTGTCCCACAACAAACCAGTACGGGCTGTGTCTGGCTGTCCCAGTATGGAAAAGCTGTCTGAGGGGTAGTGGAGATACAGCTCCATCTGGTACTGGAGACATGGGCAGTGAAGGCCACAGAGGGTTTTGTGACAAGGGCATGGAGGGACAGGACATGGGGAATGGCTTCCCACTGCCAGAGGGCAGGGGTAGATGGGATTCTGGGAAGAAATTGTTCCCTGAGAGGGTGGGGAGGCCCTGGCACAGGGTGCCCAGAGCAGCTGTGGCTGCCCCTGGATCCCTGGAAGTGCCCAAGGCCAGGCTGGACGGGGCTTGGAGCACCCTGGGACAGTGGAAGGTGTCCCTGCCCATGGCAGGGGGGTGGAAGAAGATGATATTTAAGGTCCCTTCCAACCCAAAGCACTCTGGCATTCTCACAGAGTGCTAAACTCACGCCTTGTGAAACTGCATTTTTTTTCAACCTTGTGTTGTTAGTGTCTGTTAAGTCATTGCCCCTGGACAGGGGCCATGGCAGGGCCACAGCAGCCCGTGAGGTTTGCCCCATGAACTCAGGCTCAGCAAAGAGCTCTACAGGTGCCCAGAGCTCAGGGAAGCCCAGCAGATGTGCAGAGCACAGCAACCTCCCGAGCCAATGAACCGCGGCCGCTCTGAGGCGGCAAGCCCGAGATAATGGACGGTAATTAATTACACAGCCACAGAAGGAAACCCAGACCCACCCCACGGGACAAGCACGAGTGTCTGACAGGACAGATACTCACTCACTGAGAGCAGGGACATCGCCACAGAGCTCTCTGGTTTTTAAGGAGGGAGCACCCACGTCCTGCACACACTCATTGTTTCAAGGGGATGGAAGGAGAACCCCGCACAGGCATCGCCTCTGCAAAGCAGCCACACCGCTGCTCCTCCTGACATCCAAACTGAAGTGCCACAGACAGATCAACTCGTAACACCAGCTACCAGGAAACCTGTGGAATAGCTTCTTTTCCTCTCCATCACCCGACTGGGCTCCTAAGGAACTCCAGCCAGAAGCCTCGTGCACAGCAGGACATCCCCCTTACACCTCTGCCCCTCCCGTGTATCTCCTCTGGGCCACAGCAGGTCAGTGAGAAAACCCCATCATCACCTAGGACTTTATCTCCTGGTCCACACAACACGTGGCAGAAGGAGAGCTGCAAATCCAGAGATGGATTTCTCTGGACAAGAAATCGAAAGTCAAGTTTCAATTGCAGCACCTTGACCAGCTACAGCCTGGCCCACCCTGGAGCACCAGTAGCCCCTGGAGCTCCCTCACCAAACTCAGCCTGTGTTTCATGTGGTTTTTTTTAAAAAAGAATCCTGTCTTTCTTGAGAAAGTGTCAGAGATGATGAACTATGTCTGTCTATGGTCTGTTCCAGTGGTTAACAACTGTTAGAAACATGTGGTTAGCTCCTTTTAATGTCACTAACTTCCAGTCACTGATTTTTTTAAAGTTTGTGTCTGTTCTGTAGTTATTCCCAGGAACTTGGTCTCCTCTTCCCTTCTGATTATTTACATACTCTGGGAAATGTTTACCTAACGTTTCGTGCTAAACTGAAAATACCATTTTTGCTTGCTGGCTTTTTATTCAGCACTAATGTGATTTTCTGTGGTGGGTATTTTTTGGCATGTTCTTAAATATTGCAAATCATTAACAAGTTGGATTGTAGAACCACATTAAAAAAAAATAAATCAGCAAAGAACAGGCACATTTCCTGGCATTAGCATTTAATTCTAAGACCTCTGACATATGTAACATACATAATTTCTAATGATGAGTGGAAGAGAAGCTCAGCTAACTCCCCAGCAGTTCAGGGGGGTGGGATTATGGAGGCAGGATAACCACAGGGCTGGGAGAAATGCTCCTTAACGTGTCTCTCATACCAGCAGTCAGTGACAAATTGGATTTTAGCCAGCAGAACTGACATCTGTCCTTTGGAGAGTGAAACCATAAAGCACAGCAGTCTGGTACCTGTGTGTAAGGTGTCCAGAGGACAGACCCAGGTAGCTAATCCACTATAAATGTAACTAATCCAGAGTAAATTTAAGGATGAGTGAGCTTGTGCCAAGTGTAGGGTTGTTAAATGGGAAAAGAACGGGCAGCAGCTGAAGGCAGCTGATTTCTAGCTCTTGCCTCGGAAAGCCTTGCCAGTTTGGGCTGTGTGTGCTGTCCCCTTTACTGGGAACACCTTTCCCTACCTTGTCACCTGGCTCTGCCCCGAAGTCACGACTCTTCTGCCAGCCAGGAAAGGGAACAACAGTTGGATTGTTTCTCACGGAACAGCTTGACTTTCCACGCCAGACTAGCTCCAGGCTGGGCTGTCTGAGTGACCCTGTGAGAAGCAGCACCAAAACCCAGCAGCGAGGCCTGGGTTTAAGCAGGCTCTGCTCAGCAGTGCGTGCTCCCCACGAGGGGTGGCCTGGCCCGAGGCAGCCTTGGCTGCAGGAGCCACTCCGAGGTTGCCGTCAGCCCGCGGAGCTCGGAGCGCTCCCGGGGCCGCGCCCTCCCAAAGCTGTTTCATCAGGCACCGAGCCCTGCCAGACCATCCCAACACATCCCAAAGAACTCCCCAGCAAAACAAGCTTTGGATTACCAAGGAATCAGGGAGAGCAAAGCCCGAGCAGACACCTCACCAATTAAAGCAAACTGCTGTCGTCTCCTTCCCCATTTCTCTAACGCCAGTGAACAGAAAACACCCCCTGAACCTGGTGAGCCAGGGAGACTGAGGAGAGGAAAGTCCCTCCAGAAAGAGGAGAAAGCTCAGCGATCTGGCTTCAACTCAGGACATTTTATTCCAACACTAGAGAGAAATCACTGCAGGGACCTCAGCTCGCTCGGGTTATCCGGCCAGGCTGCCAGCACGAACTAATGCAAAACTTGTGTGCTACTTCATCTCTGCAGGAAGAGTTTGCCACCCCCAGACAAGTTCTTAGAGCTGGACTACTTCAAACGAGCCACATTTTAAGGAGAACTGCACTAACACAAGCACTGAATTAAGCACAAATGCCAGCCCTCTACATTCTGCCTCAACATATTGCGAGGGCTTCCACTGCAGAAAATTCCAATCTAACTTTGCTTTCGGTCCCTCCTCATTTATTTATTTTAAATATCACTAATCTCTCTCTTGAAATCTCTCTTACGTCCGGGCTCGCTGGAGATCCATCACTTTGGGCATGAGTGATGGATATCATTAGTCTTGCATAGCTTAAGGAAATGGCAGCTGAAATATTTCACACTGAACATACTTCACAGTTTGAAATAAACCCATAAGGAAAATCTGCCAGAACACCTCAATTGCCTGGTTTTTTTGCAAACTGTAAAATAAACTTTGTCCTGAAAGCAGAAGGAGGACTTCCCAGCTCTATTTTCCACAAATAAGACAAACCCTCCCTGCCACGGGCATCCACTCTCCACCCTGCCCAGCTCTGCTCTTTGCTGGGGGTTCTGCCCACCTTATGGAGGAGTGTTTTTTGGGGGTGAGGAGTGTACAGAGCCTGACCTGTGGAAATGCTTGTCAGACCCAGGCAGCTTTGAAGGAGACCAGCAGCACAGCTACACCAGGACGAGCCCTCGTATCCCACACGTTCTCCTTCTGCAACACCCGAAGTCTTCATGCAACTTAAAGTCATTTCACAGAGGAAAGCAAGAGCAAACCTCATGGAGAGACAATTCCCTCACAGCCTTCCAGAGCCAGTACGAGCCCTTGGAAGGATGAGGTGACACTGGTGGAGGCACACCAGGGAACCACAGGTACAAATGTCACCGTGGGGTCTGGGCTCACAGATGGCCTCGGGAGCTCGGGAGACTTGGGGTCTGCCCTGCTGTCAGCACGGAGCTGATTCGGGTTCCTCCTGCATCCCTGTGGGAACACGCAGCGCTGGGTCACTCAGCCATGGCAGGAGCAGGGATCCCATTCCCCATGCCAGGGGCAGGGATCCCATTCCCCATGCCAGGAGCAGGGATCCCACATCCCATACCAGGAGCAGGTATCCCATATCCCGTGCCAGGGGCAGGGATCCCATATCCCACAGCAGGAGCAGGGATCGCATTCCCCATGCCAGGAGCATGGATCCCATATCCCACAGCAGGAGCAGGGATCCCATATCCCACAGCAGGAGCAGGGATCCCATATCCCACGCCAGGAGCAGGGATCCCATTCCCCACAGCAGGAGCAGGGATCCCATTCCCCACAGCAGGAGCAGGGATCCCATATCCCAGGCCAGGAGCATGGATCCCATATCCCACGCCAGGAGCAGGGATCCCATATCCCACGCCAGGAGCAGGGATCCCATATCCCACGCCAGGAGCAGGGATCCCATATCCCAGGCCAGGAGCATGGATCCCATTCCCCACCAAACTGGCGAGTGCTGCGTAGGTGTGAGAAACAAGGAAGTCTGCAGACTCCCCAAAAGAAAAAAAAAAAAAGTGTAAGATCTTCTTGAGAGACAGAGGAATTAAAGAAAACCATAGCAACAAGTCAGTCCACCTACCCAAACCACCCACCCACCACCAGTTTCATTTGCTGACGCACTTCAAAAACAAGCTGGCTCCTACCCGCTCTGGAAGGTGAGCAAGCCCTGAGAGCTCATTAAATTCCCTTCTCAGCTACTCTTGTGTGCCTGCAGCTAGTGAGCAAGTGGGATATAAATAGAAGTTATATAACAGCGCTTTGTTGATTCCTGTGCTTACCAAAAAAAAAGGCAGCATGACCTTGTTTTGCTGAATAGCTTTGCCTCTGCCTGCTCGGGGAAGACTTTAATCCTGCTAGGGATCATCTTGAAAGTTTATGTTGGACCTGGATCCCATGGAGAGGAATTGGGAGAATTACTGATTTACCTCCGTGCCCCGCGTAGGACCAGGATCCCAGTGGAATGCTGAGAGGATTGCCATACAGGAGCTGGTACCCAACCATGAACAGCACGAGGCCACCAAGACTCAGCTGAACCCTGAGACAGCGCCTCTTCTTCTTTTTTTCCACCTACACTGCTCAGCCACACAGATGGGCACCTCAAAATCCAGCAGAAAACTCCCCTTCGGGAAAATAGACTGGAAGATGTTCTGCTCCAGGAATCCTGATGCCCCAAACATACCTCAGGAAGCAGCAGGAGCTGCAGCTCCGGTGGAAAGACGAGGAACAATCGTTACCATCTCACCTCATCCACCCTCAGTCTCACCCGAGCATCCCAGTGCCCTGAATGAAACTGGAATGTCCCCTGCAGGAAGGATTCCTCACAGTGCATTATCCGTGGGGCTGGGTTGTCCTGAACGTGGTGGTACCCGACAGCTGTGGGACACAGACTTCACCTGGCTAAACACATTAAAATATACCAGAAGATGGGTGTGCTCCTACAGGCTCGGCAGCCCCGTCTGCTCACGTGCTGTGGAGCAGCAGAGCATCAGGACAGAGATTTCCTCACAGCTACTGCGGGTCCTGTGCCCTCTCTGGAAGGCAACTGCACTGTCAAGGAGGTCAGGATTTGCACAAGGTTTCCTTTTGGAGAGGGCTCTTTCCAAAAAGGACAAGATCTCTGCCCACAGTTGATGTGCAGGTCCTTATCAACTTTTTTTTAATGTCATGTTCATAACATACGCAGAACATAAAAAAAAAAAATATGGTGTATTTTAGCTTGAGGAAAAACACATTAAAACAGTGAAAGACACAGGTGCTTGTTTAACACATGCCAAGAGCTTGCTGGTTGTGCATTGGTTTCCTAAACAGGTATCACTAAAACAATGAAAAAAGAAGATATCTTGTGTCACAGAATTCTGCCTGCTAGAAACAAACAAAATTTAAGACTTGTTTTATCAATGACCAAAAGTTCTCAATTGCTATTTAAAGATATTCTTGCCTCTGAAGCCTTTGCCATCGCATACAATTGTCTGTGCTCACTGATAACTGTGACTGCTGCAAATCTTGCAAGAAATAAATCTTATTTGAAAGTCCAAACCACAATAAAGCACTATTGTGTCACTAAGCCTACATTTTATCCCACCAGTACTCCTGTAATGGTTTGCAGACTTTTCCTCTCATTTTGCAGGGCAGTTGTAGCCACATAAAAAAAGAAACAAAGTGTTCCTGCAACCAAATAGGACATTTCGGTCACAGTATTTCACAGCCAATGCTACAATGAGCTCAAGGACATAAATTTGTCTTGAAGTCTCTGCTCTCTCCAATCCAAGGGCTGTGGCTGGCCAGCACCAGTGGCTGGTATCCCCCAGCTCAGTGGGCTTCCCTGGGTCCCCCAGGTGCCAGAAACACAAAGAACTGGATAACTCTGGATTCAATTCCTTTTGTGCATCAATCCTGCAATTATGTAATAACTATCAACCATCTCTGGACAGTCTGAGGCACGGAAAAGGAGACCACGATTCACCCTAGTGGAGTTTCCTTGCTGGTGGCAACACAGGAGGAGAAATGTTGAGAAATGTCAACTGAGCCTGAGTATGGAGCAAGACAGGGTTGGGATGGGAGAGTTGTGTGAGTCCAGGCCAGAATTTCCCACCAAACCTGGCTGATGGGGTGGGGTCTGCTGGGATTTCTGTATCCATGGCACCTGTTCCATGGGCAGCACAGCCACAGCCCCCAGCCCCAGGGAGCACTCAAGGGACAGCACATGGATCCTCTGGGGAGGCTCAACCAACGAGCTCTGGAAGTTCAAACAGCTCAAAGCCACAAGCTTTTTGCACAGTCACATCTCAGAGGAGCCTCACACACTCATGGTGAGCTCCAAGCCACCATTCCCTACAGCACGGATTCACTCTTCCCATGCTGTGCTAGAGGCACAACTCTCCAGCTCACCACCACCAGCTCAGCAGTGCTGTCTCGTGTCAGGGTGGGCCCTGGTCCTTGTCCCATCCTCATCTGCTGGGGGACACAGGGCTGTGGAGCACATCCCACCATCATCCTCTGCGCCAGAGCAGCAACTCTGCCCAGATGCCTTAAAGCCAGGAGCAAATCCCACTTCTTTCCTGAAAAATAATCACCTTTTCTTTGTGTGCCAACTCCCATCACCCCATCCTCCGTGTCTGCAGCCCACCTAGGGGACAACAGGGGACAAAGGGGAACAGAGGCACCACCACTCTGAAGTGGCAGACGTGCATTGTGTCACCTTGGGGCAGCACTTAAAAACTGCCTGAAACAACCAAAGTCATCAACCTCATTTTACCTTCCCGTGCTGAAAGCACCAACATGTGCATGTGGGTAATTTGTCACGCAAGCTGACTTTTGAGAAGATCCCTAATTAAAGGAGCAGAGTCTCCATGGAGAGGTGTTATGTAAGGGACTTTACTTGCCATTAACTTCCACCGACCAAGGAAACCCGAAGCTCGGCGGAGGTGAGGCAGCGTAACGGCACACGGAATTTTTATTTAGCAGATGAGAGACGAGCGTTGCAGGACAAGTCCTCAGCAATTTCCTGCACTGTCACTCAGTTGCTGTACCAGAGGAAAGCCTGGCCGTGCTGCCACGCCTGTGGGAAGGGACCGAGCGTTCATCCCTGCCCAAGGAGACGCAGCTCCGAGTGCCCACGAGCATCAGCACTCACCTGGGCATTCCTTGCTCTGGAGAAGGGAGCCCAAGGCAGCATCAGGACAGCAGCTGGGCACTGGCACCCGGGGAGCAGGGCAGGCTCAGCCCTTACCCTCCGGAGCAGAGCGTGGTGCACCCCCAGGGCTGCTCAGAACCGCCGAGCCAGCGCTCCCCAGGGGCATGCTCAGGGTTATATATATTAATAAAGGGGTTGATGCAGTTTGCAGCTCAGTGAGTTGCAGCATTTGTCAGGTTAATTTGTTGTCTGGTGCTGACCCCGTGGTTCCACCTCTGCTTCTGTCTCCGTGCAAATGAGGGCAGGCTTCCCACTGAAATCCCGGGCTCCCGCTGAGCCGGAGCGACGAGCTCACCGGGCACAGCCACCACAAGGTCACCACCACCCTGCTACCAAAGGACCTGACAGTGTTGCTAAATTGATTCCAAAAGCTAAACCCCAGAAAGTTTCCACCCAGAGAGCTGGAAGCAGGCAAAGACCTTCCCAGAAGAGCTCATTTGCCACATTCACATTCACCCCTGCAGCAAAACACGGAGCAGCGTGGGATCCAGTGTGCCACACACCACCAGCTCAGCCTCCTTCCTGAGGTGAACCAGGAGCATTTTCTCTTGTCCTGCTTCTCCCCCACATTCATTTTCTTAACAATAAAAATCCCTCCTACCAATTACAATAAGGAACGTTTTGAGATTTGCTTTTCTGCTGGAGTTGGCAACCACCTACTTTGCCTAGCCTTAATATTGGCCCTGCCTGTACCTAATGAAACAGCAACACCTATTCCAGTTATCCCTTCCCAGCATCATGGGGATCTGTTCTCCCACTGAAGCTCATGGGAGTTACCCGGGAACTCCCATTATTAACCATATTACAATCATCATGTGCAAGTTCCTGTGTGTTGGTACAAACCTTTTGCTTCACTTCGGGCTGAATCAATTTCCCGTGTGAAAACCCGGAGTTAAGAAAATGCCGTGCAGGGGTGACACATTCCTGGCTTTGCTGCCAAAGAGCTTTTTTTACATAACCTGTCCCTATCCCACCACTTTCCTATTCTTAAAGGCCTGCAGATAGAGGCAATTGAAGTTCAGTGGGAATTATTCAAACTAAGCACAGAACAAACTTGTTTGGAACACTATCAATCAAAAGCTGCTAATAATAACCAAAAAAAATTGTGAAATGAAGATAAACTCTGTTAGACCTCAAAGGCAAAGCTAGCTGGTTTGGCTAGGTCAGCTTTCCCAATGACAAATGCATCTAATGCAAAATGAACAGTTATTAGTCCAGAAACTGAGGATGACTCTTCCACTGGCACTTACTGGAAACTGCAGAACTGCAGGAAATCCACTCTGCAGGTTGCAGAGGTTGCCAAACCCTACCTACCCACTCTGCAAAACTTACCAAAGAACACAGATTAGAGAAAGACTGGGATAAAACACAAGGAAAGTCTTGGGTTCATTTCCCTAAGTGCATCTAGTTTCCATAAGCAGCCAAATTTTGCAGCATATTTTGTAAAAATGAATTCCTGCTAAGGGGGGACCATCACTTTGCTGCACTCAGTAAATCTTCACTGTGTCAGAGCCAAAGGCTGCTGTACAAAACCCATCAGCTTTGCACATTAGCAAGCACCCACACAGCTCTCCTGAACAGCTGGGCTGCACCCAGGGCCTCTGCATTTTGAGCCATTCTTCCTACGTGGAGACAGCACAGCTTGGTTACACGAGTTCACTGTCTCAGGAACCAGTTTAACTTGGCCATCACATCACTCAGCAATTACCCTGGGAGATACAGCCCTGAATGGATGATTTTACTAAAGAGCAAGCCTCCACCTTTGCTTTGATTCCCAGTGTGGAGCCAGCTGTTCTCCCAGAAGTTAAGCTTTGTGGTTGGTGTTTTCCCCGCTGGAGTTCTACTGACTTGGCTCTCCAGAGCCCTGCTGAGAGCTCGGAGTGCTGAGGACGTGCTGTTCCCGACTGCCACTGCCAACGTCCCACGGGCCCCCATGTGCTGGAGCCACTGCAAGGCACCAGAAAACCCTCTCCCTACCACCAGGAGTTCAACCAAGGTGGAGGAAAGCCACAGAACATGTCTCTGCGCTGACTATGCTCCTTTTTTGCCTTTTGCTGTGAAGTCCATGGAGTGTTCCAGCACAGAATACCCACATCCCAACCGCTCCACGGGATATTTTCAATAACATCCCATTCGTGCTTTGCATGCATGAGTAAGAGCTGCTGGGTGTGTCCGAGCCCTCAGAGCTCACAGCACTAGCTGTAGGCATCACAAGTCATTTGGTTCCTAAAACATTCTGTACTTAAAAGCAGCCCACATTCCAGCAGAGCCCCCTCCCAGCCCATCCCGCCGGAGCACGCACACGCACCCGGGGACTGCTGGCTGCCCGGAGCACGTCCCACAGACACCTGCCAAGCACTTACTCCTGAGTGGGAAATGATGGAAAGCAGCCACTCTGGGCTGTGGAAGCACATCTGTAGAGGCTGGAGTGCAGCAGGACCTGGCAGGAGTGCAGGGCGGAAGCGCCACTGCCCTGAGAGCCATCCATCATTCCTGACCGCAGGGTTATTCCGCAGCCTCACAGCTCCCGCTTACTGACAGCAAATGCAAACCAAACCATCTCCCTTTTGGGCAAAAAAGGTGCCTTTGGAGATGGGCTGCAGATTTTCCTGTTGGTTTTCACTGGGTGAGCTAAGGAATCCGCTTCAAACACGGATTTGTGCACAGCGCGAAGTGACTCTGCTCAATCCTTTAGCACTGAAGTCCAGCACAAGCAAAGGATCTCTCCACATCAGGCTGGTGCAGAGTTTGTTTTTCCTTCCAGCATGACAGTGCGAGGTTACCTGAGGCTCCCTGAGAGCTGTGAAGATGAAAGCTCAGCTTCCTTTACATTAGAGAAGAGCAGGAAATGTAAAGGAGTGACTGTCCCCCAGGAATGTTAATCCTGTCACTGCAGTTTAAGGTGACACAGGATTTTCAACACTCAATTCCCACTTTGTTTTTTGCAAAGAAGTTTCATTCCAGAGCTTATACACAGGGGAATAATGAGGGTACTGATTACAGAGACAGAGTGAAGGAGCCCAGAGACATTCCCTGTCCTCTCTAGGGAAGTTTGCATGGACACAGGAGGTGCTGCTGCAGGGATCTAGTGTGTGTTTCAACCACAGCAATCACTTATAACTGGTCAGGACTCAGCCCCACAGACAGACTGCAAACACAACACGTGCAGAGCCAAAAGGACAAGATATCACAGATTCAATCATCTTTGTAAGCAACTTTTGCTGGAATAAGATTTTACTTTCCATTTGGAAGAACATAAGAGCTCGCTGGTGTGCGTTCATTAATCCACACCAGGGACAACTTTCATTTAGGGGAATCTAATCCTTAGTGAAAACACAGAGAGGAAGAACAGTGAGATTGCAGGAGAATGGTGCTGGTCTGGAGTTTACCATACACTTGTTTCAAATTCCAGTCTGAAATTTAACAGCTCACTGTAAAAGTCTCTGAGCACATTGCAGTTGCTTAAGTTATTTGTAAGAGCAGCCAATAACTTACCTACAAAGCTGTTTTATTATACATTCCTCTATATTGCCCTGGGAAAACACCTCAATTACCCAGTGCCCGTGCAAACACTTAATAAGTTCACTTTTGCATGGCAGACACTGATATTTCCCTTAATTACAGGTCAAAGATCATTCAGTCATTTCCCCTCCCACCTCCTTAACCCTCTCAAATTTCCTGGATTTCATAAAAACATTGCCCTTCCTGACACGGTTCAGTCACAAGATGGAGTTTTCCATTTCCCTACCTGTATCGTGGTGTTCCCACCTTCCAGCAGGGCAATGGCCAGCAGGATGCTCTCGTGGAAGACTCTGTCACTGGTGGCATTCATGATGAGATCTATGACCAGGTTGGAAGCACCTTCTTTATCCAGGTGGCACTGGACATCCGCCAGGCTCATCTCCCCTCGGCTCATGGAGCTCGACCCGGAGCTTCCTCCTGTAAAGGTGGTCATGAGAAACAGGTTGGCACTGACCCCACGGGGATGGCAAGGCCAGGCTGGACAGGGCTTGGAGCAGCCTGGGATAGTGGAAGGTGTCCCTGCCCATGGCAGGGGTTGGAACAGGATGAGTTTTAAGGTCCCTTTGAACCCAACCCATTCTGCGATTCCACTAGTGACTCTTTTAGCAACGGCCTCGAATTAAGTAAACTTCACTGTATAATTGACTTCGAATGGAATTTTTGCCCATCGTACCCCACAGTCTCTGCAATACCACAGAACGGTTTTGTTCCAGACATGGTTAATAGTCTGCCATCCTTACGAGCACATTTCTTAGATATTATTGCAAGTATTAAATTGCTCAGGATTTCTAAGTACATTTATTCAAAGCAACATCACAGACTTCAAGCCGACCCCAGGCAGTCACTGGAAAGTACAAAGAGCTCTGTCTGCCAGTTTTGTCCTCAACTGCAATCACCCATGTGGACACTTTTACTTTCTTTGGGAGTTCACAGGAATAACCGTGAGGGAAAACATCCCGATTTCAGCTGTAAGGGGCTGATTTGTCAGGAATGCACAGCCCCAGGGATGAGCAGAGCGTGTCCTACCTCCCGGGCCGGCCTTGCCGGAGCCGCCGGCGGACAGGGGCCCGTTGCCGAAGGCGGTGAGGCTCTCGCGCCGGCCGGCCGCGCGCACGTTGCCGTAGTAGCGGTTCACCAAAACCTGCCTCAGGGCCTCGCCCTGCGTTCAGAGAGCAGAAGCAAATCAGGATGGGAGCTCCACAAACAAACCAACCACCCACGTTCACTGGCAGCAGGGCTGCCGGTGCCAGTACCCTTCTGGTGGTGAGGGAGGGGGAATGAAACCCTGGAGAGTTGGGAAAATCCACTGAGCAGCTCCCAGTGTGCTGGGGCAGGCTGGGACACCGAGGGGTCTCATGGGGCTCAATAAGATTATGGGTTCCCTCATGCAGCACAGAAACAGCTGCGGTTTAGGTTCTGTGTAAAGCTTTCTAGACAGATTTAATTTCCGGAGACTTTTGTTTTAATTACGTCGTATTGTCTCGGTTTTAAATGCAAAAATGGCGCGTCTGTTCAGCACCAACACAAAATCAAGAGGTGGATTGGAGGAACGTTAGAAATGGTTTTGCGAGGAGCGATCCCATCTCCTCACACCTCTCCTATGTTGCCATCCCACCAGCCCTCCAGGGCTGTGCTCCGTTGTCCCTCCAGCAGCGGCTGACGCGATCCATCAGCTGCCAAGCGGAAACCCGAGCGATCCCGCTGGATCCCGGCTCTCTGTTCCCCGCTGGCAGCTGCCCGAGTCACGCCAGCCCTCCCACCCCAGCAGCGCACAGGGCCGGTCCTCACGTAACCCCAGCTGCCGAGCGCCGGGAGGGAGCTCCGGCACGGCCCCAGCGCGAGCCAGCGGAGACCCAACAGCTCCAGGTGGAACGTCACCCCACCGCTGGCGCTTCAGCCCTCACGGGAATTCCCAGGAGTTCGGGGAGCCGGACAAAGCCGGCGCCACTGCCAGCACACAGACACCGCACGGGGATTAAGGGATTTTTGTAAGGTCTTTGGGCACAAAGGAGAACTGGGGGTTATCGTCACCGGGAGCTCCTGCCCTGCTAACGGCAGCGTGGTTACAGCAGAACCATCCCCGGACGGTGCTGCAGAGGGGAGGGAGGGGCTTTTCTGAGGATTCAGAAAATAAATAATAATTTAAAAAAAAAAAAAAATCGATCTAGCCAAAAATAATTTCATATTAAAAATACGTCCGATGAACTGAAGAATCTTATCTTTAATTCCATTTACAAAACACGTGCTTGTCACTGATTTTCAGTTGTATTTCAAACAAAATCAGTTGTCTGACTATAGATTCAAGATGTGATTTAATACATTAGCTGTCATAAAAGTGAAGTCTTACTCTTTAAACTTTCACAGGAGGCCTTTAAAACACAAGTAAGGAAATGGAACAACATAAATGTGCATTAATTAGCTTGTACAGAACTCCAGCCCTGCTGCAGTCCCAGTGCCCTGATAAACAGCTGGCACTCACAAAGATCACTTCAAGAAATCCTTATACCCCAAAAGACAAAAAAGACAAAAGCCTGTCTGATCATCAAGTTCTTTACCAAACTTCAGAAATCACTTCCACGGGGAGAAACCCAACACATGCCTGGAGCTGGTGAGGGATCTCTGCCCTCCCCACAGGGCTGGGGCTCAAGTCAGGGCTCCCACTGCCACTCTGTCACCACCATCCAGCATCTTAGAAATGGCTCCTGTGGATTATCAGTGTGAAAGCTGCAGCACGGGAGCTGCGTTTGATGGGATCAGATGGGGAGGGAGCAAGTGTCAGGGAACAGGATGTAAAATAAACACGAAGTCAGTGTTCCAACCAGCTGCTTCCAAAAGCTCCCAAACAACAGAAAAAAAAGGAAAATTCCTATGGAAGCAACAGTAGAAGGAGATGAGCACTTCTCCAAGGGGCTTCCCATCACCACTCGGGCCAAAGAGTGAACATGTGGAAGAGGCAAGAGACAGCTCAGCAGCTCCAGCAAATCCTGTCCTGGAGGAGCTCCTGTGCCTGACAGCGACACGAGAGCGTTCAGCACACGAGGCAGTGCTTTATCCACCTCCCTGCGCCCAGCCTGGCAGGTAAGGAAGGCTACGTGACAGAACAAGGCCAAGCCAGAAAAAAAACCATCTAAACTCCATCTTCCTTGTACAAGTGCACCGATTAGAAAGGCAACTTGACACCCAGATGGGCCCTAGGACACAAATGGTTACAAGGGAGCTCCCACACGACCCTTTTCCTCCTCTGTTGAACTAACTGGCAGCCATCGTGCCAACTGGCATTTAAACCAGTAAATTTTACTACTTCCTACAAAGATAACACACAGCCAGCCTCGAGAACAGCTGCTCAGCAAACTCCACCTTGCCTGAATTCAGGAGGGCAACTAAAGCTCCCGGGGCTGCCTCCAGGTTTTTCTTCTGGCCCGTTGTGGAGCAGGAGGTGATTTCTATTCCATGTTTAAAATAGCTGGGGTGAGAGGAGACCTGAGCAGGACAGGCACCTCTGGTGTCTGTAGCTGTTGTGTATCCAAAACAAGATAAATCACCAGAAAACACAGCAGGAACAAGTATCAAGCAGTTGTTTCTAGTCAGGGTGTGCTGGTCCATGGTTTCCCAGGTCTGGCAATACACAGTCACCAGCATTTCACATTCTAACTGGGAAGAAAAGCTTTGGTTCCTACAAATTTATTCAAACCCACGCTATCAGCTAACAAAATATGAGTATGCAATCAAAGTAGAAGGGAGAAAAAATAAGTGGTATTTAAGAAATGTTCTAATTAATTCAGCTGCAATGCTTGGCTCCAGAACAGTTCTTTAACCATCCTGTTAGTGCTGTGCACCACTTTGATGAGGGCAGTGTGCAAACAAATATCAGATGTTTGGCAGTAACCAGAAAAATCAAATATGGTACCTAGAAAAAAACCCAACAGCGTCCAGTTTCATCTGCACTCACCAGCAGGTAAAGTGAGTCACACAGAAACATCACTGCACATGTATCAGCAATGCACATGCAACACACAACTCCAAGTGATATCAGAAACCTGCTATAAGCTTCAAAACAGAGCACCTTTAATATTTTAGAGTGAAGCAGTTATAAATTGCTGCTGTTGTATTGCCAGCTACAGGAGCAGAAGAAATGGAGAAAGGGACCAACGATGCTGATTCTGCAGCTTGGCTGGTTACAAAGGGGTAGTGTGGCCAGAGGAGCCAACTCCACGAGCTGGATTAATGTCACTTCACAAGGGAGTGATCCCCACCCAAGGAGAGTGTTTTGACAGTGTGAATGGACCAGACCAGGACCTGAGCTTAATTCAGAGCAGCCAAGCACTTGTCCTTTCCGTGTAACCACAGAGAAGGGCCTCCAGCACCTCACTCTGTAACTATGGCTCATTTTGTGGATTTTCCAAGAGCCCAACAGCCAGCATTTAACCACACAAGCTCCTTACATGACTTAGGCTTCACTGTTTAAAAGGGAAAGGGAGAGATTAGTTCTGGATGTGCTCGACTGCTGTACATACCCTTCTATGATCCTCCAGTTGCCTCTGTGGTGGACTTTGATCAAGCTCCTGCTGTGCGTGCAGAAAGTTCATTTTAAAGCAGGACAACACTCAAGAGACACCAACACCTTGGCACTCATGGGGAATACTGGGGGAGTCACAGCTGGATGCGAGGGGGGAGATGAGGGAGATGGACTGACAAGCCATCGAAACAGGACACCTGCCCTCAGCCAGCCCTGAGCCCTCTGCTCTGCCACCCTCACGCACCCCCCTGGCATGCACGTGCGCCACCGGTGCCGGGGCTCCGAGGAAACACAGCGTCTGTCTGGTGTCACAGCTCCCGGAGACACACACGGGTTTCGGGGGGCTCAGCCCACGCATGCCCATGCACAGACACACAGGCACACCCCCCAACCCACTGGACACACACTCGGGGGTGAGGGACTCCAACACACCCCACTGTGGTCACTGAAACTCGTTTGAGACTGGGGAGGGCCTCTGGAACAGCCTGGGGGGGCTCCCTTCCCATGGCAGGGACGTCAGTGGGGAGTCACTGAACAGAGCCCCTTGGCACGGGCACGGTTCCAAATCCAATCTCCCTCACTTCAGGTATTCATTTCCAGGAATGCGACTTTCACTTTGCAAAGCTGAAGCACATTGGGGTTTTGCTGCTTTAAAGCATCTGAAAAGGTGCCAAGTAACAGCTCTATACAGGGACCCATCAGAAACCAGGAGCCATCTCCCAGACATCTCAAATCCGTTTGATGACCACTCAGAGTTTCAGGTTACATTTAAACACTACTCCACAAAAAATACAAATACAAAGGTCTAAACCATCACAAACATTTCTTCTTCTACATGATTTCACATTTATAATCTTCACAGCTCAGAGAATCAGCACTCTCCCAGATTTAGACTTCCATGTTGTTTCACTTAGATTTGCACTGATTTGGCATCCAGTTGTACAATCTACCAATGCCATGTCTGCATGTCCCATGAATTTCAAAGGCATTTAAGATTTCATAAATTTTCCTGCCTTCTTTTTGGCAAATAATCTGCTTGATGCACATAAAGGACATGTTCCTACACATCCAATTCCCTTAGAACCAGTGACCTTGACCATGTGCAGTGACCCTGAGCTCGCCCACTGGGGCATTTTAAATGGGACACCAATTGCTCTGGAGTTATGAAACTGCCACCAGCAACTTCCGACACCTCCCTTTCCTTTAAGTATTTAAGTATGTCAGGCAAAGGGAAAACCAAATTCTGCATTAGGAGCCAAAACGAAGTCTCATTTTGCCAATGTAGGAAAATTTGAGAGGAGACTTTTCCCAGTGCCACCCTTAAGCATAAGGGAAATGGCTGAAAGGAACAGACTTAGGACTAGTTTACATTTTTTTTATATTTTCAGACTACCACGCTGATGCTGTATTGGATTAAGGCACTTTAACAAATCTACTTATTTCTGCTGTCTAACACCACGCAGGAACACACATTTCACAGGGGTGTTTACCAACAAGACACTCCACTAGGACTACTGAAACACCAATATTTGTGTGTTGTACAAATATAGGTGGCTGACACACCTCTACAGGGCTCTCCGTTTCTGGAGCTTGCGGCAGCTAGTTGAAAGTAAAACGCAGAAAAATTAGTCATTCCTCCAGAATCTTTCATCCCACCAGCAATCCAGTGGTCAACGGTGAGGGGAAGGGAGCTGGCAAAGCACTTGACTTCAGCTGAATCATCACAAATGACTTATAGCTGTAATTACTGTTTACACCCTCCCACCCTGCTCCTAAAAGGGCCACATTCGGAAAATTTCGCAGGTATCCTCTGAACATCCCAAACTGCTTTGCATGAACTCAGAGGCACAAGCAAAAAAATGTAGTTGCAGGTGCCCAGAGCACTTTTGGGGACCACACCCCGAGGATTTGTGACTGGAATGCTGCACATCCATCCCACTGGGGAGGAGGAAGCCAAGGCTGAGTATCACAAAGGCAGCAGCCTTATAATTTTAGTTTAAAAAAATGTATTCTGTAGATTCTCGTCTATAAACGTACTTTTCGCAAGATAAAAGATACATGACACAGCACCAAACAGGAGCAATGAAATAAGGGCCTGAATGGTGACAGCTTTTCAAATTTAAAATGCTGATCTTCAACTGAAACAGATGAAGACAAGTAACTTTTATCTAGCTGAGCACAGACACACAACAGAGAGCTGAACATTCAAACTCAACTGCTAATTTAATTGTGGGGAAATCGCTGTAACTTCTCAGGAGCAGACACCAGGAAATAACACCCTCACAATCCTGTAACCCCAAACTGAGCCAGGCCTTCTTGGCCACGTCTGCCCAGACACCACAGGGACGGCCAGACCAACGGAGCACAGACTGGGAGCACAGCAACCCAGGATCTGCTGCAGCCTGGAGAGTGCCCAGCGAAGCGAGAGGGAGGCCACGGATGCAGGAGCAGGAATAATGAGACTGCACTTCCCAGGAAGGAGCCCCAGGGGCGAGCGCTTCCCCTGCGGCGCTCCACGAGCAGGGGCTCCTTGGCCAGGAAAAAGTCCCTTCTCCGTTCTCCTCCTCAGGGACTCTGCTCCTGGCCAGCTCCCACGGCCTTTGGTAGTCGCTTCCTTGCATTGTCACCGCTCTTGGACACGTCTCAAGCATGCAAACCCCTTCCGTGGCCAAATGGAAGCAGGGAGGGTTTAACCCAGAGGAGCACGAGGGAACAGGGAGCGGCTCGTTCCTGCAGAGGAACACGGCGTGCCTGCCCCGCGCGCTGCCCCCAGGCTGGACCCGCGTCGGGTCAGGGCAGTCTGGGCACATTGTCCCGGCTGCAGCACCGCCTGCACGACCCGCCTGGGCCGCAGGAAACATCCCTGCCTCCTCCAGGAGCCAACAGCAGCAAGGAAGCCGGGCCTGCTCCCCTGCAGGGGAAACGAGGTCCCTTCCTCCTGGGGAGGGGAGACTGAAGCTGACAGGTCAAGTGGACACGACTGCTGGACTCGGGATTCCAAACAAAACTTTCCTGCTGGGCACTGGTACAGGTTTCCCAGAGAAACTGTGGATTTTCCATCCCTTCAAGTGTTCAAGGCCAGGCTAGATGGAGCTCTGAGCACCCTGGGATAGTGGAAGGTGTCCCTGCCCATGGCAAGAGGTGGAACTGGATGAGCTTTAAGGGCCCTCCCAACCCAAACCATTCTGGGATTCCTGGGCTGATACCTTGACCCCATTTCAACCAAACACACATTTACATTTTGGGGCTGAAAAGCAGCACAGATGAAGAATCAGCATGAAATCAGTTTGCTCTTTCCCAAGCTAAAATTACATATCGTAGCTCACAAATTCCCGTGCCTTCCCTCTGTGGCACAGACAGCACATCAGGGCCAGCCCCCCACACTGACCTGGGAGCAAAACCACTGCCCTGGGCAATGCCCACGTGGGTCATCCACAGCAGCAGAGCCCTCAGCAATCTTCCAGTAAGAATATGAACTCCAAATCCTGAAATTGTTATTCTTTGAGTCAAAATGGGTTCAAATAGCAAAGAATTATTGAGCTATTGTTGCTGTGCTACACTTTGCACTCTCCTGTGTGCTGCAACAGCAAAGTAGCCCCTCACGCTTTACAAGGATTGAACAGGGTGGGAGAGCAGCCCAAAGCAGTAATTTTCCAAGATTTCTAGTGCCTCCATATATTTCAGCTCTCCAGCTGCAAGGAAGTGATGGTTTGGGGGGGCAGGGGCAGGTTTGTGGAGTACCAAACACAGCCAGGTGAGCAGCAGGACACAGTGGACAGCTTTTAAACTGGAACCCACTGGGTGGCCGGGTCAGAGCCCAACATCTGTGCTTTTTACAAGCAATAGGGAAAGGTCCTTTCAACTTGCTGTGCAAAACCCTCTCTTCCTTTGAAGCTTCCACTCCCCCAAACCACGACTGGAGATGTACAATCTCTGACCCTCTGGTGACCGGAATGCTTCCAGCATCCATTTCCCCAGCACAGGCCACGTGTGCTTCCCAGAACGGACTGTCTGACTCAGGGGTGGATGTATCCTCCTCAAAAACCACCAGAGCACGTGACAGCTCCAGGGTGAATTCATTACATCTCAATTTCTGAGATACAGATAAGCTTTCCATCCCTTTCCTTTATGGTTTGGAGGAATTCACCAAAATTTTATTCTCATTTGCTTTCACAATAACAATCAGGATGAACGTTGTCTCATCTTTCCTTCACAGAAAATTCAAACTACTACTGTGATAGAGTGGAAAAAGTTCGAGGAAAAGCAGAAGGATTTTCATTCAGGTTTGAAGCATCAGAATTGCTCTTCTCCATTTTTTTTAACTCAACTATGCAGTAAACACCCAGACTACCAAAAAGTCTTGAAATGCACTTAAAAGGCTGGTGGAGATTCCAGCTCACAGACTGGGGCTGCTCCAGAGAGTGGCTTCAGCAAAACAGGCTGGCAAACATCACGCATTGTAAATAAACGAGAGGGAAATAAACTTATCAGAAAACTCACGTGTTTGTGTGAGCACACAAACACACGCTCAAAAACCCAGTCCTTTTCTCTTCAGCCTCACCAGACTCTGGAATTTTGACAACACAATGGACAAATCAGCACAATTCCAACCACAAATCTCCTACAATTCAGGCAGCCCTAGAGTTCAAAGGACTGAGAGGTGACAAACCTCAGGCTGCTGAACTGGTGACACTTTCCAAACCATCACACAATTCCTTCAGGTCTTTCTCCAAACATCCCTCTCAGTGGGACAGGAAGGCGAGCAGCTGGTGCAAGGCAAGAGTAAACTGACACCTGTCCTGGGACGTCCTGGAGCTCAACTCTGAGCACTTTGAGGAAGCTGAGCCAAACTCCATGGATTTGGCTCTGTGGATACACAATGGTGAGGAGCAGGATGCCCTGGGCTGTGCAGGAAGTCGGGTTCAATCACTGAGAGGTCCCTTCTGGTCCCAAAACCTGTGAATTCAGGAACTGACCCAACTCCATGCATATGGCATCTCATTACTGGGGTGGCAGGGGGAGACATTTGGCAGAGAGGAGGAAATAAAAAGGGCAAAACACAACTAGAGAGTCAGCCAAATAGCACATTAAGCTTTTGATAGCCAGGTTGTACATCCAGATGCGCAGAACTAGAGTGAAGATGTCAGATAAATGTTATTCTGAAGCCTCTGCCCCTGCACTGCTGTCTCCAGCAGCAGCTGGAGTTCCAGTGCGAATGGCTGTTCAGATTGAGTCCTGCAAGTCCCTTTCCACTTTTTCCTCCTATCTCTGAACTTCTCTGCTCTTCCCTTTGAAATAGCATCAGTGCAGCTCTTCCTTGAAAGGCACACAGCAAAAGCATCACCTTGTCTGATTCATGGCAACAGACTAGAGCACAAATTATGTTGCGGTCCTTCATAACTCTTTAAAAATATCACAAAACTCTGTGCAGCTTCCTTGCCAAGTCCCCCTTTGTAAAGCCAACACTGTTACCTTGTGGAGCTGAGGAGAAATTTGGATAGGAAATTTCTAGCCCCTGCAGATGATCTGTAGGTGTTTGTCAAACAAGCACTTGACTTGTTATGGAGAAGTTTCAGGGCAGAGGGGAATAACTGGGACCCAGGAGCACTGAACTGCTTTGACAAACTTCCCACGTTACAGCTCCCCCTGTACAGACGTTGCAGTTTCAGGGATGGAGGATCTCAGACCTGCCTAAATCTGGCAGCAGCAGATGTGGGGCAGCAGCTTGTCCTGGCACAGGTCCCCCAGAAAGCACGTGGGACTTTGGGGGCAGGGGCAGCCCCCCAGCTCCCCCGGGCTCCCAGACCCAGCCTCGCCACACACCCAGGGCAGGGACACGGCTGAACATCCTCCCTCATCCCAGGGAATGTGCAGGGACTTTGTGCACTGCCAGCCGAGGAGGTGGCACATCTGGCACAAGGGCTGCCAGCGCCTGCAGAGGTCACCGAGATCTGCCTGCAGGAATGCTTTCCCTCGTTTTCCAGATTTCAGGGGAGAAAGCATATTTTAACTTGTGCTGGGACTTTCCAGGAGCTGGAAACCTCAGTCTCTGCCCTCCAGTGGAAGTGCAACCACTTCCTCTTCTTTAAACCCTCGACCTTGCAGGACTTCTACTGAATACAGTAAGAACTACCTTCACAACACATTTTACAGCAGCAGTTTTAATTTACCAATAGCATGCTATAACTATTTTTTCTTTTTTTGGTGACAAGTAACTATAAGAAATGTTCCAGTCTCCTTTTCCAAAGAGCTCACCAATTCCAGTTTGTGTTAAAAAAAAAATCCCAGTCCAAAGATTGCAGGATTTCTCAAGGGGAAAAAAAAATATAAGGCAGCCCACAAAAATTTATGAGTGCCTGCATTTCCTCTGCTCGAGACATAACAAGTGAAGCACTGTCTAAGTGCAAAATACACAAGAGAAATGACTGTAGAGTAAGCTCTCTACAAGGAAAATAATTCCCAAGTGCAGCTTTCCAGCTCTGAAGAGGTTAATACATTTCCTAACTCCAAGCAAAAATGCATAAAACAGCACATATTTTGCACCTCAGCCACTGGAATTTTACTTTATCATAGATAAAGAGCAGCGACAAGGTTAATTCAGGCAACCCCTTTGAACCAGGATTTTCAGTTCCCTTTTCACCTACTTGAAACCTCAAGACCAAAGCAAAGAGGTAAAAAAACCCCAAACCTAAACTCTACAGAGAGGGTCTGCAAATGTCTTTTGCTAGACAGAGCTGCCCGTAGATATATCAGCTGCATAAAGAAGTGTCACTACTGAAAAAATAGATAAAACCCCAACACGATCCTAAAAAATAACTAAATAACTACAAGGAAAACTCTGTGCTGGATTTGGTTGGGTGGTTGCTGGTCCCTTACCCCAGCCCCGAGGGCTGGGGGGAAGCAGCAGAGCACCCGAATTTCACCCAGGAGAATGAAACAGAGCTGCAGTGGTGTGGGATCAGGCTGGGGAATGAAACAGAGCACCCGAATTTCACCCTGGAGAATGAAACAGAGCTGCAGTGGCGTGGGATCAGGCTGGGGAATGAAACAGAGCACCCGAATTTCACCCTGGAGAATGAAACAGAGCTGCAGTGGGGTGGGATCAGGCTGGGGAAGCAGCAGAGCACCCGAATTTCACCCTGGAGAATGAAACGGAGCTGCAGTGGTGTGGGATCAGGCTGGGGAAGCAGCAGCACAGCCCCGGGCTCGGCCGCTACCGGCACAGGCTGCGGGCCAGCCCCGGTGCCTGTAAACATCCCCACCGCCTTTATTGGCAATTACTGCTGAAGGTCACACATCAGCAGCGGGCCTAAATTCCAGGAAAAAAAGCTCTTCTTATGTAACTGCTGCCTGAATGTTGGCAGGTGCCCAGCGGAACAGCTCACTGCAATGTGGCTGGGAGGGGAAAAAAAGGAATAAAAAAAAAAAATAAAAAAGCAAAGTAGGCCATCTCACAGCGCGATCGGCATCCTGCGCGTGCCACCTGCAGGTCAGCACCAACGGGGCCCTGCCTGGCAGGCCACAAGAGAGTCATGGTTTCTCCAGGACGGGTGTGTTTTAGTACCCAGGACTCGCTCTGCAGGTGGAAACTGGGCCACGGTGTCCCCAGACGCCGGCCCTGGCCGAGGAGGACGCACGGGAACGTCCTTTGCCGGCGCCTCGGCTGGGAGGGAGCCGTGCTGGGCTGGCCTGGAGCACAGGGAGCCCACGGTGCAGCTCACCATGCAGCACCGGGAAATCTGCATTTGCATCACGCCTGCACCTCTCAGCGGGTTGAGGATTGAATTAACAGCAAATTAAGCTGTTGTGTCTAATTACAAGCAGGGTTTAGTTCTCGCTGTTGTGTGAAGAGTCACGCTTGGTGGCACTCGGGAAGAATTCACCTCGGCCCTGGAGCTCTTCCCTGAGACAGCAGCACGGGCAGCAGCTCCATCAGAACAGGACTAGAGCAGTGCCAGCCCAGGAAGGAGGCCACCAGCAGAGACTCAGCCCAAGGGCTTTTAAGGACAATCAGCCCTGCCGTGGGGTTTTGGCTTTATCACCTGAGACACCTGCACAGAACCAACGTCACACACACCCTGCTGAGCTCTTCAGCTCCTGATCCCACCCCGTGCTCCAGGAGAGGCAAAGAGCAGCCCCGACACAACCCAAAGGCCAAGCTCTGAGCACACAACTCCCGAGACCAGCAGAGAACCAACACAAAACCACGGTGCCAGCGTGGTGTGACACAGTTTACAGCTCCCCATGGTTTTGGTTTTCTATCAACGCTGCACCACTCCTCCTTGGAAAGCTGCAGTTCTTCCCTGTCCCTCCTTTCCAGCACCACGGGAATTATGGATAAACCCTCAGGAGGAAGAATGTGAGTTAGAACAGCAGCACCACCCCTGCTGCTCCCTTCCACCCCACTTCTCCAACCCCAAGATCCCCAGCTCAGGGGATTTCCTGCCATCGGGTGAATTCCAGTATTATTCCCCCATTTCCAATGGACGCTCCCTTCCTCACTCACAAAAACGTTAAAGAGGGTTTGTCATGACTTTCTATCACGACTTTCACTAACAAACACGTGGATCTCCTGGCATTTTTAATATCCTCTGTTTTCTGGACCCACTGCTCGCTGGGATTGCCTTGCAGGACACAACTAAGATAACTCAACCTACATAAAAGATCACCACGAAATCATGCCATGAACAGTTCCTTCAGTGGAGAGTCCCCTGAGGGAATAAGGAGCATTTCAGCTGATCAAAACAATTTAATTGTGCATAGTTTTGATAGAAAAGCAAGTTAATAATTTTACTACTAATTGATATTTTTGTATCCTTTGCCCTAAAAGTTTCCAGGGTTGACAAGGGGAAAATAAGGAAAACAGAAAAACCCCAGGATTTCTGAGACTTGCCAGTGGTTCCAGCTCCATCTGAATCCCTTTCCCTACGCAGCCAGTGCTCAGTGCTGATGGTTATGCACACACCTGCTCCTTCCATGCACTTGCTCCATCAAGGAGCAATAAAATTCCTCCTTTGCAGCCTCCAGACCAAATCCTAAATTGCTCTGCACGCTCTGGCTGATTTACTGCAGGCAGAGACAGCACATCACAGCCAGAAACCAAAGGGGAAAGAGTTTCACATTATGACTTAATTTGCAATTAAACAATTCAACTTTCTCTCTGAAGTTTCTCCAAGCTAAAATTATATATACACACATGTGCTATTCTGGGAAGCTACAGCAGCACATCATCTAAAGGACCTGGCCTGGTGGAAACGTTTCTGTGCTACAGGTTAATTTCTAGAAACCAGAGCAGGGTGCTGGTGCGTATGCCCCACGTAGGAGGGGGAAAAATCTGAGTTTATTAACAAAAAAAAAAAAAAAAAGAGAAATAGACAGCAGAGCACCTCTGTAATGCCAGAAGTGTGTGTGAAGCTTGGAGACACACCTGAGATCTCATCCCAGCACAGCTCAGAGGTGTTGGCAGGGCAGTAAATGAACTTGTGCAACAAGAAATTTGTCTTTCAGGTCAAAATCAGACTCTGGGCTGAAACTAGTGATGGGAAACCCATTTCTTAGGGAAGGGACCTTCAGCTCCAGCCCTAAAAGCCCTCCTGAACAGAAAATACCCTCCAGGCCAACCCTGGGTCATGTGCACAGCATTTGTCTACTTTCGTGACAAATAGTTTGGCTTTCAAATCCATTTCACTAGGCATGGTCCCCAAATATTTCATTTTCAGAGTGAAGTTTACCCAGTGAATTCAGGTGATTAACATCGAAATTAGCAAGTCACACCATAAATTGCTTTCTGTAGATTTCATTACCTACTCCACTAAATAAAGGTCAGAAATGCTTTAGACATTTTAAGTAGTTGAGCTTTGTTCCAAATAAAAGGCTGGCCTGGGAGAGAACACAGGAAACAAAGCACTGAGAGGAAAATATTTCTTTTTTCCGTGGTATTTCAGTAAAATAAGGTGCCAGTCAATCACTTTCTCAGTATTATACATTTATGCAAATTCCACGCCCACACGAGGGTTTTTTTGAGCTGATGAGGAAGTTGCACAGCAGAGGCAGCTCAGCTCCCTCCGCCCTGCGCTGCTGCCCCGAGCAGACACTCGGCTTGGCAGAGTCCTTGGAAAGCTTCGCTCCAGCTGAACTCCAAGTTTGCCCTCAAACAGGGCTTTTCTGCCCGCGCCAGCACGGCCACAGCGCAGTGCCAGCCCCGGGGTGAGGCAGGCAGCTCTTCACCCAGAAATAGCTTCCCAAGTCACCGACTCCTCGGGGTTACACACCACCCATCCCACTGCTTGACGTGGCTTCACACCCAGCCCCGGCTGAGAGGCACAGCGAGGGCACTGAAATATTCTCACGAGCTGCAGGACTGTGACCTTTTTGGGAAAAGCAGCAGCACGATTTCTGCGTAAGAATCTGCCTCTCTCCCCAGTCCCACTTGCACCCACCTTCTTCCAGCTTCTGCACGGACTCCGTTAAACCTCAGTATTTAGTTTTCCAAGTAAAAAGAAATAACCCCTTCACATATGACACAGGAATGGTGGCCAAGTGCTAAATGCTGACTGCTTAGAGCCGTTCATCCTTCAGATCTGATCCTAAACTCCACGGGATCTACCATGGCACCAGCTGATTGCAGACTACCAAAAATGATAACTCCAGTTGGATTAATATTCCAAGTAATGACGTATGGAATTAGTTATGGTAACTATTCCCAGGATAGACACACAGCAGACTGAAAACTCCACTAATTCACTGACACAGGCACACAAATCAGAATGCTCAGTGCTGCAGAGACAGGACAGATCACAGGGCTACTGGTAAAACAAACACCATAGAAACAACACTGGAGAAAAGAAATAAAATTAAAACCTCAGCATTATCCAATTCAATGGTAATCTGCCGGGAGAGAAAGAAGGGGAAGAATTGAAAGCAAGGATTAGTAAGAGAAACAACACATAAATTTCATGTTAGGATCTTATAAATCATTTAACACTTTAATGCTGCAATCCAACATTATTTTTGCAGTGGGCATGAGGAACATCTGCCAGCACCGGGTTAGGGAACAGACACTGCTGGGAATGCTGTGCCAGGGAGCTTGGGAGGCAGGATGTGCCCTGGCTTTGTTCCTGTGCCAGGGACAAACCACATGGGCTGGCTGACCCGGAGCCAAGGACTTCACCCTGGGGCACGGGAGTGTCACGAGCCTGAGCAGCAGCAGCGCAGGGGCTGCACTTCCACTCCGGGAGGAAAAATGGAGCTTTCAATGCAAGTCCTGCAGAGCTGAGGCGAGTCAGCTGGTAGAGACGTGCATGAATGACATGTTTCAGCACAGTGAAAAACTTGGGTCTAGCCTACACTGTCAATGTAGTGCAGTTTTGTGCCTATTAAATACTCCACAGTATGCTCGCCGTCACCGAGCCATCCTGAGCGCGTGCCAAGCGAGGAGTCTTTAGCAATATGTAAAAATTTGAGCCTTCCCACAGGCTTCTGTACATCTGTGCTCTCCCCGCGGGTTTTGCTCGCTGCCGAGGAGCCCCAGGTGTGGGGCCGGGGCCCTGGGTGACAGGAGCACACGCCGTGTCCTCCCTGCACCGCCCGCCTTCCGCAGGGAACGGGCCAGGAGGGTGAGGGGTTCTGTGGGCTGGGAGGTTCGGCAGGAGAGGAGGAGCCCCATCCTTATGCAACTCAGGTTGTTCCAGCGAGCACCACGTGGTGCTGCAGCAGAATCACGGGCACTGCCAGAACCTCCCCAGAGCTCTGGGACTGGACAGGGGCATGGAGGGACAGCTGAGAGCCCTGGCAGAGGGACAGGGCATGGAGGGACAGCTCTGCACTCAGAGAGGTTTAAATGGGTTCTCAGGAAGAAATCCTTCCTCCCTGTGAAGGTGGGGAGGCCCTGGCACAGGCTGCCCAGAGAGAGGAGCTGTGGCTGCCCCATCCCTGGAAGGGTTCAAGGCCAGGTTGGAGCACCTTGGGCTGTGGAAGGTGTCCCTGCCCACGGCAGGGATGGAACTGGGTCATCTTTAAGGTCCCTTCCAAGCCAAGCCATTCCATGGTTCTGTGCTTGTGAGGTCAATAAGCTGCTCACAGGGGTAAGTTCTGCCCTCGATGTATGGAACCCACCTCTACATAGGGACTCCAGCATTTACAGTGGGGTTTTTACAACATAAGAGGGTTTTTCCTTCTTTTTTTTTTTGTTACACTACAGGATGATTTTAAAAACAAAAGGTGCTGCCTTTTAGGTGGCGACTAAATTCAGTTCTCTGAGTCACCAGGGAGAATAAATCCGACTGCACTGCTCACAGCCAGACAGTAAAAGCTGTTCTACTACTACTCACAGTCTATCTGTGAGCAATCAGCTGCTTCTTCCGACTCGGAAATCACTTCACAGGCAGGCATATCCTGACTCCTTATGTAACTGAGCTACTGCTTCAGAAATTAATGCTTCTGCCACACTCTGAAGATTTTTTTTAGCATCTTGTGGGGTTCTCCATGGTCTGAATGGTGCAAGGTACACTAACTGCAAGTTCTAGAAATACTGTTTCATCCAAGTTAGCTGAATAAAGTCTAAGAAACTCCTAGGAATTAATTTCCATTTTGGGAAGTCTCTCAGTGGCAGACTGCATTTAAGGAAAGCTCTCAAAGCTTTGATTTGGGTTTCACTGGTGTGTAGTAGATACAGTATGCATCACGCCCTGCTTTTGTTACTTCAGGTGACCTTGGACAGCGGCTCCTGGCTGTTTTAGCAGGAGAGGATACACTGATCTGCTAGAGAAGTGTAAAATGGGATCTGTGGTTACACTGAATCTGTTCCACCCCCAGTGCTGAACATCAGGAAACAGCAGCACTCAGAGGATCACCAATCCCACTCCTTTCCCAGGAGCAGACTGACTTTGCAGGCCACACCAGCCCCTGCCAGGTGGGATGGCTCAGAGGAGGGACCCTGAGGAGAGGACAGAAGGCGATGGCCCAGCACAGGATTTGGCCGCTTGGGCAGAGAAGGACAACGTGCTCTGAGCTGACACCTGCAGCTGCACCCTTCCCTACTGAGCCTGCTCCCTCCTCACCCCACAGGGATGTGCTGCCTTCCTGCAGCTGCCCAGGGAATTCCCTCAAGCCAGTGAATTTACTCCAAACCACTGCTGCTGCACAGTGAGAAGTCCCCAGGCAGGAGCAGAGCAGCTGGGCTGGCACCTGGCAGCCCTTCGTGGCAGGGCAGGGAGCACACCCCTGGCCATCCCTGCCCTTGGAGCATTTTCCTGGGAGTCTCCTGCTCCCTGGGTGTGCTGGGAGCAGCCCACACGTGCACACCCATGTGTGCCAGGCTCCCCTGCTCCCTCCCCAGAGCCCGGGCACCACGTCCTGCTCCTGCCTCCTGGTGCCATCCCCAGCTGGCCAGGATGCTCCAGGCTCGTCTGCCTGCGGAGCAGCTCCCTCCCTGGCAGCTACTACAAACGATTCCTGCTGTTACAAAACACTGATCTCTGAAGCTTTTGCCCTTTTTGCTGTGAACTGAGCTCGAGGCAGCAGCTCCAAAGCCAGCTGTGGGGGAGAAGTGGACTGAGACACCACCTGCTCCTGGGCACAGCGTCCCAGCAGCAGAGAGAGCTCTGCCACATCACAGCTTCCCCCAGAACCCACGCCCAGCTGCTCCCCAACACCTTCACTGCAGGGCGTGTTCCTCTGTACCCACTGGGTGGCACGGGAAGAACCTCAGCTGATTAGAATTGCAGGGGAGTCTCCAAACCCCAGTCTCAGCTGACTGTCGCCACTTCTAGAAACACAAACATATGGGTGCATACACACTCTCCTGATGGAAATAAAGAATAGGGCTGTACCTACAGAAAAATGCTCTTCTCAACCAGTCAAGAGTTGTATGTAGGAAAGGGAAAGAAGAAACATGGGTGGGTGTACAGAGAGTTTCCATCTATAAATCACAACAAGATTACTCAGTTATACACAAATCCAGATTAACTACCAAATACCCTCTCGTTGCAAAGTTACATGACCTGAAGAGTCACCTAGACCCAGGAAGCAGATAAAGAGGTTATAGCCTTCATAAAAAGGTAACAAAATTGATATTTTAGAGTGCCAGCAACTGCAGGGATTAGACTTAAACTTGCCAGTCTCAAGTAGAAAAGCAACAGAAACAAGCTTCACTTCAAATGTGATTTGAAAGGTATTAGTTGGCTAAAAAAGTTTTGTCCCTGCTCTGGCCTAGAAGTGCTTACACATCCAAAACAGCTTGAAAGAGCAGGAATTTTATTTTCCTTTACTGAATAATTCAGTGTTTAACAGAATGATGGACTGTACCTTACCTTTTCTCCATAGCCTCTATCTTTGGTCATCATTTCCCTGAGCGTCTGTAATACCTTAATGCACAGTTTCTCCTCATTCTCCTCCAGCAGCTGTTTTGTGTGCTTAATTAACCTGAAAAAAGCCATCAATCAGGTTAGTGCAAATATTCTAAAAATGGAGTAAGATATATGTGGTTGTCTTAACTGGTTTATGCTGCAAACAAGGTTTATCATCACACTCTTACAGCAACACCTGACAGCTACCAGGGGAAGCTGTGGAGGAACCTGCAGCCCCGGGTAGGAAAAGAGCCAAAAAAACCCCTCTGGCTGCAGGCAGCAAGGAATCCGTGGGATCCAGGACCTGATGGTCCTGCAGAACAACCAGTTCACAGTAAGAAACCTATTCCACTTGGTTAACACTGAGACTGAGAGGCCTGGGTGGTGCAATCTGAAATCCATCCCACCCAGCCCTTGGGACTAACTCAGTGCCCAGCTTCCAAAACCTCTGTATAGAGCCCACCCTGCCAGGAGGTGACAGGAGAAGCTGGAGCTGCTCTGAATTGCCCTCTACACGACCTTGGAATCTTTCCCTTTCCTTCCCTCTGTGGGTGATGCCCATGACAACAACTGATCCTGACGTATTCACCCAGCACCTCACAAACATTCCTGGGGTGAAGGCAGGTATCAATAACCGGATCAGCTCAAAATTTAACTCATTTATACGACTACTCAGGACATTTGCATCCAGCAGCAAACAGACATTTTTAAGCATTAGCTGGGAGAACTTATCAACCAGTCTTTCCCCATTCCCACAGCTTTTTTCACCCTCCAAGGAGAAATTGCCTTGACCATATCACAAAATACTGATTTTTACAGGTATTTCAGGGGATAGCAAGTATTTACCAAGCTGGGCAAGAGGACTCCATTCCAAAGGACATGGGAAGATTGGGAAAAAGCAAAACAAGCCAGACTTCCAAGACAACTTACTTGCAAATGAAACCTCCGCTTTCACATTTCCTCCTGGCATCCGTGTTCTCTGGGAAGAGCAGCTCAGGCCTGTGGAGCACATCCACCAGCACTGACAGCTCTGCCTGGACCAGAGGGCGCAGGCGATCCTCCAAGGCTGACACTATGTCCTAGGAAACAACCACAGCCAGGTAGAAACAAACATTACCAACACACACGTTTGTAGGTGAATTAATTCTACAAATGGTGGATGAGGGACAGGACAATTAGCTCTGTCCTGCCTGAATAAATCAAAAGACCTCAGGGTTTGGTCAGGTGAGACTTTCGGTTTTGCTGTGCCCCTGCAGGAGGAGGGGGAGCTGGGCAGTCACCTGCAGCCTCTCGATGATGTTCCTGTAGTCCCGGGAGGCGGCGAGCACCGAGTCCCTGCGGGCGGCGTTCCTCGCGGTCATCCTCCAGTTCATGGCAGTCTTCTGCACGATGTTGTGGGATTTCAGGAACAGGTTGTTCACCTGACTGTCCAAGTCCACGGGAATTGCAATCGCTCGGCTTTTTGCTGCAACAAGCAGAATCAGAGCCTTGAGCCCATGAACCAACGCAAGAACAAGACAAAGGTCTACGCAATTCCTTCCTTCTACAAACTCTCCTTCACAGGATGAGGAAACAGCCTCAAGTTGCACCAGGGAACGTTTAGATTAGATATTAGGAATTTCTTTTTCATGGGAAAGGGTTGTAAAGCATTAGAAGGGGCTGCCCAGGGAGGTGGTCAGAAAACATTTGTATGTGGCACCTGAGTTCATGGTTTACTGGTGACCACAGTGGTGGTGCTGGGCTGACAGTTGGACTTGACGACCTTAAACCATTCCATGACTCTGTGTGTATTTTAAACAGGGCAGCGCTCAGTCCCTGTGCAGGGTCAGGCCTGGGCAGGATTATGTTTAGAGACTTCCACACCTCAGAGCTGTTACTGTTGTTTAAGGTGTGGGAGTAGGAATCTGTCCCTAAACACACCCCCAACAACTCGTGCTGGCACACGTGGACACACATCAGCAGAACTTGACCCCATATCCAGTACAAGCTACTCTTGTGGACACTGAAAGTGGAGCAAATTTATGGGCAGGAGTGGCACTCCCAGCGGCAGCAGGCGAGGGTCAGGTTGGACATCAGCAGGAATTTCCCCATGGAAAGGGTGGTTAGGCTTTGGAAGTGCCCAGGGAGGTTTGGAGTCTCCATCCCTGGAGGTGTCCAGGGAAGGCCTGGATGTGGCACTCAGAACTCTGGGCTGGGGACAAGGTGGGGATCGGGCACAGGCTGGACTTGATGATCCTGGAGAGCTTTTCCAGCCTCAAAGATTCCATGAAAACCATCTCCCTGCTGCAGATCAACAGGACTGCAGGGAGTTTTGAGGTTAGACAGAGAAAGCACTTCAGGTGACAGTGACAACACCCACTGCTCAACCACGATGATCTAGCAGCATGAGCCTGGACTATGAGTTATCCCCAAGTGGCACCTGCAGGACGCAAACTGCCCCATCCCAGGGCAGGATGAGACAAGCAGCAAGTCCTGGATGGCCACGTCCCAGCAGGCAGCTCTGCTCACACCCCCTCCTTACCTACGTCGGAGAGCACCCGGATGCAGCTCTCCACAGAGGCCTTCTGGCTGGGCATGAGCCAGGTGCAGTGGTACACCCTGAACACCCCCTGCAGCAGCTGCACGAACACGGGCTGCCGAGTCTGCAACGCAAGCACAGCACAGTCACACCCCTCGCTCGGAGACCAGGGCTGAGCTGACCCCAGCCCCAGCTCAGCTGGAACTCTCCAGTCCCTTCTAACTGGTCTGCAGCACTCGTTGGGCAACTCCCCGTGGCAGCAGGGTATCTACCACAGGATCAGCAACTGGATGGGAAGGGTGGGAACCAGCGCTGGAAGGGAAACATGCAACAGGAGCTTCTGCAGCAGAAAGCCCCGGTAATTGAGGCCTGACTAAGCAAAGGAAACAAGCAGTCACCTTCATCTGTTTAATCAGAGCTATCAGCAACCCTGGCTCACAGATTCTTCTCTTAGTGTTGACCAGCAGCTGACTCAAGAGGCCCCAGGTAAATGGGACTTGGCCATGAGACAGCACAGCTCCAGAGCTGAAAACTCATCATTCCACGCATTATTAGCTGGTATCCAGCTCACTGAGAAACCTGCTGTGTGTTATTTGGAACACAGGCAGTGGTTAGTGGCAAACACTGCAGCTGCTGTGGACCAGCCAAAATCCAGGTGGGGCTTTCACCCCTGAATTTCACAAGGTGATCTTCCACTACAGACAGCTGAGCTGCTCCAACACACCCACGAACTCTGTTCTTTCACCTTTGCAGCTGCCCAACAACAGTGACCAAAACTCCATTTAGTTTTGTACAGTGATTATTTAGTAGAACAACGTATTTTACCTGTAGAGGAAAGAGTATTTTAAATATTTCAATCTGAGAGGGAGCACCCTGTGTCCCTGTGCTACTAGCTGTGGAATGCTTCTATCAGCTAAGGGAACTACACCACAGTGCAAACACCACAGGACTTAGGAACCAGGGAAAAAATACCTCATTTATTCTGGCCAACAGTAAAGCCTGTTTGCAAGAAAAAAGTGCAGTTAGAGTAAAAAGCCAAATCTATCGGCTAATTAAATGTGTTAGATCAATTAAATCAAACACCATTATAAAATGTACAAGAGGAGAACCAAAATTCAAGCCCCCAAAATTGCTAGGAGGCAAATACCCATTGTCCCTTCTGGAAATAAGCCAAACACCAAAAACCATGGCAAACAGCAGCATTCACCCAGGGCCCTGAAAATACCTGCACATTTGGATTTAAACCATCCACATATTCCTTTCAGTTCATGTCTAAAGACTTCTTGGTCTTAAAGAGCCTTTAGGATGTTTCATTTACTTAAACAAGGTCAATAAATCAAATAGGAAATTTACTCCATGTCCCTCCTGTCTTCAGCTGCACTTGGAAAGGGAAACCTTGGGCAGCAGCAGCAGCCTTGGGAGGCAAACAGGCTGAGCAATGTTCGTCAAAGAGAGGCTGTGGGCAGCTGTCCTCTGCCAAGAGATTTGTGTTCTCCTAATTTTATATGATTTGAACCACATGATGGATGGACAAGGTGTTTCCTGAACCAGCAAGGCTGGGCCTGACTCAGGGCAGGAAGAATTTCAGTCAAACAAGCCCCGACATGGAGGAGCAGGAGGCAAGAGGAGGCTGGCAGGGATGCGAAGGTGCAGCAAGAAGGGCAGGGAGGGACTGAACCCAGAGCAGAGTGGCCACATCCCTCGCCTGCAGAGATCAGCCCACCTGCAGCACCTCAGGAGGGAGGAAATCCCAGCTGGAGCAGGGATGGACACCAGGCAGGGGGTCCAACAGGCTGCTCTCCTCAGGTGGAGGATCCCTGGGTATAGACAGGAGTATTGACAGGCAGGAAAAGGGAGAGAAACTGCTTTTAACTTGGAGATGTAGAGGAAAGATGAATCTAGGACAAGGCAGATCTTTCAAGTGAGATGGGAAAATAGGTGAACCAAGTGACTTCATCCTGCTAGACAGAGGGGGAGATGGAGAAACTAAAGAAAAACTGCTGATAGAACATTAACAGATGGCTAAAACAGGATGGCAAGATGTGTATTCAAATGCTGCATCTCAGAGATGCCAACTGAGAGCAGGGCAGCCCAGGTACACGGCACAGAGGGAAGGGCAGAGCCTTGGGGACAAGGCCACAATCTCCAATTCTCATTTCTTTGAAGAGCACAGAAGGTGATGGCCAATAGCAACCAAAGTCCCCTGAGGAGCAAATCAGCTCTCTACAAAAGACCTTGGTGGTAGCACAGAGTTGAGCCCACTGATGAAGTAATGTGACGCTTGAGCCTTTCTAGAATATTGTACTGTGACCTACAAATCTTTCCATTTCTACAGCAAAGAGACCAGTCTGGTCACCAAGAACAGCGACAGATTTGCTCCCCAGTTACAACACCATTGCTCCCCCGTGTTTCTTTGGCACTGGTAAATGGCACCGAAGTGGAATGAGCACAACTGCCGTGGCAGTGTTTTCCCTGCTGTGTGTCTGTGCATGCCCCCACCTGCAGGGTGGTGCTCTGGTCAGAGAAGGGGGAGCTGAAGAAGGTGGTGACGATGCTCATGACGATCTCGGTCACGTACTTCTCCAGGATGGAGTCCGCGTGCTTCCTGTCGCTGGTGTTGTTGCAGGCCTGCAGCACAAAGCAGAGCAGGGTCAGGAGCAGCTCACCAAGGCAGCCGAGACTGGAATTCCTCATTTCCCATTGTCCTGGTCCCAGCAATTCAATGACACCGATGGCACTGGGGCTCTGCATTTCCAGCACACGCCAGAGCAAAGCCAGCGCTGCTCCTGCTCTGATGTGCTGGCACAGACCACGGCTAGGGGGAGGGAAAAAACCACAGTGTCTTGGAGGAAAGCAAGAGGAGGATAGGGAGGACTGAGGTGTAAGGCTTTCGTATGGGGAAATACTTGGAATCCCAGGCAAAAAGCCATATGGCCAAATAAACACCAAGCCTGGAAAACAATCTGTCCTGACCTGCCAAAAAACGCTGAGTGCTGCTCAGGAAGGAGCTCAGTGATCCTGGCCAGAATAAGCAGGCCAGGTGGCAGGACAGAAAAGGCACTGGACAAAGGAGCAGGGTGTGGAGCTTCACTGAGCTTTGGCTTGGGCTTGTTTTTTTTTCTTTTAAAAAGGAAAATATTAATGTGTTCCATGGAATATGACTAATGAAATCCACAGGCATAAGGGAAAGGAGGCACATATTTGCAGGAACAGAGTATTCAGGGAACTTATTGCCTTGATGCCCTGGGATGTCTTATCCTTACTGCTCTGGATTAAAGAGGTTTTTAAGCTTTCTGAATTCAGTTCCTTGATGCAGATACATTACCCGACAGATGTCAACCAGGAAGTTCTCAAACAGCTTCCACATGTGATTACTGGTGTAAATCTCTTTCATTTCTACTTCTGTGTCCACATAGCAGTGATTCAAGAAGTTGATATATGCTATTTTGACCTAAAGGTAGAGAAAATAATTAATACAGAGTAAAAACCTGAATGGTGGCATGAATGAATATAATATCACATCAAAACTGCTACATAAATCATTTGGAATTCTACTTCTTCCTTTTACTTAAACACTGGTGAAATTTAATGCCATGAATAGCAAGACACCATCCAATAAAAAACCACCGGGATTACTGCAGACAAAACGTCAGCGTAATAATAATTTCCAGTTCTACAGAACCATCTGTTCAAGGTTAGCAGCACATCCATAAACCTCTCTGCCTCAAGAACCCTATAAAATAACCAAGTACAGCATCGCATTCCCACTTTCAGGGTACAGCGGAAGTTTAAAAGGATTTAACTGGACTCTCCAGGTTGGCTGGGGGTGCCAACAGCAGCAGCAGGGAAGGACTCCAGTCTTCCCAGCTCACTGCCCACCTGCACCAACCCCCTCGCCAGGCCAGGCTCAGCAGTATCAACCCTCTGTCACCCAAACCCAGCACACCTCAAACACAGACAGCCCAGTTCTCCTGTAATCGCTCACCTCAGGAATGCAGTCCTCGTGGGTCACCACCCTGACAATGTCATCCAGAGGGAGGAGGGAGTTGCACTTGATTTCTGTGTAGACGTTTTTGCCCTCTGTGCACACGGCCAGCAGCTCTACCAAGTGGATGTGGTACATCAGGGGGCTGTTCTCATCCATCCGGTCCCTCTCCGACCTCATCATCTGCACCAGGGTCTGGAAGGAGGCTCTGTCGTTGTAGAACACCAGCACATCTTCCCCTGCATTCACCAGCTACAGGGCAAGGAGAACATTCCATCAGCAGAGCAAAGCCTGGGATCCCCCTCGTCGGGGGCTGTCCCAACGCACGTCCCCACTGCTGCTCCCCAGCCCCTCCGGGCAGCTGGGCACTGCCCTCACGGACACAGGGCTCCAGGAGGACATTTCCTCCTGGAGAATTAATTGACCACTTCTGAGCTGCTGAAGAAGTTCAAGGCCAGTCCAGCTGCCTGCTTAGCCAGAAGCCGTGCCAAGAAGTTTGTGACTTTCCATTGTGCCTTTCCATTTCCCGTCTGTCACCCTGCGTGACTCTAACGCAGCTGTGGGCAGCCCTGTGCTGGTGGAGAGCTGCCCGGGGCACACTGGGTGGGAGGACTGCAGGGCTCACTCCTTCCACCCTTCCCAGCAAGCACCAGCCATTTTCCAAGGCCAGGCAGTGACACGTTAAGTCACACACTGATGGTTTCCATCAGCATCACATTTGACACCTGGCTGGCCACGATTTCAGAGCAGCTCAAACCTCCTGGAACTCCAGAAAGGGAAGGAGATGGAGCAAACCGAGCCCTGCTCCAGGCTGGGCACTGCTGAGCACGCAGCTGGAGGGATCCAGGGCTGTCCTCCCACAGGGTTTGGGGAAAACAGCAGGACAAAATGCAGGGGAAAAGCCCCAGGGCAGCTGCTGAACCCCTTGCTGAGCATCTCACACTCAACTATGTGTTGAGAAGGTCATGGAGCTGGTTTTGAGCTGAACAGCAAAATATGGAAGATTTTTGATCCATCTATCAGGATTGGTGCTCAAAAGCCAGATTTGACAAATCTGATCCTGGGGCTCCCCCTGCTGAGGAGGCCAAAACATCCCATCAGATGTACAAACCTGCCAAACAGATCCCATCCAATATCCCACTTAAAGGCACCCTTCTTATCCTGACACCCCAGTTTCCCATTACCTACACATCTAGAGCCAATCCTCATCTTTTCCCCCTTCAGCACTTGAACAGCTGAATAAGCACATCTTGCTAAGACTATTTGCAAGGGCTTGTAGAGACAGGACAAGGGGGAATGGCTTCCATTTGAGAGTAGGTTTAGATAGCAGGAAAAATACGGGTGGTGAGGCCCTGGCTCAGGGTGCCCAGAGCAGCTGTGGCTGCCCCTGGATCCCTGGAAGTGTCCCAGGCCAGGCTGGACGGGGCTTGGAGCCACCTGGGATAGTGGATGGTGATTCTATGTTGGTTCTATGATTTCATAAAACTTCCCATCAAAACGCTATCATGGTGAAATTCTCCTTCTGCTTTAGTGATCTTGAAATTAAACCGCTTCTCTTCAAGCCAATTTTGCTAAAGAAAGGCCCCCTTGCTTCATAACCCCACCTACATGCTGCTGTGTACAGGCCTGGGAAGTAACCTGTGCCATTAATAACCAACCCCTTGTTACACCTGTGAGTCAAGAGCTCAGAGAGCTTTTGGTCACAAAAAGCCTGAGCTTCCTGGGAGCTGTAATGCTCTTTTTGCATGGTGAGAGCTGTCAGCTTCTTGGCAGTCCCCGAAGCGAGAGGATCAATTTGTCATGTTCACCAACTGCTATGTGCAAACTTCTGTTCAGACCCTGCAAATCTCTGCAGCTCTCACCTCAGCCATTACCATATCTTGGCATTTCTTGATGAATTTCCCCTCTGCCTTGACGATGGTCTGCAGGAACTTGATGTACTGAACGTTCCTGCCGTGCGTCTCGATGCAGTGGACGAAGTGCTGAACCACGCGCTCGTTGATCTCGCTGCAGAGCTGGAAGTTGTTCATGAAAATGTGCTGCATTGTCACTGCTTCCAGGATCTGATGGAGGGGATCAAAGGGAGGAAAAAAAGCAGAAAATCAACAACCCACCACATGCCCACTGAGGTCAGGGTAAAGCCAACACTCCTGCAGGCGCAGGGCTGAAGGGAACTTTGCTGAGGACCTCAGCTTTCAACACCCACTGCTCCTATCTCAGCCTGTTTTTCACTCCACTTCAGCCTCTTGAACTTTCTACACTGAAACTGCCCTAAACAAACATCTTGCCAACTTGTGAGGCTTTAGAATAAAAACAAAATGTGACCTCTTCAACTAATCTTGCAACAGAACAGCCCCAGAGGCATCACCAAGGACAATCCAGTCCCCTCTCTTGCTAGAACAAAAAAACCAATCATGGCCTGAGGTTATTCTTACCCCTGGGTTAAGGAACAGGTTTATGTGCTTGTGCAGCAAGGCCTGGTTCTGTTGGTTCCCAGCACAGAAGTTCTGCAGAAACTCGTGTGCAAGCTTCATTATCTCCTGCATCCTCGTGTCTTCAGCCTGGGGTTGCACGACAGAGAAGAGGAGGTTAGAAGGAATCCAAAGGTTCACGCTGAGGTGAGCACAGGATGAGCCACAGCTCCAGCAAGGGAACTGTCACGTCTCTCACACCCCGAAGGAAAACAAACCTCCACCCAGCTCACAGACATTTGGGATGAGCTGGGCCAGCTCCACGCTTCCAAAGAGCGTCAAAAATAAAGCCCATAATAGAAATTACAGTAGTTTATTCTCTAAAAGTGCCTATTCCACAGCCAGGCCTGCCAGCAACGTGCTTTAGTCACTTCTACACCTCTGAACATCCCGGCCCCTTGGCCAAACCACACATCATCACCTCGGGGCTGCCCAGGACAGCTGCCACGTTCCACTGCAGCGCGTTCCGGCGGCCACGCACGGGAAGCTCGTGGCAAGGCAGGGATGGAAAGTTGCTGCTGCACCAGCTCGGCCCAATTTATATTTACTGGAACCTCCACCCTCCTTGCAGCCTTCCAAGCACTGCTGAGGAACGGGTGCCCTTCCTCTGACGTCAGTGTGGATTCCCAACCCCCTGATGGCAGAAGCTGCGCTTTGGAAAATTACTGTTTTTATTTTGAAGGAATTTCCTACATATCCAAGGGTGAAACCCCTTCCACACTGCCTGCCCAATGCACATTCCCATGTAGGGGACAGAAAGGTGATGAGAAGGTGTCGAAGGGTGTTTTTGCTGCTGATTTTTTAGCAAAATATGATGCAAGAAACCACGAGAATTAACATTAATCAAAGCTACTGTGTAGCATTACTGGTTCTGAGACCTGTCCAGTTGGGAACACAGGACAGCAGAGTGACCAGGAAAATGTGAAGAGGTGCCTCACCTCTGCACTGATAAATACCTGTCATCTGTGACTAATGAGCAGCAGTGTGATGACCCCGGGGTGTGCTGTGTCAGCACAGTCTGGTGCTCTGCAGGCTCACAGGCACAGCCCAGGCCCAGTGGGCTCCAACCTGCACAGCTGGCAAGTGCCAGCACCGACACGGCTAATAAGGAGCAGCACACCTCACCTGGAGAGCCAGCTGGTATTTATTCACCTCTAAGGGGGAGTTTAGGACTCTGCCTCTGGGGGGAGGCTCTGTACCTATTGCTGATAAATCCCCAGGGGGACCAGGCACCCTCCCTTCCCTCGGTGTCCCCAGGATGGGGTCACACAGCTGCCCCACAGCTGTGACAAGGGGCTTGCTTCCACTATGCTTAACCTCAAGGCAGCACCTGCCACCCACGAAAAGCTCAGAGCTGAGCCTTAATTCTGAACTATGATGCATGAATATTTCTTCAGGCAATAGTCCACATCTGTATATTCAAAGATTTCAGAAAAAACCCAGTTTGTCTGAACTCGTTATTTCTGAGCACGGATATTTTATAGATTATGAGGCTACATAAACCAGCCCCTGTGCATCCAGTGTACAGGGAGGAGGTTCAGGAAGATTCAGAGGAGGTATGAAAAGCCTGTCAACGTGACACAACGCCCCACCTTCTCGTAAGGGATCTGCAGCAGCTCCAGCACCACGGCGTGAGCTCCCATGTTCCTCAGGAGTCGCTGCTGCTGCTTCCTGCTCTTCCTCACCGAGGCCCCTTCCTGCACGCAGAGCTTGCTGAGCCGCAGCAGGATCTGCAGGAGACACTGGCCTTAGAGCCCCAACTCTGGCTTTTCTTCCAGAGAACGCCAGGTCCCAGAGCAGCAGCAGGGACCAACTCATCTGCACGGAGCAGAGCGGCTCCAGGCAGCACCTCGTGGCCCAGGCTCCATCGTGGCATCTGACTAGGGCTGCTGGACTTGGATGATCCTTGTGGGTCCCTTCCAGCTCAGGATACTCTACAATTCTGAGATTCTATGCTCCTGCAGAACTCAGCCATGTCAAGTGAACCCAACATCAAGCTCCACAGCAGAGCCACAGACACACCTTTAGCTCACACCACACCAGCACCACAGCACGTTCTTGGATCTGGCATTTCCTACATTAAATTTCAACAGCACCACAGTGGGTTCGAGTGCAAGGTACTCAGGACAGGGCGAATTAAATGGCTTCTCCCCTTGCTTACTGCCTTTGTAGTCCTTAACAATAAAAATATTGTGTTACCATTGAAACAGCAGCAAACGTCACGTTTCTCACTAATCCATTCTTAAGGAAAGAATACACACGTCGTGCTTATTCTATCCTGGCTTCTCATTCAAAAGTTGGGATTTGTTGTTACTCAGCAAATAGTTTCCACAATGGCAGAGTGACTCAGACTTTCCTGGGTGCCTCCCTCTGACTGCAGCTCTCCAGAGCTCTGTTACTCATTTACACTTCCAGTGAACTATCAAGAAGCAAAGTTTTACCTCTTTTACTACCCGGTAGTTGTAGCTGCTAGTACTTTCAGGCTTTTGAGACTTGCTGTGACCTTCCTGAGGATAAAATCAGACAATTTATTAGTAGCTTATACTACTGTCTACATGAAGGCTAAAATTACCGTTCTAGGATAGCGCCCGCTCTCCTCCTGGGAAGGATTGTCATCCTCCAGCTCTGACAGCCTCAGAAAAATACATACAATTATCCTGTCAAGTCACATTGACCTCTAGAACACAAAATAAGGCGAGGGTGGGATGATTTCAGAGACAGCAACCTCCTGTCCTTTGCCTGTCACATTCTGTCTCTAATCAAGTCTCCCCTCAAAAACACCCCTTACTTTCCTCTCCCTCTCTGTTGTTATTAAACTGTCACTGCACAAATGCCAAGAGATTCCTCACAGCAACGTGTACAAGGAAAGCAACAAGCAGATTACTTGTATTTACTTCCAACAATAAATGTTCCTAAACCAGGTACTGCTTCTTGGATCCCCTCATCCAGTCCTTCCTATTCGATTGCAAATTATATGGAAGCAAAAGATGCTGAAGGAGTTCTAAGCCAGATGTGCATGTTGGGGAAATCCAGTGTTATCTGGTACAGATAAAGCACAGCTCTCTGCTGTCATTTAACCAAGCACCATGACTCGAAATGCATCACCTGAGCTGTTCACAGCTCTGCCCTTACCTTACCTGAGGTACTTTTGACTGCACAAATCCCATGCCATCGCTCAGTGCTGAAAGGACACAGCTGGGGAGCCAGAGCAAACCCAAACCAGCCCTGTTAGACCCTGAAGGTGACACCTCAGTGGCTGCTACTGGGCATCACCTGGCTCAAGTTCTCCTCTCATTCCTGCCTTAACCTGAAAGCAGTAGAGAGAACCTCACCTAGGCAGTGTGCTGGGAAGATGAGCCTTGTCACAGCTCTGAAGGCAGCTACACCCTCCAAATACCCACCCAAATTCACACCAACACAACCTAATTACCTCTTTCTTCTTGTGCTCGTTTTCACCTGGCACACTGTCCATGGCCTCATCAGGACCTTGGCCTTTGTACACCCAGAGCTCAGATTTCTCCACTATTGACCTCAGCTGGTCCAAATCTTGCTTGATCTGCTTGTAATTGTCAACATCTTGGCTGGTAACGAGCAGTTGAACCTTACAGGGAGGCAAAGCCATTAGATGCACAAAAAGGGCTCCGTTCAGCTGCCATAAATACACCCAGATGAGGAATAAATCTCTCCAAACACACACACGTACCTGCTTGAAAGCCTGAAGGACTTCTTGTCTCTGGCTGAAGTGCCTGAAGAGCAGCTGCAGTGCCCCAGACACCAGGGGAGGGTAATCGTGCATCGTTAAATGCAGCAGGACCCGCAGAAAAGTCCTGCCCCCGTGATCATCCAAATCCAGAGGGGTGTTCTCCTCACTGGAAACACAGCAGGAGTTAACCAGCACATTAGACTCAGTGTCCCAGCAGGTTCTGAGTCCACTCAGCAGTGGCAGAAAACCTTTTTTCTTACTTTTAAATACGGAGGGAAACTGTACTGAGATTTTATCGCATCAGATGTGCTAATCCTGCACCTCGGCTTTCACCCACAATGGAGCCCTCCCCTGATGATCCTTCAGGCTGAGGAACCCATGTTCCTTATCTGTGGTTTTTGATCCAAGTGGACCCTGCTTTGAGCTGCATCAAAGCTATTTTAAGAAAATGAAGCCTGGGTAGCTGTGGCAGCTGTGTCCAAGCTCTTCCCAGTCCCCACCTCACTCTGAACTGGAGTCCCCACCTCACTCTGAACTGGAGTCCCCACTCCGTGGGAGCCCTCCAGCATGGGGACTCCCCCTCGATTAGCACCTGTGAAGAGATACTTTCCTTCCACCAAAGATCCCCTCAGCTTGTTCTTCAATGTGTTCAAAGTCCAGGGCTCCTGAGAAAATAAGTCAAATAAATGAGGTCAGAGTGGCATCGAAGATGTTTTTCCAGCCTAGAAACATTTCAAATGGCAAGTGGGGACCTGGAACAATCATCCCATTAACCACCTGAAGATTCCAGAGTCTTCCCTAAGCTACACCACCTCATTCCTTGCCAAATAACCCACCTGGTACATTAGCTGGCATTTCTTGACTGCTGCTTCCAGTGGGGGATTCAGACATCTGGGCATTGCTTTCATCAAATTCATGTTTAAATATACAAAGCAGGCAGGAGATCCTGTAGTCCAACCGCACGTTCAGAATAAACTGATGGTAGAGAAGTAGGAAAAACATTGAAATTATTTGTGTATTTCCACCACGTCGACAATTCACACAAAGCAGAGCTACCAACGTGCAACACCAACTGAGTAGAGATGTGGATTTAACCTGGAAAAGTTACCCAGGGTGGGGAGGCCCTGGCACAGGTGCCCAGAGCAGCTGTGGCTGCCCCTGGATCCCTGGAAGTGTCCAAGGCCGGGTTGGATGGGGCTGGGAGCACCCTGGGACAGTGGAAGGTGTCCCTGCCCAAGGCAGGGGTGGCACTGGATGGGCTTTAAGGTCCCTTCCAACCCAAACCACTCTGGGATTCCATCTTCCTAAGATATGTAAATGTTGCCCTAAGAACCCCCAGAATTCAGTAATATTTTCCAGGGATTTCAGCGAGCATGGTACACACAAGTAATAAATACTGATGAGTAAAAAATTCTGGCAGAGTTTTGGTGCCTCATTCCTGTGTGGTGCTGGCATCCTCACCCCATCCCCCAGGGAAGGAAGGCAGCATTTCCCTCTCCATCCTGAACACGTGCTGCTGTTCTCCCGGGGCGCTGGGACACAGGAGCAGGGCTCGAGCTGCCACGAGCCAGGTTGTGCCAAACGAGTTGCCACTTCAGCTGGGCTGGACCAGCTGGTGCCAGAGAAACCTCCAGCCTAGCAGGGACCACCTTCTCCATGGTCTTCCTCTCGAGGAAGGAGCTACAATGCCAAGAACACTCACTGTTCTTGCAGCTTTCGGGGAAAATGCTTAATGCCAGTTTGAACAGCCTCTGGTAACAGGGAATACTGGCACACACTGAAATGTCCCCCTGCACATGCCAGGCCACGAGAGAAGCTCTGGCTTCAGCTAAAATTAGCAATGGTGCAAGGAAGGAATGGAGCCTCCTCTGTGCTGCATCTGCTGCTGAGGGAAGGGCGCAGCCTCCCACAGGGCATGGGGAAGAACACCAGGGCTCTCCTGCTGCTCTCCTGCCTTCGCCCACCAGGCTCTGGCAGCATTCTGACCCCCAGGACCCTGCTGATGAAGTTACTGAGCACAGAAAGGACTCCTACACTCAGAGGAGGAAGATGCATTTCAGCGCAATAATTCTGAGTCAGTAACTAGGAGAAAACGTGTGTGTCCCAAAGACTTCAGGGTGAGCAAGTGAGGAAACCAGACAGGGATGGAAGAGAGAGAGGCTGGCTATGCATGCTGAAAATACATGTCAGGCTGATGGCTCTGCAAAGAGGAGTCCCAAGATCTCCCCATTCCTCAGGGCACTTCAGATGGCCCTGCAGCCTCGGAGAAATTGGGAAGACAATAGGGTGGAAATGACAGCTCTGCTTGAAGCCAGATACTCACAAATCACTGCTAAATACACAAGTGTCTACTGCAAACTCTTTTCTCGTAAATTCTTTCAATAACGGCACAATATTGTCATTAACAAGTTGAGAGCCCCGTGCCTGACAAGGTCACCCTTGCAATGCTCTCCCAGACTGAGAGTCAGAAGTACATCAGAAGGCAGCAGGACACAATTAATGCTGGAGGACAGCACGAGAGGCTCCATCAGTCTGGTACCTGGAGTATCTCGATGATCTTGAGCTTGGTGTCCATGACCAGGATGTCCTCCTTCTCCGGCTCGCTCTGCTTGACGTTCCCCTCGGGGGCAGCCGCCAGCGGAGTCATGGGCAGGAACCCCCCGCCCCTGAGCACCACCTGGGTCATCAGCTCCCCCACGCCGTGGATTGACCTCATCACATTGCTCCCTTCAGAGAGGAAACAGGCAGGGTTAGGGTGGAGAATGGGACTGCGTTAACAGGGCAAGGACCGGCCACATCCTACAAAGAGAAATCGTCTCAGCATTACACATCCACACCCTGGGGACGGGGAGCCAACAGAAGCACTGCAGTACTTGGAGAAGCCCCCTGCCCTCTCCCACCACAGGCACTACTCAGCTTTACAACCAAGCCAGGGACAGAAAGGAGATTTCCAAGCACAGCATCACTGGCCAGGGAGGGAGGGAATTGTCCCACTCTGTTCTGCACTGGGGCAGCCTCACCTCCAGTCCTGGAGGCAGTTTTGGGGAGGCAAAATGTAAGAAAGATCTGAAGATGTTAGACAGCAAAGATGGGGAAGGGGCTAGAGTAGAAGCGATATGAGGAGCAGCTGAGATCACTTGGTCTGTTCAGACAGGGCAGAGGAGACTGAGGTCAGACCTCCCCGGGGGCTGCAGCTCCTCCCGAGGGCAGCTCTGATCTCTGCTCCCTGGGACAGGGACAGGACCCAGGGAGCAGCTGGAGCTGGGCCAGGGCAGGCTCAGGCTGGAGATCAGGGAAAGGCTCTTCCCCCAGAGGGTGCTGGGCACTGCCCAGGCTCCCCAGGGAATGGGCACGGCCCCGAGGCTGCCAGAGCTCCAGGAGCGTTGGGACAGCGCTGCCAGGGATGCCCAGGATTGTTAGGGGGTCTGGGCAGGGCCAGGGGCTGGGCTGGATGATCCTGGTGGGTCCCTTCCAGCTCAGGATGTTGTGTGACTTTGTCATTCCACCCCACAGTGACATTTTGAGATGAACCAGAGGCACCCAAGAACCTTCTGTCCTGCACTTCCCAGCCTTACCTTTACTTTCCTCGCCTTTTGCCATCTTGGTAATAGGGAAGATGGTAGTGATGTGCACACAGTCTAATATAGCAAGGAGGATTTTGGTTAGTCTGAGGAGGTCACAGAAGTTGTAGAAACCAAAATATATCAGATTTCTGGCTAAGTTAACAACCTACCAAAATAACAATAAAAAGCCTGATTAATACTAAACATTTTGCTATCACAGTCAAGTTGTCTTAACACAGTGACAAGATCAAGAACCTGGCTGAGGGTCATATTTCATCACAATATCTGGGAATTCTGCAAGACTCTAGTTCTAGATCACATCAGGAAGTTTTCTACTTGCCTACAAATACTGCAGTGCTTGCAGTTAATGTGTTTATCTGCAGCTGATACTCTACAGCTACCAAATCAGACTATATTTGTCTCATAAAACAGGGCAAGACTAGAGGGAAGGTACAGATCATTTTTATCATGGTCTTACAAAAAAGATATCACACCCGTAAAGCTGAGCTTTGTAACTTCCAAGTTATAAAGTTTCCCCACAAATCCACCCCCTAAAGAGCCACATAAAAATATCACATACAGGGCCAATATTTAATGTAGCCCCATTATCTGAAGTATATTGCCTCAACTGTATTTTTTTTACAGAATATCACACCTTTTCTTAAATTAATGGTTATTTGTTGCATGGATTTGCTACGTTTTATTTGCGCAGACTGTTTTAACAGGCCAGTAAGTCACGGGACACTTTTTGTCTTGGTGAGCATCACCATAAGCTCTGGAGACTCCCTGTGCGTGCAGACAGTGTTTAATTTTTGAGATATTTATTCCAGTAAAGCCTGGCTTTGCAATAACACTGAGAGCACAGAGAATAAATGAGGCAGCTGCAGGCCTCAGACAAACTCACATTCATTAATTGTATTTCGAGAACCATCATTGCAAACTCACAAATTTCAGTGGGGTTACTTGCACGAGGAGAAAGGAGCCAGCTGAGGCTCAGCACCCACTAATTACACTCACTAATTAGTTGCCAAACTACCTGGTGCTGAAAAAAATAACCAACATTCCACAAAAAAAAAAAAAGAAAAGGATAAAATCAGAACTGGATAACTACCTCAAAAGTGAGCTTATTTTTCTCTTTATCAGAGAAAGGGAACCTCTGACACACCACATCTCTTAAATATTCCTCTACAAATTCCATTGTTTGTGCAAATCTCTCCTTAATTTCATCTTTGGAAGTTCCACTGCTATCATAGCTGAAGAGGGGAAAAAAAAGAACAAAACAAAAAAAGAAAACAAAACAAAACTTAGCATGCAAATACACAGGGCTCTTTTCCCCCCAGTACAATTTTTCATTGGTTTGTCAAAATCTAAGAAAAGCTAAAGGCTGGTAAATAATTTATCCAAACGAGGGAGTCAGGACACTGACACCAGAATTTCCTGGCTTTTGTTGTTTTATCCCAGATGCTCATTAGGTACTATTTTAAAATGTCTGAGGAAAACAAAAAAGAGAGAATTTTGTCCCAAAAAACCAGAAAAAGCAACCCTCAATATTTGAGTGGAAACAATGACAAGTGATGTGCAGCACTGAGGAGAACGGGTGGCCAAGAGAGGCTGAGTGGGGATGGCATTTTTCCTCCAAATAAAACCAATATATATGCAAAGCAGATATTAATTTTTAATATGAAATCCAGGGGTTTTTTTTCTCAGTATGTGCAGAGTGACTTTGAGAAGGACAATCCCACCACCTCCCAGGAAATACTTTTGCTTCCTGTTTGATCACTTATCACCGGTGAGCCTCTGCCAGAGCTGAAGCCATTTGGTTTTATGTTTTGGCCTTTAAATTTGATTTATTATCTACTGCATCTCTCTCAGCAGAGAAAACCAGGCTGGCAAGGAGGGAGATACAAGAAACCACTGAACACCAGCATTAACACTGACAAGACTTAAATTCCTAACACGTAACATCAATTTTGGGTGTTCATTTTCTCCAACTGAAAAAAACGAGCTCTGAACAGTTGAGCTCCATCAATTAGAAATTATTAATTATACAGTCAATACAAATGGTCAAGAAACCACGTGCCTGCTCCAGCTGTGGTTTTGTGGAGGTTTTCCAGCACTGTGCCAGAGGATTTTCCACTGGAAGTTAAGGAACACGTCCTTGATTGAGCAGCTTCCCCCTTGTTTCTGCTGGTGGTGTGAGCTCCCGTAAGGACAATCCGCCCCGAGTCCATACTCGGAGGAAATGGCCTCAAGTTGGGGAGGTTTAGAGAGATTTTAGTGAAAATGCCTGCACTGGAACAGTGGTCAAGCCCTGGAGCAGGGGGCCCAGGGCAGTGGTGGAAGAACCATCCCTGTGGCGTTCCAGAGACGTGTGGATGTGGCACCTGGGGACACGGCTCAGTGGGGAACGCTGGACTCGAGCTTGGAGGGCTTTTCCCAGCTTAACAATTCTACAGCTCTGCTCCCGCCACATGAGGCAGGAGGGGAGGTGGAAGCCCCCTCCCCTGCCCAGGTCACTCCATGGCCCAGACACGCCGTGACCACTGAGCTCACCCCACACGGGGAGCGTTCTTCATCCTCAGCAACACGTCGCGGGGCGTTCGATTTATTTACAACTGGGTAAACAACGCACGAATTGAGGACGCTGCCCCCAAAGCCCGCAGCAGTGCCTCCCCCCAGGGCAGCACTCACTCGTCGATGGCGATCTCGGAGGGGATCTCGGACCAGAGCCGGGCGTACTTGACGGGGGTCACCTGCTCCTGGGGGTCCCTGTCCACGTGCATGTGCAGCATGAGGCGGCAGAAGGAGGCGCGCAGGTCGTAGGGCAGGTTCTCGTCGGCCATGCAGCGCAGGATCAGGTCCACGTCCAGCTGCCCCGAGATCTCGTTGATGGCCAGGTACTGGCGGTCAAGGCACATTCGAGCAAAGAGGTTCAGCTGGTATCTTCAGCAGGGAAAAGGGAAAAAAAAAGAAGAAAACAATGGTTTAATTTAGGTGAGCTTAAAGGTTATGATTAAATTTCCTGTGTACTATAAAGTAAATATAAATATAATATACTTCATACATTAGATACAAAGCATATGTAAATACATATAAAGTATATTTTATACATCAAGCATATATAAATATACATATAAACACTGATATACTCTTATGTATTAATAGAAATGATATTATGTTGTCCAGTAATGCAGCTCGTCCTTGCTGTGCAAAGAATAAAGCACTCATCAAACACTAGCAAACAGTGGATGGAACAACAGAATCAGTTAAACAGCACAGAATAAATAACATAGAATCACTCATTAAATATCACAGAATCCCAGAATGGTTTGGGTTGGAAGGGACCTCAAAGATGACCCTGCTTCAGCTCCTGCCATGGGCAGGGACACCTTCCACTGTCCCAGGCTGCTCCCAGCCCCGTCCAGCCTGGCCTTGGGCACTGCCAGGGATCCAGGGGCAGCCATAGCTGCTCTGGGCACCTGTGCCAGGGCCTCCCCACCCTCACAGGAAATAATAAATAATGTTTTTTATGAAAGCTACAGCAGAATGCAAACCACACTTAAGGCAGCTCAGCCTCAATACTGTGTAAGGCCAAACACTTTTTACAGCTGCTGAAGCCACACTTTTCCCTGAGGCAACAACACAGATGGGTACAGTCGTTAAAAATCAGGTCCCTGATGAAACAACTTCTGAGCTCTGCTCTCTTCAGTGACAGAATCAGTAGAGAAAAATTGAATTTCATTCCTAAGCTTTCCAGTCCGTGAACTGCTCACTGGCACCTCACTCATGCCCAGCCAACAGGCTGATAATTCACCTTCAGCCATACAGCCCATGCCCAACGCTCAGCAGTGCTCACAGGCTGCTGCTCAGTACTGTCCAGCGTGAGGATCCCTAAAGAAAAGAACACTGAATTGACAGCTGATTCCTTTCACTTTTAGTGCTCCTCATGGAATTTGACCAAACCATATCCTAAGCCCTTCTTTTAAGCGTGTTTATGAGGTATAATGTAGACTAAAACAATTAACACTACCAATTGTTATACCAATAATTAACACTACCAATTCTATTTAACGCCAAGTTCAAGAAAAATACCTGTCTTGAAAGCATATATGTTTTAAAAAACTTCTATCTAAGAGGTCTCCTTTTGAGCTCCAACAGGCTCAAATAAAACCAGGTATTAGGAATTCTCCTGCAAGAATCGTTTCAATGGAATAGACAATTCAAAATAAAATTGTTCTTAAAACAAATAATCTAGTTGTACTTTCTGCACTGCCACAATTGAGCCTGTCAAATGACTCTCAGGGGTTTATAACCCAGACACAGGAATTTGGACTGGGCTGAAACCTGACCTTCCACTATGCCAAGAACTCAGAGTCTTGTCAAGTCATCTGGAAACATCGCCCGTGTCAGAGCTGCCCAAAGCACGGCCTGGGCTGTGCCAGCAGCCCTGCACACCCTCCACACCCAGCCTGGGCACCAGCACCACCTCACGTTTGTGCTGCTGGCAATACAGGACCTCTAAAGGCTGGGAGAGAAAGCAGGAGGCACAGAGAACCGCAGTGACTTCTCACAAATCCAAAGCAAAGCCATCCACACACCCAAATCCTGCCATCCCCAAGTGCCCCCCGAACACACAGGACCCAGTGGTCACCTGCAGGGGCTCTCCCAGCACCCACCAGAGGGAAGCCAAGCACAAACACAAGCACAAAGTGCTGGAGAAATTCAACACACTCAAAACCTGAACTGTTTTTTTAAAATCAGTTTGAACTGGCTCATGTCAATACCCGGACTTCTCACCACGAATAACTTCGTGCTTTCAGCTCTCACTTCTGAGAGACTTCACCCTCCCTCTCTGAAGGCTGTTTCGTGCATGGAACAGCAGCTTTCCTCCCCAAGTACACCCTGTGCACGCAGGGCCTCCCCTCGCAGCCCTGCTGAGCTCTGAGCTCTGCTGTTAACCTGAAGTAGCTGAGCACGTCTCGATCCTCCTTCTGCCCCTCCTTGGCGTCCTGGGCCAGCTCTCGGATGCTCTTGCTGCGGATCTCCTTGTTGCTGTCCCTCCAGAACAGCCACACTTCTTCCTCATCCTCTCCAACTTCCAAGGCGTTTTCTCCACTTGACACCTCCTCGAATTCAAATCGTGAGAGCACCAGCCTGCCAGGAGAGGGGAGGTTACATTCCGGACCCACATACATCCTTCTCATCTCTTTGAAGACACTTGCTAAAATGTATCTTACCCTTTCAGCAGTAGCATTTTACTACACCAAATCATTGGGGTGCATTATTAAAAGCATTAGATTATAAGCTTTCCATTCAACCTTAAAAAGATGAACATTTCAGCTCCTTTCAAGTGAAAAAGATAAAGAAACAAGGAAGTTAAAGACATAATAATGGATTTTCAAAGCCTTCTTTATAGGAGAACTGATTCAAAGATCATTCAATACACCAGGAAAAGATATGGGAAAGAACAACACCTAAACAATTGATTAATTCTGTATCCCATAAATGCCAAATGGATCAGAACTTCTGTTTATGTGATGAAGTAACTAGAAATAAATCAGCTGCTGATACTAAAAAGGCTTCCAGCAAAGAAAAGACCAACATCTAGAAAAACCCCAAATTAAACACTCAAGGACAAATAAGCGATATGGAAATAAATACAGCCTTTATGATCTGATGAAGAGAATGAAATGTGCAAGAATACTCTCACCCATTTGTGTTTTAAATACTACCTGCTTCCCTTGGCAGTGTTTTGATAATGGTTATCTATTCCCTAGTATATATATTGAAAAAAGCCACTTTTATCAAAGACAAGCAGGATTTGATGCCTGCTATGAGGCCTCAGCAATGGCAGAGGAGAGCTGGAGACCCAAATCCCACCTCAGAGCGAGGAAAGGCGAGCAGAGCTGGACCAGCTTCTGCTCTGCTGCCAGCTGAGCTCCCTCAGAGCTGGGGCAGGATCACACCAGCAGCCTGCACACCTCCCTGCACAGTCTGCGTGCTTTGGATCCAACGGGAGAGATCTGACGGATTTCTGCCCGCAGGGCTGAGGACGCACCTGGCAGACACCTGCTGTCCCCAGCCCCTGTTCTCTGTGTTTGAAGAGGACCCCACACAGTTCCCTGCTTCCCCGGGACGTGCCAGCAGCGTGCTCAGCTCTGAACCACCTTCCTTCTGCTTCACACCGGGAGAACCATCTTGAAAGGCACCAACTTACTTGGTTTCGATGAGAATGTCTGCATTGGCTGGGTTCAGCACGGCTTTACAAATCAGCTCCTGTGTCACGGGAATAGACTTGTTCATGGAAACGCACAGATCCGAGAGGTAATCCAAAAACCTGTTGGAAAACACGAGCCAAGAGGGTATCAATCACTGCTGAGATCTAGACTGAAGCCATCTACATCTCAGGAAGCAAACACTCAGAACTGCACTTGAACAGTGCAGAGCAGGACTTGCTGCCCGAGGGGACGGCAGGGCGAGTGCCAGAACACAGTGAACTGGCTGTGCTTCCTCCCGAGCAAGCTGGCAGGTACAGGCTCTTCCCAGAAGGAGAAGGGTAATCACATATTCAAAAATGCAGCTCTCACCTGGGCTCCCTATTTTTCCTCACGAGACTCACAAAGGTGTCAATCTCAGCAGCTGTGATGTGCTTCTCCAGGAGCTTGCGGTTGTTATGGAGCAGGGCTGTGATGGTGTCCTCGGCCAAGACGTCGTAGCCAATCTGCTTCTGCATGAAGCCAAACTGCTTGGCAATGTATTCCTTCAAAACACACAGGCAAGGAGGGAGGGGGTGTAATTAACCCTCAGAATTTAAAATAGTAACAGAAAACAGGAGGATGTTTGTCAATACCAACATCCCAAGGAGCGAACTGGGTTAGATCCAAATTGTTCGTGTGAAAGAAAGCAAACAATGACAGACATCCCTAACACCTCCATCCCTCCCCTCTCTCCTGGGCTAGACACCAGCAAGGCATTTATACTTATCTGACAGGACCTTGTTTTTAACGCATGGCAACAAAAACTGAACAGCCTTAATTTACAGGGCAACTTTCACTGGAGCCTGTAGTCAGTGAGAGTGAACAGAGTCTTGTAACTTGCATGGGACAGTTAGAAATTCTGTTGTTTTCTTAAATCCCACTTAGAACCAGTACTAATTACATTCTAGTCTCTGACAGAGATGAAAAATGCCAGATAGAATGAAACTGAGCCATCCCCAAACCTCTTGCTGACTGTACAACCACAGCAGAGCAGGGTTTACTTTAATGGATAAAGCTTTTTTTTTTTTGAACACAGGAACCATACTGGTGCCATTGACCATGACAGACATATTTCCAACCTGATTCTTCCTGTAGTCCTGCTGGGAGTGCCTGAGCACCCTGTAGCAGAGCCTGCAGATGTGCCTGAAGGGCGCGTGGCGCTGGTCCCCCAGCTCCTCCAGCCGCAGCATCGGGCCGTCCCCGCTGTCCGTGAAGGGTGCTTGCAACAGCTTGAAAATCTACACATTTATTAAAAAACACAGACATAACCCCATGAGGCACTGCCTTCTTCTGCTTAGAATTAGTGTCAAAGCTCTGTGCCTTTGTATCTCAAAAGGTACATCAGAAATACGCTGCAGTCACCAAGGTTCTTGGCCATGGAGCAGCCCTGACAGAAGATGGTGCTCGCCTTTATTCAACACCATCTGCTGGAATTTTTAGTTCCAGCAATGGTGAGCCTACAGCCCGCTGCCCAGAGCCTGCTGAAAGCTGGAAACTCAAAGGACCTTTTGGTCCAAAGAATTTGAGACCCAAATTTCACAGAGCCACAGAACAGCTTGGGTCGGAAGGGACCATGAAGATCACCTCGTTCCAACCCTGTGCCACAGGCAGGGACACCGCCCACCAGACCAGGCTGCTCCAAGCCCTGCCCAGCCTGGCCAGGTTCTCGGTTACCAGGTTCTTCTTCTCCAACAACTCTTCTCATAGGCAGAGCTTAGAGGAAACCACAGCCTACCTGCTTTAGAATATTCTGCTCTCTCATCAGCTTTTGCCGTTCTCTGTTAGGTTTAGAAAACACCACTTCAAGGACGTCCTGGCCAGAATTAGTTCCACCAGTAACAAAGTAGACCAAATCCTCCAACAATTTGGTAACAGATCTACAGAAAAGCCACAAGTTGTTAACATGAGAATACAAATTCTCTGTGATAAAAGAGCAGTGCCAGCGTAAGTTTACACAGATTTCTAAATGCTAAGTGAAAACTAACAGCAGTTAGTGACTGGATAAAGCTCGCACGTTTGCACAGAATTTAAAATTAGGAACTAATGCTCCCCCATTGCTGCAGCCTCACTGTCCAACAACTAAGACAAGAAAATCACTTTAGGGCAACTCTACACTTGCCAAGTTCTATTTGGCACTTCTTTCAATTGCCACAAACAATAAATCAGGTGATAATCTCTCTCAAGGCCAAATAAAAGGCACTGGCTATGGAAGCACACGGGCCCTGGTGTGACACAGCCACCTCTGGGCTCTTTTTGTGTGGCCACATTTTCATGGACACGGTCAGAGGATTTGCAGCAAGTCACATGTTCAGTCCTCACAAGATGGATTAGGAATTCCCACACTTCATTTGCAGAGGTATGCTGGGGATTAGGCCCCCAAGCTCACAACATTTCTCATGCTCTCACTTCACAGAGGACAGGGAGGGCTGAGAACCTCCACTGTGGACACAACAATATCAAATCTCATCAAGGAGGAAACCAAATCCCTCTTCTACAGCTTACTCTGATACAATTTTCAAAGAAACAGTTACTGACTAAGGGAAACAGCATTATCTGAACCCAGTTCTGGCTTCCTTACCTTCTTTCATTCTGGGTTATTGTCCCCTTTTCCAGCTTGCCAGCAATGGAACCTAAAACTTTACTTGCATCATTTGCAAAATCCAAGTCGCGAACCTCGGCAGGTGAGACTGGCACTATAGCAAAAGCTTCTTTGTCCTCCTTCACTGGAGAGGTCCCAATCTGAAAGCCAGAGAAGCTTTATCAGCAAACCCAAAGGCAGGAACAAAGCAGTGGCTCACACACTCAGTGATAACGAAACAGAAAAGCCACACTCTGCTTAGGCAGCGTGGGACCACTGCTGAAGCCAAACTCTGAGAACACTCTGTGCAAGCTCAGAGCTGTTCCTAAATTCAAAGGAGCAGCAGCTGAGATGGCAAAATGTTGCTGTAGCCAGTGGAAAAAACATCCTCCTCCTGATGACTGTTGTGGAGGAGAAGCTGAACAGTGAAACCAGAAAACTGCCACGAAACTGAGCCATTAAGGGCAAATATTTTGCAGGGGCACTGTTCATTGCTGTCACATGCTGGGTGTGTGACAGGCTCAGGGAGTGGAACTCCTGCCAACACCACTTTTGTGGAGGTACAGGAATCAAAGGCTGTGCTTAGACAAAGTAACAGAACTCACTTTCAGCATCACGGGTTTCTCCTCTTCTTTATCAATAGGGATGTTGGTGCTGTGAACCCAAGTGTTGGTGCAGAGGTGCCTGAGCCTCACATACGAGTTCCTGAAAGAAAGTCAGGAGTGTCCCAGCATGAGTCAGCTTCCCAGCTGGGAAGTCTCTGCATTGTTGGGATTTTGAGATGCTGGCAGGAACAAGTGGAAAAGCAGTGTCATCCCTATCCACCCTGCACACTCCCACTGGAATAACTCCTTATTGCCTTAGCTCATCCTGTGAATTCACCTGAGGAACGCTTCTTCTGTAATGGAAGAGATTCTGCTCTGGAACAGAACCCCAGCCACACTGAACTGCTGCACAGGAACAATCTAAACCTCTTCCCATCCTCACTTTTCCACTGCTATGAGCTGCCAGCTTTCTCCCTTTCCTCTGGGGTTTTCAGCCCAGAACTCCCTGATAGCTCTGTTCTGGGGTACCTGATGATTTAGGGAGTTGCTGAATAGATGGAACAAACTTGCTGTGCTTTCTCAGTGGGACCAGCAGCAAAGGGCTGTGTGGCTGTGTGCAGAGTGTCTTCAGTGGAAGGGTACAGCAGCTTTTCAGCACCAAGAGGTGCCACACGAACAGCAAAGAACACAAACAACAGAAAATCCTGTGCTAAATACTTGATATTACATCCTAACACAATACAGACAGGTCACAGGAATGAATGCCTTGATAGGACACACAAGGCTTTTAGTCCCAGATCATTCCTGGCAAGGAAGTCACTTAGGAAGTCACTCAGTCTCAATTTTCCCATCTGTAAAATAGTGTTCTCTTACTTATTCCTCAATTGTAAAGTACTCAAGTGAAGCTTCAGGCATTTTCGAATTATTTCTACATTCAGTTGAGGAAGAACCTGATCCCAAAGCATAAAAGGAAAATAGTCTGGGGCAGCTTTACCTTAAAAACCCATAAAAACCCCCGAGCTGTGGCAGCCAGCCACTGTACCTGGGGACGAGGCTGTCTCCCCCTCGCAGGGTGGTGGGGTCCAGCTCGAAGATGGAGGAGATGTCGTTGCCCTCGGGCACGGACACCAGGGAATAGGCCATCTTCTCCTGGGCGCCCCGGCCCCGCCGCGCCGCGTCCTGCTCGGGGTCCAGCTGCGGAGGGAACCCCCACCCCGTGAGGACCAGCCCTGCAGAGCCACCCACACAGCCCCAGGCACACGGGGGGGCAGACAGCACTCTGGAGCAGGGAACTGGGCTGCAGGACACCAGGAACACTGACAGCAGCTGCTCTGGCCAGCCTCTCCTTGCTTGCCCTGGTGTAACTCCTGAGTACCAACGCAGTAACTCCCCCTCCACACAGAATTTATGTCTTGCAGACAGTGCCAGCAGAGACAAACTCCCCAAGCCGTTCACCCCGCACACACTGGGAGCTCTGACTGGTTTCTGGTAACACACATCAGCTGAGATCCCCAATCCCGACACTACCAGCTCTCCAAACATATCCCACACGTTGCAATTATCCCTCTGACCAAGTAATTAGTGAGCTGAAAACATAAAACACCAGCCACACCACGTACCAACAACCTTGCTGGGAAATAATCAGCTTCAGCAGCAAGAATGGGACCCACATCCATCAATCCCAGGAAAGAGAAACAAAAAGCTAATCAAGGAGCTGGAAGTCTTGCTGTTCACACTACAGCTTGTGCTGCTCTCAAGCACAATAACGTGTTCCAAAGGCCACGGCACCAGAAGGATCTTTATTCCCAAAGTGCCAGCAAACCCCCAGCCTCCTTCAGCAAAGGAAAGATACATCAGTTGGATAAAACCCCGGGGTTTCAGATGAAAGGCCAAAAGGGTAGGGAAAAACAAAGATGAACTGAGAAAAAGGAACAACGACTTTCTCCAAATCCTTTCCTAGGGAGCTCCCAGCTATCACAAGTCTCCAAAGAAGTTGCTCACTGTCGTGGCACACAGGAGCCAGCTGTCCATGTACAACCACCTAAATCCTGGATGCCATTTTCAAGCTGACCAAGAAACCAATTTCTCAGCTTCTCTGTGATGGTGGCACCAGCGAAGGGAGGCACCCAAGGGAGTCAGCACTCAGGCACCTGCCTGTCAAAGCCCTGCTGTAAGGCACTGCCATCCTGAGGCAGATGGAAAAGGTATCCAGTGCTGCTGGTGCCTCAGGATACTCCCAAGTTAACACATTTGCAGTCAATGAACTTGGCTGCAAAGCAGTGACATTTAAAGGCTGATTTCGTACACGGGAACAGGCAGTTATCTGTATGGAACAGAAATACACTTTGGGAGTGTGCCTTCAAGGGAAGGAGCAACTCTACACTCAGAGTCCATCTGGAGAGAAACTCTGGGAGAAATTCACTCACTTGGAATGAATTCTCTGAATTTCAGCTGTCTCTTTCATCCCCCCCAGCACGGGGAGGGAATACAGTGAGGAATACAGCTGCTCTGCACTCACAGCTTGTCCTTCAGGGGACAAGTGGTCACTTCTTGAAACTGTGGCAAAGCTGAACACGAGCAGCAGAGAAGAAAGCAGGAAATGGGGCAATTCGGGCAGCACTGAAATTCAACCCCAAAGCCGACAAGAGCAGCCCCCTTTGCTGCTGGAAGGTGCAGCTGGCACCTCACCCGTGCCCGTGTAAACCCTTCCTGCACAGCCCTCTGAGGGATAAGGGGAAGGCAACAATCAAACCACCGAGCTGTGCACAGAGACCCTGCAGACAGCTCGCATTTGGATCAAGCTGGAGTTTGGATGAAGTTGGATAAAGCAGCCTACACCCTCCTGTCACCAGTGAACGTCAAACGATGTGGCAATTTCCTGTCAGAGCTGAATTATGTGCTCCTGGTCCTGTTCTTGCTGGTCTATTTTTGCCATCTAGTGGTAAAGACAGAGCAGGGAAAAACCAGAGAGCTGAGACAGTGTGTGAATGTTATCCATGCACATGTCAGCAGGACACACCACAGGGCCAGGGGTGTCTACCTAAAGGACCTCAGCACTGATTCACTTTCAAAAAATTAACCAAATAAAGCATCTCAGTATTGGATTCCCCCCACAGCTTCCCAGACAATAGCTATGGGTGGGGTTTGTTCAGTTTTTTAGCTTTTGGTTTACTGCGGTCAGGCTGCCAAATGCCACCAAGAAGTAATCAGGAAAACAGCTCAATATGTGAGGGCAAGGGAAGCGTTTTAATGGCCAGGCTACAATGACAAATCCTTTCAGGAGGAAAAATGCATCCTGCAGGATTTCCAAGCATCACATTCATCTCCTAAGAACGGAAGGAATAGCTCTTTGTCATATGCAAATGGTGCAAATCTTCCATAATACAGGATAAATGACCAAGAAAGCTGAATGAGCCGATGATCAAATCCAACTAAATAAATAAAATCCACCATGCAAAGTGCTGTTCGAGTTTTCTGTTTTCAGCTGCTGAGGCAATGCTGGTTCCCTCTGACACCAAAGAGAAGCTTCTGTTAACACAAAGCACCACACACTCAATCTTTGACACAACAACATTCACTGACAACACAGACCTGCTCGCACAGGGAAATCAGAGGAATGGCACTGGAACCACCCTCCCCCTGCCATTCCTGCTCTGTTATCCTGCTTTCCTGAGACGAGGTACAATGACAGCGAATCCGTTGCTTAAACACGGAGGTCAGGCAGGCACAGCACTGGGGGACATTTCCTCAGGGACATTCCCCATCTGGTGTCACCTTGAAAAACTCGATTTCCAGCCCTGGGCAGGACAGTGCTCCAAGGAAGCAAAGGTTGAGGAAACAGGAAGACAGAAAAAGATGCCACAAAGGGAGGGGCTGAGGGGGGTTCAGGTAATGTGTGAATTCAGTTCCCAGTGGGTTGCTCTTCACTGGGGTCTAATCCAGATGTCAACACCCACTCCCTGGATAGGCCATAACAGCCTCCAGAGCATTATTCTCAGGTTTTTAGTTTCTTCACTAACAAGAAAGCCTGGACCAGCTGTGCACTGGTGAGCCCCGGGCCTGTGCCAAGCCCTCCTCAATCGGGGGCAAGACCATACTCTTGCCTATACTTACTGAGGATTGACACTCCAGGTCATCTTCCTCATAGTCAGGGTTTACCTGATGGAACAGAATCACAGGCACGTCAAAACTCCAGCACAGCTGCAAGTGGGAAACAGCCTGAGCACCACCTAAACTCCCGTGGTCACGAGTGCCCTGCACTGCTCCAGCACCAGCAGGCATGCAGAGCACACTGCCCAAACCCAGCACGGCTCACCAGGCCAGAAATCACAGTTCAATAACCTGCAAACATGCAGGGAGATTTATCTCATTCAGGACAATCACTACAGGAGCAAGAGTAGAGAGTTAACCAGTTTATGCTTTTTTGTTATTGTTTAAATTCCAAGTGGAATTTCCAACTAGAAATTACTGGCTTGGAGAAATCTTTTGAACAAACACCATTCTAACCAGGGATCAGGTGAGCAATCTCCTCTGGTATATTCTTGCATGATTTAACACCATGTTTTTGTTTTGGCTGATTAGAAAACCCAAGATTTACTGGAAAAGCTCTACACTGGATCACTACTGAAAAGGATTTGCAGTGTGCATGTGACAAAATGCTTCTGGTTTTCCAATCTGCTTATCAGAAGAATTCAAAATGGGATATTTAATCCGGACTTTTCTCTATCTGCAGTTCTTACAGACTGGTCTGAAGTCAGTGTTTTCATTTTCTACTCAGTTTTACAATTCTGCTCAAAAATCAGTGATTCAAGAGAAATTACCAACACTTGAATTCATTTTCCCCCAAAGGCTCTCAGTCATTTACCGTTTATTCATCAGTTAATAAAGTCACATTGATTCCAGTGCCCACATGACAGGATACTATTTAGTGCCTATTCTTTGCAGGAGAAGTTCTTGCCTCTAGAATTCTTTAAAAAGTATGATCAGCTCACGACTCCCCCAAACCATGGTATTCTCTCAGCTCTTCCATCTTATTTCCTACGTTTAACATCTATTTTTGCATTAATCCAAATGACCGCTCTCCTCCCCTCCCTGTGTCCAGTTCTAGGCTGGGAAATGACAGATTTTGAGAAGGTGCCAAAGGAGGAGAGCACGGTGCAAGGACGGGCAGAGGTGCCAGCCCAGCCCCACGTACCTCTGCTGCCAGGTAGTGCCCCGTGGCCAGGTGCTTGAACCTGAAGAGGCTGTTCCAGTAGCCAGCTCCCCCCCGGCAGGGATCGTGCTGCACCACCTGCAAGGACAGGGAACACACCTGGAAAGCTGCACAGACCCACCCCTCCCAGCAGGATCTGCCTCATTTCATGTGCAGGGAAGAGCAAACACAACCAGGGGCTGAGAGAAGACAAAACCACCTCTCATCTGTGACCAGCACAGTGCAGGGAATGCTCTGAGCCAGCTGGGAAGAGTTCACTTCAGTTTATGAACAAATTAAAGAAGGTGCTCTCTATGTGTGTGTGTTGCCAGGTCCTGAAACAAACCCTAAAAAATGCAGTAAATCCACACCCCTAGCTATAACTAATTTTTGACTGCTTAAAGTGGATGAGGGAAGACACCTGGAAATATTTCAAATGCAACAATGCTGTATAGAATAATTCATATTTGTATTTACTAAGTGGGGCAAGCAGAGCCTCCAACACCTGTAACCCCATACTGGCTGCTCTGGGGGTACAAATCACTTCAGGAAAACTCATCACAGCTGGCCTGTACCTTTCAGGGGAGAACTCTCACCTGTGCCAGGTACCTGCACACACATGGACAGTTACCACAGACTGATAACGTGCCAGAGTAATGCTAAGTACAGGCAGGCTTTCACTGCAAATACAGGAGAAGCTGAATGTCACAGCACATACTTCTGGAAAGGGAATATAAAAACACCTTTCCATCATTGCAATTCATTTTTTGATTCTTATATGCAGTTCATAATTTAATCAGATTTAAAATCATAAACCAACTCTAATAATACCAACAGATTGAGGCTATTTTCAGAAGCCAGTGATGGCCAAGGTGTTAGTCACTCTGTTTGAAAGCCAAGTGAACAAAAAAAGCCAGTTCAGACAGACTAACAAGGGGTTGCAGCCTCCTATCAAATGAGGATATGCATAATCACATTATTCCACACCAAAAATAGAGCCTTCAGTACACTCAGCAGGACACTGGAAATTATAAGATGTTGTTAAACTTCAGTGACTGGTAAGAAAATGACTTCATTGATGTTTCTCTGTGCCCTTTTCCTGAACTGTAAAGCACCTGGACTCGAGAGCTCAGTGCTGCTCCATGAGAGAGCAGAGCTCCACTGTGATCGTGCACAGAAAGCACAGCAAGTGAAGGAATTTTAATTTAAACTTGTAACACCAGGAAAATTTTACCTAAAGAGAGAAACCAGATAGAGCGTTTTTAAACAGAAGGAGAAATTGTTCCTACCAAGGCAGCCCCAGCCTGGGTTCCAGTCCTTACCTCCACCTCCCACAGGGCTTTGGAGCTGGTGGCAGACGTGGCCGACTGCCTGCCCGTGGTCCTGAGGAACACGTGCTGCTTCTTCCTGTGCTCGTCGCACGTCAGGAACTTCTCCTGCTCTGCGTGGAACAGCCTCACCACGTCCCCCTGCCAAAGGCAGGCAGCAGGGTGAGCAGGGGCAGTGCCCAGCAGGGCCCCAGCTGCAGACAGGCACAGCTCTGGCTCTCACCCCTTTGAGGATGTCGTCCTTGTTGTCGCTCCATTTCATGAAGAGCACGATTTTCCAGCTGGTGTTGCAGTTCACTGAGTTGACCTAAAAGGAGAACTGAGACCATCAGTCCCACGGTCCTGTGCCTGCACAAGACACTGCCACGAGCCACTGGCCTAGTTTTTACTCAATTTTCACCAGAATGCTGCAGGCCTGGCTGCACTGCTCTAGAGAAGGAAAGTCCTTTCCATAGCTGCTCCAGAACAAGGAACCCAGAGCTGACTTGCTTGGAAGCCACTCGTTACACATCCGTGCTGGTAGATTTCATCCTCTTCACAGTGACCAGGACGGGGCACATCCCTGTGCCACTACTCCTGATTTTGAAGGAATACCTTGTTTTTAGCCAGTCATACAAAAGAGACCAAACTCAAACCTCTGCCAGCACCCAAGAGAAAGCAGAGCTCAAAGACTTTTCTTGTAAGTCACTGATTACCAGGATGACCATCCCTAAGCAGTGCCACGGGCACCAGCCAACTTGCTGAACTCTAAATCATGCTCAAACAGCTAAGCTGAAGCACAGAGGGGTTTGTACAGCTTCTCCAGCTGTGCCAGTGTCCCCTTACCTCGTTGCATCCCGGATTATCCACAAGCTGATGGCTACTGGCATGGAGAGGCTGGCCAGCATTGACAGGATTCAGGACTACCTTGTCTCCAATGACAACCTGCAGAGAAGTGCAGCATCAGACAAATTTGCACCCTGAGAAAGCTCTTTTTCTTCCCTTTTTTCTTAATAATGGAAGTGATGGGAGGAAATCACCTTTTAGCAGTCTGGAGAGATGCCAGTCTGAGTATTCCACCAGGATTCTGTCTGGTTCAGAGTTTAACTCACCAAACTCAGTCACTGAGGCAAAGCCCCTAATGCTACTGAACTCAGAGCCTTGCAGAAGCAGCACACTGAGCGCTGGTACAGATGGGGCTACAGGATAAATGATGGCTCATTGATAAATTCACCGTGTTTAGGTGCCAAATGTACACACGGCCTAAGCTCCAGAGCACACTGAGGCTTATGACCTCCTGGTTTTAGGAAGATTCTATGCCCAAGTGACCCAGATGTTGCAAAAGAAGGGATTAAAACGGCAATGCCTGTAAAGATTTCCCATAAACAGGAGCACTTCACTTCCTTATTACCTCACTCCTCATATCCAAAGAGATGATGAATTTTGATTCTAAGCTGACAACACTGAAGACCAAGATGCTAATTATTCCTTCCAAACCTCCTGAAGGAGCTCAACACTTCCTACCATTTTGAATTGAGCAGGAATTGTGCAAGGCCAGCCTAATTAGGTCCCTTATTCCCTCCAATGTTAGATCATTCCACGTTTCCAAAATACAAGTTACCATAGCAATTTTCCTCCCCCTCATGACAGCATAGGAAAAAGGTTGTTCCTGCATCATCGTCACGCACTGGGAGATCCGTGCCTTGCATTAATTGCAAGACAGGCCTCCCAAATGCAGGCTGTGTCCAAAGGGATGCGGGAGGACCCTGCTCCCAGCACTTACACTGTCCCCGATGGAGCGCAGTTTGTAGAAGGGCTGGATGTAGAACCAGGAGCCTTCATTTCCAGCTTCGTCCAAGGTCACCCTCATTGCATTCTTCTCTAGCAGAGCTGGAAGCCTCTTATTTACTGTTAAGTATTTGTTACTTTTTAAGTGAAGCAGCTAGAACAAGAATCAGAGTTCAGTTCTAAGAATGCTCCTCTTCCTCCCCACAATAACCCGAGCGTGCACGAGACAACTGCAGTGCTACACAGGACTGCAAACTGAGTTTTGCACAAATACTGGTGGATTCAGGCACAACTCCACTCACACTTAGAGACACACAACAAAACACCTTCAGTTAATCCAGCCGCCCCTTGCCCAGCTAGGGCAAACACATGGAAATGCCCTCATCACTTAAAACAGCCTGTTCAAAATAACCCTGGACCAAAACTCATGAAATGCTGGGGACTAAGAGGCAAAGCTGCTTTTCTCTTGCTTTGCTTGGTCTCATCTAACAGAAAATGTAACTATTTCTATTGATCTTTCTGTGTCAGTTTATGATTCAAGTGTCAGCATTTCACTGTGACAGGATATTTGGTGTTGTCCATGTGCCACCTTCCAACAACTCTAATGAGGGCCCTAACAAGTGTTTCAGAAGAAAACAATCAGTGGTGACCTCAAAACCAAACACAATTAACCCACAATAGATAACTGATACAGGTATAACACCCAGGCTGTGCTTCCCAGGATCCCACCTCAGAGCAGGGTTAAACCCAGCAAAACTACAGGCTCTTGACCACGAATTCCAGAAATTTACAGTCCACCGAGGAGGGAATTTTGAACTCAATCCTCCCCAGCTTGCACAGACGTTCACAGCCTACCTGGATGACATTCCCATACTGGATGACTGTTCCCAGCAGTTTTCTGTTTTCAGTTTCGTTCTGTTTCTTTTCCAAATCCGCCGCATGCTGAAATTAAAAAACAGTTCAGTTGCTGAGCGTTTTAGAAAAGGGGGTTTTATGAAATTCCCTTTTCTTCAAGAATATTTCAAAGGACTGGAAAAACAGGGAGCCTCTGAAAGAGCCTAATTTCCTCTTTTTCCAGCTTCCAACAGTGTAATTTCCAATTCCCTTTTTCAACTGTTTGGGAAGATAGACACACATCATTTAAGCAACCTGTAATTTGGGTACAATTGGACAAAATTCTGGAATAAAACACGAGATGAAAAGCTCAGATAAGATACAAGGCAGATATCTGGGGGGGGAAGGTGGAAAAGGGATGGGTAACAACTCCAGCCAGGAATTCTATTTTCCTTTCTACTGACTGGGAAAGGAAAGGGAAAGCCCTTACAAAACTGAATTATTATAAGGACACAAAGACCTAGTCAATAATTTACAATGAGCCTCTTGCCATTTTTGAATTAAAAGTGAGCTGCTTGGCCCAAGCTGTTTTTAAACAATTTCATTTGGTAAAGAACTTCTTCACTTCACAGGAAAGATGATGTTTTGAATTAAAATCTAGATCTGTATTTGCTTTAACTGCTGTCTGGAGGTGGAGAGCAATTTAAAATTGGACTTTTTAGGAGGCTGAGCGTCAAGGATTATGGTTTGGTTCTCAGGTCTCAAGGACTGTGGTAGGTCCAGTTTTCTCTTGGAGAAGCAAAGTGCCCACATTTCCTCACTATAGTGAGGTGAAGTATCAGTAACACAGGACAAAGGAGCAGCTATTTGCACACTGTTAGAGAATTTCATCAGCTCCAGCTCACTCAAAATGTGCTATTTTTAGATGCTGTGCTAGGTATGAAAACTGGCTTCTTACCCCAGGAGAACCCGAGATACAGCTGCTCTTCCAAATTCAAAATTTTATTCAGCCACGCAGTGCAACACAATTTTCTCTGTACTACTAAAATACAACTTTTTTGCTTGATTTCCAAGTATGCTGTCAAGAAAAGGTTTCTTCCAAGACACCAGAGCCCTCCCAAGTAACAGCAACCACAGCCAGGATTGCCCTGCCACGCCGGGTGCCACATTTACTATAAATACAGAAAACAACGTGTTCTGGGAAAGTACAACCAGGACTTAGGATGTGCTCCAAAAGCACCCCCCAGGCCTGACAGTCTCTCCAGGAGAACCACTTTTCTGGCCACTAGATGTCAGCTCCTCAAGCAGCTTGGATGCTGCGACCACAGAGAGACAAGTGTCCCAGATTTTAAATCCCTTAAATGGCATTAACTTAAAATAACCTGACCTCAGCATGGAGCGCTCCGTGGCAGACAATAAATTCCACCAGCAGACAAACAGAAGCCAAAAAAGGCAAGTGATGATGATGAAGACATCTTGCATCATCAACTGCGTTGGAAATGCAACGCACTGATAAAGAAATCCCATCCTGGGCAGAGCTCCCAGCTGTGAGTGCAGGCACAGGGTGCCATGCACAGCACAGGGTGAGAGCATCCATCCATCCAGAGCACGTGGAGAAGGTGACACACAGGACTGGCAGGAAGAAGTTTTGATACGAGTGATGTCCATGGGACGCAGGCATTTTGAAGCCCCAGGTCACTGCAGACCTGATTGGGCCCATCAGACTTTATGTCCAAGTGATGCAGAGTAAATAATCCCCAATAAAACTGAAAAGCTCTCAGATCCTTTCACCAAATCACGTGGGTCATGGTGGGACATTGCTGTGGAAACATCACTCGGCTCAGGCTAATCCTGGAAAAATCTAATCCTGGAAAAACCTCATCCTGTATTTCCAGGACCCTGGCACAAAAGGGTCAAGTGTCAGATGAGAAGGGACAGGTCCCAAACACCTGCACTGGGATGTACTTAGGAAAGGTGAGAACTCCAAATGAAACCGTAATCCGGGGCAATTCCAAAGCCTTTTTCTTCTAAATGATGCAATATTTAGACTCTATTTTCTGTTAAAACCCATGAACTCTCCCCTTTCCTGAGACACCAAAAGAGCCAACCCCAGAACCCCCATCACTCCCAACTTGCTGCCGCAGCCTACTTCCCTTATCAACACGAGAAACACGGCCCAGGTGAGGCAGCTTTGTGCTACCAAAATAGCTTTGTCCCTGCCAAGCTGCTACTTTTGGGTTATAAATACGTTTTCTGAAGCAGAAGGAGTCCACCAGTGGGCCTTTGTGAAGAGCAGGAGCGAGGCAGCCATATGGCAATCAGCAAGTGACACTCTCCTACGGGGCCATTTCGTATTCCAGGCTACAATGAGCTTAATATAGGCTTAAAGAACCTAAAAATATTTAGAATTGTAATTTTGACATGAAGTACTCCAGCTATGTAATTTTAACATAAACACTGAGTTTATTTAACTCTAAAGTCAACAGATGGTATTTAAGTTAAGTTGGCTTTTTTTTATATAGGAGCTCTAAAAACAGCAATCAACTGCCTTACTGAGTTTTCAGCTGCTGAATGTCAACATTTTACCCAGAATATATTAAATACTGCAAGCTAATACGGAAGGAGAGGTTGTCTGGCCTTCTAATTACTCATAATTACCCATCAACCTTTCTGTGTACCAACAGCGGAGATGTTTGTTTGAGCAATCCCAATAGATTGATCAGACCAGCAGCTCCTCATTTCCCACGACGAGATGCAGCGCCTGAGAATCCTCTGGGCAATTGTTTCAAGGGTCCCTTTCTTATGCTGTTAACACCCGAAATGCTCTCCTGGAGCACCATTATCTTTACCACAGATAACGACAAGAGCTCCAGGGCTACCCCAGCATCATGGACACAGTCCTGGGGGACACAGACCTTGAGCAGGAACAGGAGGGGCAAACACTGATCTCTTTCTCTGTGACAGGGACAGGACTCAGGGAATGGCTGGAGCTGTGTCAGGGAGGCTCAGGCTGGAGATCAGGGAAAGGTTCTTCCCCCAGAGGGTGCTGGGCACTGCCCAGGCTCCCCAGGGAATGGGCACGGCCCCGAGGCTGCCAGAGCTCCAGGAGCGTTGGGACAGCGCTGCCAGGGATGCCCAGGGTGGGATTGTTGGGGGGTCTGGGCAGGGCCAGGAGCTGGGATGATCCCTGTGGGTCCCTTCCAACTCAGCTCATCCCGTGATTTTGTCATAAATCAGAGGATTGAACACTCGGAGGGAACTCCAAAAGAATCCTGCATGCTGATTTATTTCCGTGTACGCTCAGAGTCTCCTCGTTAACTGCGCCGAGCTGATTGGAAATCCTTATTTAAAGCAGGATGGGTGTGAGTGCTGAGGGTGAGGAGGGCCCTGCAGAGGGATACTCACGTGCAGTTTATTGAGCAGCACAGCATCCGTGGTGCTGTTGGCTCCTGGCTTTGCTGCCTTCCAGAACTGCTTCTGCGCCGAGTAGCGGTTCATGGGACATAGCTTGAACAGGCAATCTAGAAAAGCAGGGAACAAACACAGAGATGGCTTCAGCCAGTCATAATTATCTGGATTCTTGCTGCTAACGCTCTCCAAATATTCCAGCGGCAAGGAAAGCTTTATAAACAAATTCCAAAAAGCTCTTGATCAGACAAATGCTTTTTTGAGCAACAGGAATGTTGCCCCATGAATGATAAAAACTAACTGCTGCTGCCAACATCTGATGCAAGACCAGAAAATTTATAACTTGTCCCAGTCAAAAACAGTACCAGACTAAAACGGGAACACGTTCCAGTGCTTTCCCAGGCAAACAGACTTGGTTCCTGCACTTTCAGCTTGGAGTTTTTGTACTTCAGCAGGTAAACTCTGTCGGGGGTGGGGGGGTTGCTTTGGATTTTTCCAATGCTGTTGTTAGCTGTTTGGTTTTTAAATCAAATCCCTTCTATTGCTACGGAAAACAGAGCAAAAAAATAGGAGAAGCTCACCCAAGAAAGTGGCAGCAGCATAAAATACCCTCAAACAACAGCCTGCACAAGCACAGACATTCAAGGCATGGCTCAAGGTAACATCAAACCTGTCAGGGCGTCAGGTTCTATACCCAAAGCATCAACACAGTTTATTTAACATTCTGCCTGGCAAAAGTCAGGATTCACAGCTCATTAGTCTTATTAAAAATACATTTCTGTATTAGAGATGCTAACTTATCAGTAATAAGCCCACATGAGCTGCAGTGACTGTTTTTCCTCCTCTCGTCGCTAAGCAACGGAACACGCAAAAAAATAAATTCAGCTATTCAAAGGCAGCGCCTAAAGTAGCAGCTCAGAAGTTCACACAAAGTGCCACAAGAGCCAGGAGGCTGTTCCCAGCCTCTCTGGCAACAGAGTGGATGGAAGGCTTCAGGCTCCTTGCTCACAAGGCCTTTCTCCAGGCTGCTGGTGCATCCCTCCGGGCAAGCACCGCAATTCGGGAGGCAGCAAGGTGAGGAGAGACCCAGCTGGGGTTTATCCTCGCTGCCTGAAAAGCAGAGCTGCTTGTTCATGGACACTCTGGATGCACATCAGCCAAAAAGGGAGAAAGTCCATGCTGGACATCAGTCATGGCAGCTCTGCCAGAGGCTGAAGTTGCTGAAGGGGCTGAGACAGACCTTGATAATTTCCCCCGTGGATGCCATTTGAGATGGACACCTTCACTCTCCTCATGCCTTTCCTCCAATCCATACCCAGAGCACACCAGGCAACATCAAACACCTTTCACAGAAGGACAAAGAATCCCAGAATGGTTTGGGTTGGAAGGACTTTAATCATCCCATTCCACCCTGGTTTACCAGCCCAGAACACCAACAGCAGGAGCTGGGCACGGCACCGGGGCCCTCTGGCACAGTGACACCGGGGAAGGACAGAGCTCAGGGCACGAGGAGGGACACTGAACTGCATCTCTGCAGAAACACCCAGCTCCACTTCCATCCACACTGCCAGCCCGGGGCTGCTGAGCCACCAGGAAAAGTGCAAACCACACTTCCCAGGTTTGCGCTCTTCGTTCTTTGCATTTCCATCAGGATGATTCACAGAGACTGACAGCGCAGCAGAGACTCAAAAAGCCACTGCGGGCTGGCACTTCGAGCTCAGGCTCTGCATTGTAAGCAACACACCACTTATAACATTTTCTATTTTTGCTTAAACCATCAGTTCACACAATGACAGCAATTAACACACAGAACTGCAGAGAAGAATTAATTGTATGCTAGATTTAGTGCACTTCTTTCCATCCTTTTCAGTCAAGAAAGTTGTCAAGTTAGGCTTAACTCCCAAACTGTTAACTGCAAGTAACCCCCTCTCCTGCCTGAAGCACCCAGAGAGGGCTACGAGTGTTTGACCTTGTCCCATCCAAGAAGGGAAAACATAACATGTTTTCCTTAGGTTTTCTCCCTAGTAACAAAGTTACAGATCTAAAACAAACAATGAAAAGCACCCAATTGTTTTGTTTTTTTCTAGTATTTGTTCTATGAAATCTGTTTCTGAAGTGGCTGAGAAGTTCAACTTTGCCTTATTCACCTTCATATGGCCATTAAATGTATTTCACCACAGGTCAAACTACATGAACTTTATGGCCAGAAGACTTTTAGACTTCCAGCCCCCCTGGCCTGGGCTGTTTACAAAGCCAAGGATGTGCTGGCTGAGTACCATCACGGTCATTGATCTGCAACCCACAGTCCTGATGACTGTGCAAGATAAACCCGCTCTTGTCAGACACCATCCTTATGGAATTTAGGTCTGTTTCTACAACAGGAGCCAAAAATCCAAAGCCAAAACTTAAAAACGAAGCCAAAGCAGCCCAAACCATCAGCTCTCTGCTCCGCTCAGCGATTCGAGCAGCTTTAGCCACATAGGAAAGGTGATAAATAAAGCAATTACTGCACAGTAACGACATCTTTTTATAGACTGTTTGTTGAATATTAACCAGGAAGGAATGCATTTTCCTTCAGATCTTCATGATATACAGTGAGAAATGGCAGAACTGCACAATGAAGAAGTATAAAAATAAAATACTACGTCACTGTCGATGAAACGACGATACACCAAGCCCGAACACCCAACAAAGGTCCTGCAGGAAAAAGGGATTGCATAATCCTACACTACCCCATCAGGGTGATGAACACTCCACGGGCACGCGTTAAATGTGCGCTTCAACGCTTCCCAGCTAAATCCTGCTCTTCCGTCAGCGACCGCTCCGCGTGGAATACAGCGAGGCTGCAACCGCACCACGCGAGGGATGAACGCTCTCGCTGGTGGGACATCCACAGCCCACGTGGGCCTCTGCCACCTGCAGCTCCCCGAAATATCGCGGCAAGGATTGGTTACCCTCTGCACGCACCAGCAGCACAGAGGAGTCGGCAAAAGCAACGATCCTGGGAACGCTAGAAACCCCCGTGTTCCGGAGTATTTTGGGGTTCAAGGAAGAGGGAAACTTGCCAGCAACATTATTCCAACTGTAATTCTTTCTACCCCATGCTTTTCATTTGCTCTTCTCCCTTCTACATTCCCGTCTCAGTTAGACCATGCTCCTTCCCAACCCAGCACAGACTCCAAACTTCCAGCCCTTCCCTCCAGTCCAAGCCCAAGCAGACACATCTCAAATGCCCAATTTTTGCTCTCATAGCACAGTGAAAAACCTGACAAAAACCGAGCTTTTTCTTTTTCTTACAATGGACTCCACCACATGGGAATTTAAGTCACATTTAGGTAGTTCATTAATAACATTATCTGAAAACATAATGCAAGACTTGTCCAAAATTGCAAACACCAAGGTTAGAGAGGCTGGAATGACATGGGGAAGGGAGTAGAGTATTTCAGAGCTCACCAAAGGCATCATCACCTTCTTTCACACAAAGCTGCCTAGAACTACATAAGCCAAACATTTCCATGCAATTCCAGCCTCCCCTTCAGAAGGTTTTCCCACCATTTGGGGGAACATCGACCCTTGGTCTACGAGGACAGCTCAGGAAGCTCCTGAACGGGCGCTGCTGACACCCAAAGCTCCACCAGGCAACATCAAACACCTTTCAGAGAATGGCAAAGGTTCATGGAATCACAGAATGGTTTGGGTTGGAAGCAACCTCAAAGTTCATCCAGTGCCACCCCTGCCCTGGCAGGGACACCTTCCACTGTCCCAGGCTGCTCCAAGCCCCGTCCAGCCTGGCCTTGGGCACTGCCAGGGATCCAGGGGCAGCCACAGCTGCTCTGGGCACCCTGTGCCAGGGCCTCCTCACCCTCCCAGGGAGGAATTCCCTCCCAATATCCCATCCATCCCTGCCCTCTGGCAGTGGGAAGCCATTCCCTGCGTCCTGTCCCTCCAGGCCCTTGTGAATAGTCTCTCCCTGTGTTTTCTGCAGCTTCTTCAGGTACCACCCTGGCTGCTGCCAGAGCTCAGCTCAGTTTTGGGGACCCCAGCCCATTTTCCTCTCCCTGCCCTTCTCCAGCACGCCCGTTCCAGAATGATCTGGAAGCAGTCTCAGCTCCAGCCAGGCTGGTTGTGCAATCCACCACTCATCATTTTTTCCAAATCTCCACTGCCTATTTTAAGCACTTAGGAGAAGGTCTTCACCAACTTTTCGGCAGTTGGAGAGAGCAGGAATCAAATACTTTGTTGGCAACGAAAAGGTGTGTCGGTATTTCAGGTTTTAAACCCAGACTCTCCAAAATGCCAACTGGAGAAAGGTAAGAACCAAGAGAAATTACTCCCCCTCACAAAAATCATACTTTAGGGAGCTTTCAGATGAGGGAAATCTATAAAGATGAAGATCTTTAAATAAGTCACTTACAAATCCACTGAATATTTAACACCAACACAGCTGTTTCTTCATTACTTGGAAAAAACCAAACTCATTTTTGCACAGCAAAACTAAAATTAAAAGAAAACCAGCAATTCCCTGCTGAAATTTAGCAGTTTCTCTTCAGACTTTTCTATACTTAGATACCTGATATTTTCCCAAGGCCAAAGCCTGCTCACAGGAGAGAATAAATACACAGATAGTATCTTTTTATTTTAAATATGAAAGAATAGCAGCAATGAAGAAGTAACGTAGCTGGCAATGATGGAAATACTGTAAATAGAAGTTGTTGACTTCATATTTACGAAATTGCAGAGCTTTAATGCACTCACAAGGATGGTAACGCTCCACAAGATGAGGAGTTTATTTTAAAGACGAAATGAAGACCTCTCTTGTGCTCAAATGCAGTATTTTCACTCAGGAGACTTAGAGAATAATACAAAATGCACGTATTCAATCACAGACAAGTTTCACCTTTTCAGAAACCCTTGGATTACTCCATCATCTATTTCTATACTTGTTCCTTCTGAGATTTAAAATTAATAGATGACAGCCTAAGAGGTTCAAAGAATATAGAACAAAAGCAGCTACAGAAATGTGTTGATTATTAATCATTCCTGCATTTCCATTGAGAGGGAGAAAAAAGAACCTGATCCTGCTTAAATGACTCTCTTTGTGATGAGAAGACATCCTTTCATTTTCAATTTGCAGTGATCAAGCTTTGCTGGGAGCACAGCAGCTCGCTTCAGCACAGGGACCTTGTCAGGATGCAGCAGCACCTGCCCTGTGGTCCCAAAGGAGCTCCATCCATCCACGGCTCCATCCCAGCAAGGAACCAAACCCGGACCCTGCTCATTCAGCCTGGTGGAAGAACTCAGCTGAACTTCAACCTCGTGTTGCCAACAGTTCTGCCTTTCCACAAGTGGGGAAATGGAAGCACAGGTGAGCAGGGCACTGGCATGGAACAGGAGAAGCTGGGGCTGCCCCTGCATCCCTGGCAGTGCCCAGGCCAGGCTGGACGGGGCTTGGAGCAGCCTGGGACAGTGGGAGGTGTCCCTGCCATGGGCAGGGGTGGCACTGGATGGGCTTTAAGGTCCCTTCCAACCCATTCTGGGATTCTATTCCAGGCCCAAAGATCTCGTAGCAATCCCATCCCTCTGCAAAGCCTTCCAATCACTCAAATTCAAACCCTGAACTAATTACACGACAAAATTTATTAGAGGTTTCTGCTGTGGTGACGTCTGTTACCTCCCTGCTTTGTGCTGCTGCATCTTGTGTTTCAAGGGCTTTCAATGCTTTGCTTTTTAAAGCAGAATAAAGGGGGAAAATCACCCTTGCAACCAACATTTAAATTAAGAGTGTGCACGATTTGTGATCTAAATATATTTTAATTTTTATGTTAAAATAACCACCCTCAATTCCTATCTGCAAGACATGAGGGTAACCACCCTCTTGCTATTATATTCATTTATGCAAAGCCCTACCAATGGGAATTGCTGCTTCATTTGTTCAAGCTGTAACAACACAGGAAATAATGTTATTAACTTGGAGCTGAGGTATCAAAGCAAAGGGAGAAGACTGAACAGAGTTTTCAGAGAGAGGGAAAAATTATATACCTGAGAGCTGGACACTGAATATCAATGTCTGCTAAAGCTACATATTCAGCAATGAAACACGAATTAAAAAGCAATGGCTTTTTGACCACGTAACTAACTGGCATACGACTGCACACAACACTGTGACTTTACAATAATTAACACAGCATTTCAGATTTATTCAGATTTGCTGTGGGATAAGGCTGTCCTTAGAACCATGGAATCACAGAAGGGTTTTGGTTCTGCAAGGGACCTGAAAGCTCATCCAGTTCCACCCCCATTCCACGGGCAGGGACACCTTCCACAGACCAAGTTGCTCCAAGCCCCGTCCAACCCGGCCTTTTCTTCAGCAGAAACCCAAGAGGGAAACTCGATTCTGGCAAGGAACAGCAAACACCTCACTCCTCACCTGCAGGGATTCATCCCCCCAGGCTCTGGACACGCTGCCACATCTCAGGGTAAGCTCAGAACCACAGCACAGACCACTCACCCCCCTCCAAACACCCCCACGACCACAACAGCAGCACAGCGCCCAAAAAATGACCAAAATCCTGACCTGAGAAATGCACCTTTACGTAAACACCTTGTGTTCCAAAGAGTTCAGAACACACCAGTGTTTGTTTTATTTCTACACGTAACCTCTTTGGTCTCCTTCAAAAAGAAAACTGCTACTCGAAAAGAGAGAAATATTTAGACACTGGATATACATGCAGTTCCAAAAGGAAACATTTGCAGGAAAGACCAGATGCTTTTTTCTATCTCTGGTACTGAGGGAAGATGCTGCGTGAAAACACAGAGCCAGAAGGGAGAGCAGCACAAGCAGAAAGGAAAAAAAAAAACCCTAAACTCCAGTGATTTAACTACGACATATCCCATTTGACATCCATTCAGGCTAGAAAAGCAAGAAAACCATTCCTCTCCTTGTCATCACGGTGGATAATGTGCCCCTGGATGGGCAGCACTGGCTACAAGAGATCTGAGATGACAAAACAGAGCGAATTCCCTCAGAGAAAGCTGTTAAGGACACGGTGAATGCACCAGGTATCCCTGGAAGCATTAAGGAACAGCCTCATTTATGGACACCACAGATAACTTCAACCAAGAGAAGCTGCTCAAGAATCATCTCGTTAGAAATCATCGAAGCACCTTGATGGCTCCTGGCTAATAACAGATACAAGCCAGGAAAAAAACTCTTCATGTTGAGGAGAGGGGAAAAGAGAAGGAAAAAGCCTGAAGGGAGGAGTTCAGAGCTGCACACATTAAGGTGAGTTAACCAGGACCCCAAGGAAGCTGCTGGTCCCAGCGAGTGTTTCTGTGTCTCAGCTCAGCTCCAGCTGTGGCCAGCATGAAAAGAAACCCTGAACACCTGGACAAATTGAAAGGCCATCCCTTTCTCTCCCTCACAAGCACTGAAAATCAACTTTTACTCACTACAAGGAGAAGGATTTGTACTTTAAATGAAGGGAATTCAGCAAACTAACATCGTAAGAGTTGCAGAAGCAGTTTCAAGTAAATTGTTGTGGCTCTAGCCTTTGTCCCAGCCTGAGAGCTGGATCCTTGACCCAGGAAGCCATTCCCCATCTCACTTTTAACAGTTCCCATGACAAATCTCCCTGTGAGACACCAACACAATTCTCAGGACAGGAACTCTGTCACATTCTCTCCTCAAAATCTTTGGGTCTTTTCAGTCTACATTTTACCCCGGCAGTAAACCAAAGCATATCTGTTTTCTGGCCAAATTTCATTGAATTTTGGCTGCTCACCCCTTGGATTTCATTCTCACATTTGCTTCTTCGCTTGCTCCTGCTTTTCCGGATTAAAGTTCCTGCTGAAAGCGGGGCAGGAAGTGGGGGCAGGAGGCAGGGAGAGCTTGGACCGGCTGAGCACAGGAAGAACGAGGAAGATCAAATTTCAAACCCCCTCTGGAAGCGTCAGTGTTGACCAGCATGGAAAGAACACTGTTGTGCTGTTAGAGCTGACTGAACAGCACAATAAAAGTCACTTCTATTTAAAACCGTTTCGTGTGCGTGTCGCAAGGAACGAAGCCCCACAGCATCACGCAAGAGAAGAGGCAAATTTTTCAGCTGTTCAATAAAGCAGCTCCATTTTCAGCTCTTAAATGGATTTGGCTTAAAGAAAAAACTGCATTGCCAAAAAAAGACGTAGGGACATTAAATAAATATTTGATAATATTATTGAGGTCTTGGTTGGAAGAATGGAAGAAATAATGAAATTGAATTTAGTGCTTCAATTTTTCCTACGCTAATGAAGCACTTGGGATCCCTTGCCTGAAATGCTTCTTTGTTTCTTTCCTTCTGCACCAGGTGCTGCCCTCCTGAACTCCCGACCCACTGCGTCCTGCAGAATTCCAAATACAGGTTCACAGACCCTTGGAGAGCTTCCTCAGCTCATCCCTCCCTTCCAAGGGCAGCACGAGCTCCATTCCTGGCATCACACCTGAAGCGCGATCCCTTCCAGCACTCCACTATTTCTGGATCTAATCTATTTATTTTTACAGTTCCATGCCATGATTTCCTTCCCTCTCCACATGGACATGGCAGAAGAGAACTTCTCCCTCTCCCAGCAGCATCTGCAGGCTCCTCTGTCCCAGAGCTACCGAGATGTAAGACTGGTCAGTGGCGTTCCTGCCCACTTCCCTCGTGGATTTTCTCCCGTACCTTTCTGGAAGCACGAGGTGCTGCGCTGAACAAGAAACTTCACTTGAGGCTCTGCCAGGAAGCAAAACTGGAAAAAATAATTACTGTTTTCCAGCAATGTTTCTTTTTCTATATTTTCCAAGGCGGCAACTGCACTTTTTGTCACAGCAGAGCATCGACAGCTCCTCTTCCAACCACGGCTCCCACACCATGGATCCTTCCCTATCGCACTGCCACGTGCCCACCCTCCTCCTCTCTGGATGCAGCCAACTGAGAGCAGTCTTTGACAGATTCGCAGTGAATTCCCAAGCTGGCATCTCCCCTGCAGAGCTCGCAGAGCACAGCCAGCTGTGACCAACACTGCGGGCAGACATGGGCAGCACCCGGGAGGGGTGAGCTGCCACGGATGTTCAGACTTCCAGAACCTGGCTTAATAAAGCAAAGATAAATGCAAAAAACCCAGGCCTGCCTTAACTATAGGAAGCACCACTCTGGAGCTGGACAGAGCAGAGTCCTGCTGCCCAGCTGTGCTGCGTTCCCAGGCACACCCAGCAAAACACCGCTGCCCACATCTGTTCTGAGTCTGGAAGTTTCATTCCCTGCTTTCTCTTCCCGGGCTTGAGTCTTTCACCTCCTGAAGGCCTCTCCCTCTCCACTTTAAACAGTCCCCATCCTTTTGGCAGGGGCCCAGAGATGCTGTGCTGAGGCCTATCAAGTGATGCAGCTCAATCTGTCCAAGCCCGCTCCGGCGCTGGGCGCCGCTTCCCCTCCTGGGAACACAGCACGGAAAACGCCAACAAATCATGCAGCTAATTAAAATCTGGCCTCCAGAACGTAATCTTAGCACTGAAGGCTGCACTCTGGAAGTCATTTTAATAAGCAGGTTATGCTGACAAGGTGTATATGCCCCGTAAACACAAGTGCTGCCATATATTGCCTCTGCAGCAGCAACGCTGAGCGTTACAGCAGAGACTAAAACAGCCAAGCACTTCTAAAAAGCACAATATTCCAGCCTGACAGCACTTAAGAGTTAAGCTGTGCCAGCACCGCTGCTGAAACACAATCCACGGCTTTAGAGATCAAAAATGAAAGTGGAAAATAGTCCTTAAACTAGCAAAACAGCCCCTTCCAGGAACAGCTTAAGAGCTGTGCGTTACCAAATAAGGGAAGCGAGCACCGGGAGCCAAGGCAGCAGAGCCACGCTGGATCCGGGACGGCAGACAGCTGGATCCCGGTGCGGGGAGCGGCCGGCCCCGCCGGGCTGCGCTGCAGATGGGAAGAACAAATGTTCCGCGGCCGTGAGCGGACGCAGAGCCCGCCAGCACGGCCGGCAGGCGCTCACCCCACCGGCAGCGCCTCCTCGGGGGTTCCTCGGGGTGTTCACGCACTGCAACCACGCAAAACCCGCAGAGATCGTGTGAGACAGACACCGATGGGGCCTTGCCGCCACCTGAAACACCTGAGAGCCTGCAAAGGCAAGCCCCGATCCTGGGGATGCTCCGTGTGTCCCACGGGGAGGCAATTCACCTGCCGCACGGAGCTGCCCAAGTGCTACCAACGAGCACAACAGCGCTGCTAAAGAGATACTGATCCTTTCTCAGCTTCAACTGAGTTGTTGTTTTCTTCTCTCTATTTTAAACGCATGGATGTAATTCAATTTATTTTCCCCTGCTCTACTGGCTCATTGTCTTCCAGCAAAAGCAGCGGAACACGCTATCATCCATCTCAGGGATGTTTCATACGCGCTCCCAGGGTGAGCCTTCTGCAGAAGTAAACACTCTGTTCACTTGGTGTCTATATTCCAACAGACACAGCAGCTTCCCTGGCTCCCTGGTTTATCACAGCTGAACGGGCTGCAAGAGCCCACAGGAACACCAAAACTTCATGGGCTAAACCAAGGAGTTAAAACACACTTGCAAAGAGAACCACAAGTTTCATTTCTTTAACTCCGTGTGCAACTACGAGGCAAAGAAGTCCGGGGTTAGGTGCTGACAATGCCCCCCTTATTTCCCTGAAATCCTGGAGACAAAAACAACCACAAAAAGAGAACATGCTGCTATTTAAAACCTTCCTTTTCCACAATGAACAACGATTAGGTATTTTCACTGTTTTCAGCCATCTTTCAAGCTGCCTTACTGACAATGATAGCACATGAATCAGTGAGGGAGAAAGCTGGATTCAGAAGTGATGGATGGGCTGGGAGAACTATTAAATAACACCAGCTGCACCACTGAAGGCATCCTACACTCACATCCACCCAGAGTCAGCAAAGACAGTCATCTTGGCTCACAAATACCACCCCTGTCAGTAGCCTCAAAGCAGAAATAACCTTCCAAGTTCAGAAAAATGAACTGAAATTCTCTTTTAACACTGTCTGCTCCTTTCCGTTCTCTTCCTCCATTTGTTTCAATCACTGTCTTTATTTCCAATTATTAATTGTATCATAATTGCATTAGAACTGTTTTCTGGTTGTGTCAGGTGGTCCAGTCTCTACTTCCAGATCTACACCAGTTTTATGTCTTGATTTTCAGGATTTCAGGTTTCAGATTAATTTAATCAGGTTTCGGATTAATTTTCCTTTTCTGCGCAAATTCCTGGCATTCAGAAACAGCAGAAGTGACCAAAAAATCTGATTCTATCCCACAGATTTGATAATACCAATTTACAACTGTGGGTCTGCAGAACAGGACGGAGCCACAGAGCAGGAGGTGAAACCCTTTGGTGGGGACATGCAGGGAGAGCCTGAAACGGTGACACGTGGCCAAGGCAGCCACACTCGGATTTAGTCCCACGGAGGGACAGGACCCGGCCCTGGTGGTTTCACAGCCAGGATGGAGCATTCCAAAAGCTCCTGGAGCCCTCTCTGGCTCCGCTGTAAACTGAGGGGGAGTTCTCAGAACTCCACCACACCCGAGCGGTGCCACTTCACTCCCACGGTGCCACTTGCTGGTTCCAGCCCCTGAAATGCAGCCCTTGGCACCCTCAGCTCCAGCAGGGCTCAATGCCCCTGCCAGCTCTCCCACGGAGGAGGTTTAAAACAATGCTGCCCAGATTTCTGACTCCAGAGGAGAACTGCAGCAGCACGAGGTAGCACCAGACTGAGTTGCTCACCTGCAGACACCCAGGGTCGTTTTTACCCACAACAATTCAAACCTTCAGAAAAAAAACAAGATTCTCAACCTCTCAATCCAACAAGCAACTCCCACATGATAAACCAGACACAAGTTACGAACTCTGGACTGCAAGTGTCCTTGGTATGAGAGATGGTCAAAAAATAGATTCAGAAATAGCAACTATTTCAGCAAATCCCAAATGAAACCCAGACAACTGATGTTATCCAAAGGCTCCATCATGGAAAGTGCCAGCTGTGCTGATGGAATATCTGAACCTTATTCAAAGATAAATGGTACAAGCAGAACAAAAACTCCCCTCAAAACATCTGAGGATATGGACATTATGTAAAAAAAAAAAAAAAAACCACAAAAAACTACGTGAAAAAGATGTGAACAGCTGGTTATCTGCAGAAACCCGAGCTTTTCGATCTGGATGAGCACTTGGGACTTTCCACACGGATTTCCCATTTCACTCAGATGTTTTGAAGAGGACACCACTAGAAGCAGGGAGGTAAATTGGTCTGCCAAGGCTCTGGACTTTTAAAAGGTGAACTTCACGATCTCAACCACGCCTTCTCTTTGCCCATTGAAAATATTCCAGAAGTCTGCTACTTTTCCATTCAAACACACAAAGTGCACATTAGCTATTTGCAGAACGAATCCATTATTTTTCATTAAAGAGCACTTACCATATTCCACGTTAAGTGAAATGAAAAACTTCTTCAAGAAAGGATTATGGGTCTAAAAAAAAAGAAATCGGCTGGCACAAACTCAGGGAATTGTATTTCCATGATCTCCAGCTCTTGTAGAAACAGAACCATTAATGAACAGAAGGGTCACTGGTGCCCTGTGGCAGCACTCCCACTGTGCAGATTTCCCCTCCTGCTCATTCAAAAAGCTTTGAAGGCTTTTTTTTTTACAAGGTGAAACCATTGAAAGCATGGTTAAAAATGTTAAAAAGCTCAGTGTTTGAGGAGACACAGATGAGCTGCTGGAGAACCACGTGCACTGCAGAGCACTTTCTGAGCCAAATCGCTTCTCTGACACTGAGAATAATCCTATATTTTTTCCAAGGCAATACTGAGGCTGGAAGTGTGACAGCAGGTCAGAGCAGGGACAGAGCAGTGCTGCAGATAGCAACAGATTTGCTATTCCAGCCCTCAGCTGCACTACTACAGACACTGCCAAGTGTTATAATTTTCATGCACATTATCTCCATTTCTTTGATATAACATGTCTGGAAAGTTGTCATCAGCTTGCCCACACTCTCAGACACTGTGTCCCACGTTTGGGGACACAAATGACCGCTAAACTGAGAAAGCTTCCAGCCTGCACTCGAGGGCTGCTCGTGGATTCTGAGTGACTTCAAACACCCCAACCTCACCCCAGAGAAGAAGATTTTTTAATCAAACATCCCTGCGTGGTACTTTTCCTAATAAATACACCCAAACAGCCGCTGAGTACAAGCCTTAAGCCATATGCCTGTTACATACACAAATCTACTTTTTCACTAAAAATATTTAAACTGAAACTGTTGATAAACCCACTGTGATGGAGCAGATGGATCCGTCAGTGCACCGTCAGAACACCCTTTTGCTAGATTAAAAATCCAGCAGAAAGCCCTAGCAGAGGACTTTCCAAGAAGTAACAGATTAAAAATTTGCAGAAGACTTTTAAGGAAGCAACAGGGTTGTTCTGCACATCCTTGAAGGAGCACGCCATGAAGGGGCAGAATCACAGAATGAACTAGGTTGGAAAAGACCTTTGAGATCATCCAGTCCAACCTATGACCTAACAGCTCCTCATCAACTAAACCGTGGCACTGAGTGCCACCTCCAGGCTCTTTAAACCACTTTAAACTGTGCAGAAACGCACACAGGATGGACAAGGAACTTGACTAAACCCAAAGGTCCGTGAAGGCCACCATGCCCATGAGGTCTTGAGCTCCTTCCTCCCGAGCAGAGCAGGGAAAGCCACTTTGCTCACATCAAGCTCCACCCTTCCCCACAAACCAGCGGAGCTGTCCCCAAGGAACGCACGGAGCTCTGGCCAGCAGAAGTTCCCAGGATTGCCTGCGAGCAGCCCTGCTGCAGGATCCTCCCCCACGGCCCTCAGGCAGCTGGCTCCTGCCCACTCCCACCCCACGCTCTCCTCCATGGCAACACTTCCCTGCACACCGGGGGGATTCGGGGCGAGCGACGCGAGCTCGCTGCTGCGCGGGCGCCAGCAATCCCTGCAGAGCAAGGGCAGCGCCTCAGCAGCTCAGAACTTGTACAGATTTCAGTCTAGAGGTTGGACCGGCTCCATGGGAACCCCAAAAGCCCCACCTGGCAGCCGGTGGTGGCACCCAGCACAGCAAACCCTCACAGGGCGCTGCCTGTCAGAGCTCCATCACAGCTGGTTTAAGAACTCCTGTGGATCCGTGTCTGAGGAAAAGGTTATTGCACCGGACCTTCCTTTCCCACTCATCACAAACATCCAGTCCCTAGCATCTATTCCTACCATCCTCAGGCTTCTGAGTGTTAAATGGGGATAAAAAGGTTATTGCAGCCTGACCACAGCCACGTGGTTCCTTCCTGTACAGTCCACTAGTTCTGGTTTGTGTGTATTTACACAGGATTTGCTCAAAAATTCCTTTTGCTGCATTCAGGAACTCTCACTAGGTCACCTGACTGCTCCAGCAGAAGCTCTGTCCAGAACCAACTCTCCTCACACCATTCCCAAAGAGCCTGAGGACACAAAACACAGCACGAGGCAAGCCTTGCCCTCGAGAACATTCAGCGTTGTACAGATGCATTTATCTGGAACAAAAATCTAGACAAGCTTACCTTTACACTTGCAAAACAATAAATATTTATAAACAAACATTCCCCTTTCTACTTACCAACATCAGGGCACTATGCCTTTACACTTTAAAAACCTAAATATTGGAAGCGTGGTTTAAATTAGCACAGTGCACAAGATACTGCCAATGAATTATCCACCAATAAAAACCACGTTTGGAGGCGGGAGAAGCTCTGGGAGCTTCCAACACGCGCCACAGAACAGATATTCAAAGCAGCTGAGTCACTGTGGTTTTCTGAAATGAGCCTCCAACCAGGACTTGAAGGAAGGAACATTAAGTGACAGGCACTTCAAAATCTCTGACAGATAAAAGTTTTTCTTTCAAAGTTCCCGAGTTTTTCAGTTTAAGGCTGCAGCTTCTTTACTTCACACTCTTTTCCCTTTTATTTTTGAATACTTTGATATCTAGCTCCCAACACAATGTTTAACTTCAATCCTGCATTAAACATCAGAGCAAGGCCCAGGCTCAGCAGACTTCCAAAAACCCAGAGCAGACAGGCAAATCCAGTCGTTTCTGCACAGAAAAGGTACAAGAAAGAGAACAGCAAATGTAAACATTGGAAATACCTGGAGGGGACACAAGGTACAGCAAGATGGAATTAATTCAGTGTGAGATGCAGACGGCTCCTCTCAATCCTTTCCTGGTTTTGGGCAGGACCAAACCTCGGTGAAGGATCACAAAGATCCTCAGTACAGCACAAAGGTATGCAGCCATCAGGTGTGAAAATAACACTGAAAGCCCAAAGAAAGGAATTTCTGCACAGAAAAGTCCTCTGTCCCTGGAAAGTGCCTGAAAACAAGAACCAATTTTTATGATTTGCCCCCCCCCCAAGAACTTTACTTTTTCTCTAAGGTTTCGGGCTGTGCTTTTTTCTGCTGAATTTCAGAATAAGAAAAGTTTGGATATTTTCATATTCTTTCTCAGTAAGGGATTCACAGAGAAGTTGCAAGAATGGAGTATTTTCTCCTGTTCAATCCTGAACGTTGTTTTACTCATTAGTGGGAAGAATAAGAACTCCATGTGGACTCCACATCTCCTCAAAACCTTGCTAAGGTTTTTCCTCCCATCCTTACACGACTCCCTCTCCCCATTTAGTGGGTGCTGGCTCAGGGTGCCCAAGGAATTGTGACACCCCTCTAGAAAACCATCCTGAAATAGCTCAGCCTCAGCACAGCTGCAAGGCTTCCCCTCAATCAAACACTCCACAGAGGCAAAGAATTAATTACATTTCTTCCCTTTACAGCTCTCCTTGCTACTCCTCTGCCTTCAAGGTCCTCCCAATATTGCTCAGCACTGAGCAGCTGTGGTGATGCCTTCTGATATTTCAAGGTAACTGCACCTAAAAACTAAAAAATAAACATGGAAACACATCCTCTCAGTTATTTTTGCATCAGATAAAAACTCCAAATTAAATGTCAACTGTACTATTAAGATTAAAAGGAGCTGCTGTGAAATATTAGTGGATATTCATAGCATAAGCACCTACAATTAAATATTAAATCATCTCTATATACTGCACTCCTTTCTCCTACAATGTTTATTTGTGTATATATACATATAGAAATATACACATGAACCTGTAAGGAGACTGCAATAGAAATAAGCTGTTAAAGCCCAGAGTTCTCTGCGGGCAAATTCTGATCCCAACGCAGAATTATCATCTGTCAAGTTGCCCAAATCTTCACAGAACACAAAAACTTGCAGCACATGACAGGCTGCATATGGAAGAAATTATATTTGGGATTAAATCTTATAGATCATATTTGAAGGATCTTCTCCTCATTGTCATTCTTCATGACCAAGGCCATCTGCCTGACAGGGAGTGGGAGGATAGAAATTCTTCACTTATTTTAAAGCTTGTCAATGCCAACCAAGAACTTTATTTGTAAAATCTATATTGCCTTCAGATTTACGTCCAACCCCCAAGGCAGGAGCTCGGAGGGTGCTGCCATTCCTATTTATTGAGGATGCACTTTGCAGCAGGGAAGGATTATTCTCCCTCCAGGGCACACGCAGGGCACAGAGCCACCATCCCATAATGCTGCCAAATGCTCCTACAGCAAAGACACAATTTTAACTTCCCAGGAAAATGTGGTGATCGAGTCACTCTTACAGGACCTCAAGTTCCGATCAGTTTTTGTGGCAACCACCTGAGTATGGGACATTATTTGCTTTCTAATCAACAAGGAAAATGCACTTTTGGAGGACAGAACAAAGTAAGTCAACACAACCCCCAGCAAAGCTGCACGGAAGTGTCTGCTCCAAAAAGCCTCTTTGCTCAATCCTGATGTTAAGACATGAGCAAGAAGTCAAAGGCACCTGGATGCATTTGCCATAAAAATCCGGAGAAACGTACACGGAAATGCTGTGGTTGAGCAAGGCTCTGTGCTGCAGCCATTTGTGACCAGGCAATCACAGATCCACCACTTGGTGCTTCCTCTGAGGCCTTTGGTGCTGGTAAAGCAAAGCCCCGAGTCTGGAGCATCTGCCAGCTCAGCACTGCAGTTCCTGCTTTGGGGAGGAGTTTGGGAAAGCACCAACGCCAACAGCCAGCTCAGCCCTCTCTGGGCCTGGTGTCCCCTTCAGGGGGCTGCAGAGGGGACTGAGCTCCTCCTGTTTGCACACTGCTGCTGGTTACATCCCAATAATGCTGAGAGTTATTCCTCTTGCTCTGACAATAAAGCGCAGCTCCACGGCAGCAGGAGCAGCTGTGGGCTGGGATCCCCAGCCCAAACCAGCCCCTTTGGACTGGGTCCCAGAGAGTGCTGGGCCACCACCAGCCCCAACCTCTGCCCCCAGGGCTGGTCAAAGCCAACTGGTGCTGGCCGGAGATCACGTGCTGCTCCAAAGGGGAGGGAAAGCATTTTTGCAGCTTTAGCTCAGATTTTTTCCTTTTCAGGATGGCTGCTCCCACATCCAGCTCCCTCACTTCCTCATGCCTGCAAGTTCTGTGTTTATTTTTTCCTTGTATAATTTTTAACCTCGACAAATAAAAGGGTTGACATTCACTAAATGCGAGGTCTAAGTGCTACCAGATTGCTTCTGCATAGCACAGCTCTCTGTATCCTCAATAAAACCCAGCTCAGGCAGAATTTGTTCTGGTTCAGGCAGGGGAGGATCCTGTAGCAGTGTTTTCAGCACTGCCATGGTTCCTCTGCTCTCAGCAGAGCTTGCAGGAGATTCCTTACCCTGAACATCTCTGAGAGCTACAGAAAGGCTCTTCAACCACAACAACAAGGAGTTATGTTTTCACTGAACTTCTGTACTTTACATAATCAAAACAGATGATAATTGCCAACACTGAGGGCTCAGTGCTGACTATTTTCACAAATTAGGAATGAAGAAGTGTTAGCCCTAACCCATAAGTCCCTCTCTGACTGAACAGTTGTTCATTAGAATAAAATTTTCAAGGAACGCTGCGCTCAGTGTCAGTCTGTAATGGCTATTCTGGTGTTTCCACACTCCTGAGACAGAAGGCTTCTTTTACACATTTGTCAGGGGCCACTAAAAGCTAATCCAGGCTTTTTGCAACTCCCTACCCCCAGCCAGCCAGTTGCCAAGCAAGGAAACAAACAGTTTACTCCTGAAGATCCAGTAAGGTGCTTTTCAACACTGACCTCAAAGCAGCAAATTCCTCTGTGGATGGCAAAAAAAATGCAAAGCAGTTTTCAGAGACAAAAACCTTCACCAACAGCTCGCTTGTTTCCTGGAGTTTGGATCACACACTTTCAAGTCAGGCAGGAAAGACTGGAGGTTTTTATACACTCAGGCCCCAAATCACCAGGAGCTTGACAGATCAGCCCTGGCACCTCGATCTCCACCCAGCAACGTGAAGAATGCAGCTGGAGGTGCTGGAGCTGCAGCACGAGTTGAAGGAGAGGGATCACACTCAGGTGCTGACGCATTAAGTACCACACTTCATCCTGAAGGATGAATCCAGATCTGCAAGGAGGGCAGAACATTCCATCTCCAGCAGTGTGGGAAGGGAGGAAGATGTGAGTGGCACAGGCTGTTTGCTGAAGACACCTGGCAGGGTCTGCCTTCCCTCAGCACATTTTTACGGCCGGCTCTGCTGGCAGCCTCACCACTTTCCTCCTGGCTGCTCTCAAACACAAGTACTCGCAGCTTTACCTCCCTGAGACACCACCACTGCAGTCAGGACTCCTGCTCAGTGAAGAACTGGCTGCCCAGAAAATCACAAGTGAAATTATTTAATTTCTGGGTTGGGTTCCTCTTGGACTAATGACTTCCACGTGGCACTTGGACACAGCACCCATAAGGCCTCCTTGATATGGGTACTTAGCATATTTATCTCCTCTTCTTAAGTAAATAACCTAAAGTGAAAATATTTTTGAATTGTAACTCATTTTGAAGTATAAAGCCTTATTTTTTAAGTAAAATAATTGAAGTTTTTAGTATCACTTCCTGCTACTGCAAGCAGCTCAGAACTTCACTGTGTCCTAAAGGAAGAGAAGGGAGAGGATACAGAAGAGACTCTGAAGAGCTGGACACAGATGAGCTCCCCAGGGCTCTCCCAGTGCCTTCACCTGCTCCCTCTGAACAACCAAACACCTCACGACCACAGAGAGCCAAGGGATGAGAGGAAATCAAACCTGGCCACAGAGAAATGTCCAGGGGAAAAAGCTTGAGAGGCCAGGTGTGGTTCCCTAAAGCTCGCTGGGGAAGGCAGACCTAAAACCAAAACTCCTGAAGCATCAACATGCAAATGGAGATGTGAATTGGATGATCCAGGAGCACGGATCACACCTTCCCTGCGTGCTCATGAGGATCATCAAGCCGAGGGGAGCCAAGAGGCTGTGCCTGAAGCTCAGCCCTGCAAGTGTCAGCACTTCCAAGCTGAAAATGCTTCTCTGAACCAAACCTGAGTGCGTTTGGCACCAAACGTTTGTGCTTCCACACATCCAGCTCAGCCCACAGCCAAGCCCTGGGAACATCTTTAAGTGAGCTACAGCTGCTTTTGACTGAATATAAGCACTTTTAACCTCAGCTGAAAAGCCCTGCCACAAGAGCTGATGATCCACTGGTAACTCACTCTGGCTATCAAATTCCAAAAGCTCCCAGCAAACTGGGAAGCATCATTTACATGATCCTTGTCTAAAAAACCTTTCCCCTTGTATTTGGGAGTCTCAAGCACCCACCAGTAGGTGAACACAGCTTCAAAGAACTCCAATTTAAACAGCAGTGGAGAACAGACCAGCTCATCCAGCCTCCCACCCCAAACTTGCCTATTTTGTAATTTTTATATTTATACCCAAATAACCAGCTTGCACCTAAGAAAACAATAACTCATCACAGCTCCTGTACTGCAAAGAAACAAATCTTTGGCTCTAGGTGACCACAGCTGGATAAAATCTCACCCAGGGCCAGGTCAGTGAGCCTGGGCACAACAAATGCACTCTCAGCGAGGTGTCTGGACTGCCAGCAGGATTTTACACCCCAGACCTTCCCTGAGGCTCTCCCTTAAGTCTCTCAGCACTTTAGATAATGAGCGCACAGCCCAAGATGTTCCCAGTACCTGGGAGACTTCTGCCCTCACACACAGGGTTTTTTCCACACAATTTATGACATTATCCATCTGTTTGCATCCTTCTAAACGAGTGAGACTCCTTCCTTGTGCTGGCAGAAAGCACCACACCCACCCTGAAGTTCACCCGAAGGTCCTCTGGAAGTGCTTGGGATTGATGAGACCCCCCAGCACCTCAGTCTTGCCAGCTCACAGAACAGACTCTGAGAGCCTTCAAAAGGAACAGAGCAGAATAGATGGGGTGCACACAAGAACACAACAGTTGACTGCTCTAAATATTAAGCAAGCCCCAAATTTCAATAACTTTGCTATATTAAAAGATAGGCACCAATGTCACCCCACCCCCACAATTCATCAAGGCATTTCACTCCCTTGGGCTCTTGTGACTAAGTATAATATTTCATTAAATATCCTGTTCATACTGGCTTATGTACTAGGGAACACACTAATTTTAGAAAACTGATTAGCTAGTTCTTTCTAACCGAGTGTTATTGTAGCTAAGGTCAGATTTTGCACTGAAACTATGGCAACAAAGCCACAGTATTCTTTTGTCTACAAGGTTGGGACCAGGTTTATTAACAGAACTGCTCTACTTAATAGCTCAGCACTGCTTTTTGGCAATCCCTTCCTCGATCCTACCTGAAATACCCTGAGCTTTCCACGGGGAAAAGGCTCAGACCTGCAAGAGTTGAGAAACAATGAATGTTCAGAAGAGCATTTTGCTTATTTCTTCAATTTTAGGGCACAGTCAACCCCCCTTGTCCCACACAGAACTCATCAGGACAGAACTGCCACCCACATTTGCAGACGGACCAAGTGCACGGATCAAACTTCTCCCCAGGAGTTCAAATAAATCCCCCCCTCCTTCCTCTGCTGTACCTGAACCAACAGATTGGGTTTCACACAGCGCTCCAGTTATGCATATTAATGGCACTTTCTGCTCCAAAGGGGCTTTGCTCTGCCTTCATCTCCATGCACAGCATGCCAGATGAAAGCACTTGAAACCCAGAAGCTGGCAGGCAGCTGTTTGGCCACAGGACTCCGGGCACGGAGCAGCAGGGAAACACAGCCCAGCAAATCTCTGCAGCCTGTGCCTCACAGAGCCAGCCCCCCCTCGCTGTCCCCAGCCCTGTCACACCGAGCTGGACAGACCCTCTCGATCTGTGCCAGACAGACCCTTCCCACTGATCCTGGTACCCCTTCAGTGGGACACAGAAAAAACCCTAACCACCTTAATGGAGCCAGTGATTATTTAGCCAGTCATTTATTCACTGTCTCTGCTAAGCACATCAACACAGAATCCCTGAAGGGTTTGGGTTGGAAGGGACCTTAAAGCCCATCCCATTCCCCCCCTGCCACGGGCAGGGACACCTTCCACTGTCCCAGGCTGCTCCAAGTCCTGTCCAGCCTGGCCTGGGACACTGCCAGGGATCCAGGGGCAGCCACAGCTGCTCTGGGTAACAAAGCACCCCAGACTCAGGGGGCCCTTGGGATATGCTGGTACCCCATCACAAATATTTACTGACTGCACCACAAACTCGTCTGGCTTCACAGGCCAGTAAGGAAGCACTGTGAGAGATGTGGGAAATGAAATAAAAACAGCTTTCCAATTCACTCTCTGTGCTAAAAAACCCAACCAAGCTTCCCTTTGATTCCTGCATCTTCTGATCAGGGTGTCCCAAGCCTTAGCAGACACAAAGCAAACTTATCTGCATGAAAAGGCAGCACTTCCAACTTCCCAGCTCTTTTTAAAGACCTAAATGCTGCAGTGACAATTGTCCCCAACATCTGCTTGCACGTAGGCTGCAGTGGGCTAAAGTTTCACAATTCAGAGACAGGATTCAGGATTTCTTCATCTTATAAAGGGCAGCAAATTCAAATGCACACGAGCAGTTGGCAGTTTTCTAGTGCAGCTCTATAAATACTGAAAGATTCCTCATCAAGGCAGCAAAATGTATTTTAGATTTAACTATATCCTAATTCAGCAAGATTGAAAGTTTTTTTTTTTACTCAAAATGCTCAACGCTTCAATTTTGAATTAAAAAAATTATAGGCGCAACAACAGACTGTAGTTTTATCATTTTTCTCTTCCATCAAGCAACCTAAAAGTTTATTTTGATTTTACATTTCTTATTTTGATTTTTACTCTTTTTGAAAAGGGGGTAAGAGGCATAGAATTTTCTTTGTATGGTGTTTGGCTGTAAAACAGAGAAGTTGGTAAGTGGCTATTCACTATTATGCTCCACTTTCTGGTATTCAGCACAGGCATTTTAATCTGACTTGGACATCTCAAAACTGGAAAGAGGTTTCTATTGCAAGTGATGGATTTCTCTGCTAGAAGGCTTTGGCCTTAGCACTCAGGCACTCCCCAAAGTTCTGCTTCCTGCATGAAAAACAAATCCTGCTATTTGCACTGCTAATATTACAGAGGAAAAAAGAAGTCATATTTAAACTCTAGTTTAAATATTCCTTAAAGGAATCCAGGCACCTTAATAATTAATGCATCCAGGCATTTCAGCAGCATTAGAAACTCCATGTTCAAAAGGAAAAGAAGCCCAGACTTGGCTGTGCAGCTCAGTTCTATCCCATCCTCTTCACCACCATTCCAGCTCAAACCTCTGCAGAACACCCACTCCAACTCAGCTGAGAGAGTCAAACAATTCAGGCTATTTCACATCAAAGTTTAAAAAGCTGATCTCATCCTTTCACCACGGCAGACCAGGACAAGTGTGCGTGGAGAGCACCAGGACTCAAGGCTGCCCACTTACTGGAGGCTGAACACAGCGACCGCACGCTGATCCCACAGAAAATTCGTGATGAACACGGGGGGTGGCACTGAGCCACCCCACAGCCTACAAAGGGCACTCTATCTGCTGCTCAGGCTCTTCCAAAAACAACAGGCAGAGGGACCTGGTTATTTGTTTTAGCTTGTTTCTTAATTTTCAGAAGTGTTTGGGAAAATTATGTATGCGACCCTTCAACTGAAAGAATCCCTTAATCTCAGCCCTGATGCCAAGCTATAAACAAGCTTGCCCTGGCTAAATAAGGGTAAATAATGTGTATGTGTGCCTCAGAATTCCAGAGCCTCCATCAGACCTGCATGAATCACAGATTTCCTTCATATTTTTCCTTCATATGGCGCTTCCTTCATGTAACACAAAGCAGGAGCGTGGAGGCTTCAGATCAGCAATGCAAAGCTCTGAAGGGAAGAACATAAAACGTTTCTGCTGGGGAGAAGCACATTGACTTCCTCGATGCTGAGCTCAGGAGGAACTCAAGAACATCCATCAAAACTGTGACTGGATATTGGGAAGGAGATCTTCCCTGGGAGGGTGGGGAGGCCCTGGCACAGGGTGCCCAGAGAAGCTGTGGCTGCCCCTGGATCCCTGGCAGTGCCCAAGGCCAGGCTGGACACTGGGGCTTGGAGCAGCCTGGGACAGTGGAAGGTGTCCCTGCCAGGGCAGGGGTGGCACTGGATGGGCTTTAAGGTCCTTTCCAACCCAGCCCATTCCATGATTCATACTAAACACAGTTTTTATGCCCATATAATTATAAATTGAAGCTGCCCAGGGAGTTCCTCCCACTGCAGCTCTGAGGCTGAGCTCCCCAGGGCTGGCCCCCAGCACCTGCAGAGGCACCAGCCACAGGAGCACAGCACGGATTAGGATCAAAAGAACAAACAGAATCTCAACTACTCCTCTTCTGCTTCGCCATGAGGGTATTTTAAGTCTAAGATATGGGTTCATTCCTTGAACATCTTGCCAAAAAAAGAGTGTTGCCCAGCAACTACTAAAACAATGTTCTGGAAGGAGGGAGCTGCTGGACAAATTAACCCAGTGAGTGCCCTTTTTGCCAGAGTTTGGAGCAGCTATTGCAGAGCTGCTGGAAGCCTGGCAGACTGCTCTGCATCCCAAATAAAGAGCTGTAAGGAATTTCCTGAGAAGCCCGGCAGACAGACTGTTTTGCTGTAGTAGCGGTGTCTTGCATTAAACAAACACGTTTGGCTTCGCGCGGGGCTGCGCTCCACTACAAATGAACACAAATAAACCTCTGCAAATGCACAGTCAGACTCGCTAATGGGGCACAGAACAGCAGCTCCAGCACAAAATCACCAGCCCCGGGCTCTGCTGCAGCTCCACCAGCACGGCAGCTCTGACTTTCACTTGCAGAATAAGGATCTCTCTGTGCATTTCAGCAGGAGTGATTTCCAGTGAAACGTGGGGCTTTAGCCCAGCTGAGGGTCAGCTCCAGTTTTTACTTCCCACATCGATCCATGCACATTAAAAAGAAATTCATTTACAGCCACTCTTCATCTGCAGAGTCACACTCAAAGATGGCAATTAGAGCAGTACTTCCAGCTTAATAAAAACATTAAATGTCTTTTCTGTTCAAAGAAGTGCAGCTAACTAAGGGACTGTCACACACTCTTTTTTTTGGAGACTCCTACAAGTAGGATTTCTTCCAGGAATCTCATCTGTACACACTACATTTACAACAGTTAAGTAAAAAAACCTCTTTTGCATATTAACATTTTTAAAAAGAAACACCCTAATGAATGTACTCTTCAGTCTTCACATTTTGCAAGGCACTTTTAGAGGACTTCTGAATTATTTGGAGCTGGAAGCACACAGGGCCAGAGAAACACTGTACTTGAAAAAAAAAACCCAAACACACCCAAACCACCGTATTTAAAGCGGACACAGAAAGCCAGAATAAAAAAAAATCCACTGAAATCTTAGACCATAATTACTATCCAACCTCAAACCACTGACCTCAGGTGCTATGAAATTCTGATTGGGATGGAGAAGAGTAAGAAAAAGAATCAGCCTTCACACCTTCCAGTGATCAAATGAATATTCTAACGACCTAGAGGCACCACAGCAGTTAATACATGAAATAACTGCAGGTAAACACTCACAGGAACTCGAGCGTGCTGCACTAACTTCCTTTGGAGTTCTTTCCAACTCCAGCACTTCACTTTTTTCCATCTAATAACCCTGGAATTCTTTTTTATTTTTTTCAAACCATCTCATTTACACTTTTACTCCACACTCCAACCCTGAACACCACCCCCTCTGCCTCTCAGCTGCCTCTTGCACCTCAGCCCTTCCAGGGCTCCCCCACCACCAGATCCATCTGTCAGCCAACTTTTTCCACAACTTTTGTCAACAAAGCCGGTCCTGGCGTCCTCAGGATCCCTCTGCTCGCCTCCCCCCGGCAGACTGAGCGGCTCTGTCACCGCAGCTCCGACTGCAGCCCTGCTGCTGCCCATCCTGCTGTCCCAGCACACTCATCCAGCTTCCCTCGCTCCCCGTGCCTCCCAGCCCGTCTCTTCCCCAGCAGTGATTTCCCAGCACGCAAAGCCCACCTCCATTCGGCTGGGAGGTGGCTGTTTTCAGGAGCACGCTCCTCGGGCAGGGCTGCTTTCACCCCACGAGCAGGTTACCAGTGTTCAGGGGCACAGCACAGTCACGCTAAGCCCTGCTGCCAGATCCCTCTCCAGGCACAGGGATGGTGCACACACCCCCCACTCTGTGCACTGCAGCTCTGCTCCACGCCAAGGGTCTGAAGGAGAAAGAAAACCTCCCATCCTCTAGACCAGGGCCTTGCTGCCGCCACCAGATGCAAGTGGTTAAATGTAGCCTTGGCAACATGACTTTTTACAACCTGAAGCACCTGTGATTAGGGAAAAAAAAGCAGGATGGATTCATTCTGCCACTGGATAGGCAGGCTTGAGTTTCACACTGAATCTTCTTGGAGGCATCTATGCATATCTAAGCAGTCAATCTTGCTTCTAGAGATCTCTCCTCACGTTGATTAAGCATGAAATTTATATTTACAACTGTTTTACATCTGCCCACAGGAGACAAATCTGCTCTAAGAAGCTCAGAATGACACTTCTTGAAATGATATCAAAATAAAGATCCCCATGCCTGGCCAAAGGTCCCAGGCTCAGGGTCCATCCAGGGAGGGGACTTCAGATGGGAGTGACCTGGGGCTGGACACCTTGGAGCACAGGGACATAAAACAGGTCACAGAAGCACAGAAGTGTTTTTCCAGTCCTCTGTGAGGGTATAATGCAAGTCACTTCCACGTGATTCATTCTGTTCTTGCTCCAAGAAGATTTTGGAACATTGCTGCATCATTACCAGTGCCTGGCCCCACTTCTCAGGCCTGCAGCTGCTGTGATGCCCAACATGACTCACAGATGGTTTGGGCTGGAAGAGACCTCAAAACTCATCCCATTCCACCCCCTGCCATGGGCAGGGACACCTTCCCCTATCCCCAGTTGCTCCAAGCCCATCCAACTTCTCCATAAAAATGGGTATTTTTCTGCTTCTGGTGAGGATGGGGTGCTAAACTCCATTATTACTTCTTCTGAACATATTTACCATGGAAAGCATTTTATCTCAGACTACACTTACCAAGTATGTGTATAAATAAGAGAAAAGCCTGCTAAAATTTTATGACTTTTGTTGCCATTTACCATTAAGCATAAACTTCCCCATGAAAGCTTCACTGAAGCAACTACAAAGGTTGGAAAAGGTTCACACCATTCTTTTTCCCTGTATAAATTATAAGTAATATGAGAACATTTACAATGTCTAACCACGGTGTTTTATGTCAGACAAATGTCTCTCTGTACTTGCAGTTCCTAAACTGTGCTAGCAAGAATTGCCTTTTTCTCATTCTTTTCTCTCTCTCCGTCTCTCCCTCCGCCTCCTTCTGCACCCAGCAGTCTCAGTCAAATCTGGCTTTATTCTTTCATATGATTTTAGCATCAAGAATGCCTCGAGTCAAGGCTCTGCTTCACATAACAACATTATTCTTTCTTGGAGAGCTTAATGCTGAATGCTGAAACTTCCCCAGGTTGCCTCTTTAGTGTTTCAATTATCAGCTCTTCAGTTTTCCAGGAAAAAGGGAGAAAAACCAACAAGAACTCACAGACTTCAGCAACATTTTAAAAGGAGAGTTTCATTATATGAGACGTCATGTCATGGCAAAAAAAACCCCAAAACCACCCAAATAACAGCAAGCAAAACTAGCAGCACAGATTGTACATGATTTTCAAGGGCAATCACCTGCAGTTCTGGCCAAACCTGAACAGAATTATGGTGATTCTGAGGCCCTGATGAAGGCAAAGCATAACCAAGGAAACAAGGCTCATCCAAAGAAACAAGAGACACAGTTGCTGCTACATCTGAAACAATAAAATCCAGACCAAAATTGTAGAATATTTGGCTGAGTTATCCTCTGGGTAAAAGATGCGACCCAGGGGTGAGAAAAAGAATTCAAGGTCTTGGCAAACAAAATCCCAGTTAGATGGGATCTAAGACATGAAGAGAAGCACTTTCTCAAACAGGTCAGCCCTTGCCAAACTGTGCCAAGCAGCAGCACTAATTTCTTATCACTGAGCATAAGTTTCCTGGCAGAACGAAAGCAAAGCCCAAGGTAGCTCATATCAAATTAGGTCAGACAACAACAGTTGTGGCAAACGCTCCTTTTTATTTTCCTCCTCCCTGAGGTTTGGTACTGGGTAATTAGAAAGAATGTGTCATAGAATGGAGAAAAAGAAATGAAATTCCCAGGGATCCTGAAAGTTCAGACAGATCTGAAGGGCAAACAATTGACAACCTCAACCCCATGCCCTCACAAAGGTTTCTTCATTCCTGGGTTTGGCTGGGACAGAGTTAATTTTCTTTGCAGTAGCTGGTAGAGCCACATTCTGGATTTGTGCTGGAAACTGTTGATAGCACAGGGATGTTTCAGTGACTGCTGAGCACATCTCTGCTCCTCACCTCACCAGTGAGGGCTGGGGCTGCATGAGGAGCTGGGGGGCAGAGCCAGCCCCAGGGATATCCCAGACCATGGGGCATCATGCCAGGGTGCAGAGCTGGGAGTGTCTGGAGTGATGGCATTTGTCTTGGCCCAACACCTGCCTGCCCCTGGGAAACAGGGAGTGAATTCCTTGTTTTGCTTTGCTTGTGTGTGAAGCTTTTCCTTTATCTACTAAACTGCTTTATCTGAACACTCTTCCCCTCCAAATTCCCTCTCCCATCCCACTGAGTGGGGCTGACTCAGGTTAAACCACCACAATCCCATGGACATTCACCACACACGTTCTTCCTCGTGAGCTGTCATTCAGGGAAGAAGATGACACTAAAACATGCTACAGACAGCACAGAGGTCAGAAATTGTTACACATCACTGCACAAAATGAAGAATCATTTCTAAGCAGAAGGGTAAGGAGCTGTCTGACCAACTTACCTCTGAATTTTTTGGGTGGGTTGTTAAGATCACCTGCTTCTGGCTGTACAACACACCGATCATCCACAAGGCTGCAAAGAAACGAGCAGGGAAGTGAGATTCCATCCCCCTGCAGCCCCTCCATCCTCGTCAACAAAACCAAAGTCGTTCACTTGCAATATTTCATCCGAGTGGCCACTTCAGCAGAAGACATTCCCCAAATGCCAACTTATGCCAACTTATGCCAGATCTTTCTAAGAAGCATGCAGCTGATTTTTACTGTTGCCCAGAGCTATGCTGCTGGTAGGTGGGACAATAAATAAGTCATTGCTCCTGTGTTCTGCATCACCTTTATGTCCCCTGCTCGAGGTGCAGACAGAACAGCCCATATTCTAGGGAGGTGACAGACAGCCTCAGGACAGTTCCTGCCTCTTGGACAGATTTGAGTCACGCTGCAAATGTGTTTATGTGAATAGAGAACAGGAAAATATGACAGCTATGCAAACTGGACACTGACCCCGTGACCCCTCAAGTATTGAGAAATAGCAGGAACAGTCACTGCCACACTAAAAATTGACTCCGGAGAGAAAGGAAGGCACAAAAGCACCCCCCTGCTCAGCTGCCAAACACAAGGGGAGCTGAGGGACTGAGCCAACCTCCTCCTGTTCTCCCAGGAACGGGGGGAGCTGGACAAGTGAACCCAAGAGATGCCAAGAGGGAATGCCAGGACAGAGCTGTCTGTCCCTGCAAAACCTCCACAGGGTCAGTTGAAATCTCACAGAATAAAGGGAATAGTTAAGAAGCAGCTGATCCCACTGCTCTGCCTGAGCAGCTGTGGAATTGTGCTCTTCCCATACACTGCTTCCAAATTGGAAAATTGCACCTGTAACCAAACACTTTGGGGCTTGATTTGATCCTAAATGACTCAATTTGGCCCCTCACAACCAATCTGTCAAAGAGGCTTTCTACACAAACGTAGAAAGTAAAACTCCAAGGTCAAAGGTTTGAGAGGTCCATTCTCATGCAGAATCAACTTGAGAAAGACTGAGACCTAGAATATGAGAGTTGTTCCTTGCAGAGGCTGGTCACATGCAGGGAGCATCTTGAGACAACGATTAGAGAAAATAAGGAAGTGCATGAAAATTAAGAGATCAGAGAAACTAAGTGGGCTCAACAGTTTTATGCATCTAAAATTTGCATATGCAAACATTCAGAGTGAATTGCTTTTTCCCCATGGATTTTCTCCCTACTCAGTACTATATATACATATAGGTGCTCCAACGTGAATGGTATTAACATTTGAGCTGAAGCACCTGCTTCTGGTGATCAAAGGGCCAAAAATATCAAGGAAATGGGTTACTCTGATCATCTCACACAGATAATCTCAGTGCAGCGTATCCCTCTCATCTGAGATTAAGTTGAAAGTAAAGAGGAACTTCCCAAACTAGTAAGAGGAATATTTTACAGGGTGAGAAACACGAAAGAGGATATATTGTACACCAGTAATCATCATGATGACAGCACTGAGTTTGGGAAACAGCAAGAGTAAAGTTCTGATTAAGCAACATGTCATAAGAATGTTAAATAGGAACGCTCTTCAGAGATTTAGGACAGCATTAGAATGTAGAGTGGTATCTGCTCCTCGGCCTTCAGGAACCACATAACAAGTCATTACACATCAGTAATAATCAGTAACACAAGTTATGACATCAGACTGTCAAAACTCCACATGGGCAAAGGACAATTACACCGAATCTTTCCTTTGCTGCTTTAATTTTCTCCAGGACAAAGACTAAATTAAATATGGGACAAAACTAATTCGATTACGAAGGCTTATTAAGATGATAATGCATTTCATGTTTCACATAGCAATTAGGATTTCTGGCTTAAATTAGGCTCAGAGATATGTGGCCATTCTATAATGCAGTTACCTTAAAACAGCACTAACCAAATCAAAGAGGAGGCTTGGACACTGAGGGGTCTTTAGGCCTGCCACGAGAACATCTCATCAAGCCTAGCAAATACACGTGCTTGGGGCCTGTCATGTCCAAAAGGACTACCCATGGTGAAAAATATCTGCTCAGCAATGCCATCAGAAGCCACAGCCACTGCGTACTGTTCATCATGCACCGCGTGGGATTCCACATGGCATAACAACTCTCTACTTGGTCTGGAATTATTTACTGCCGAACTCGCTCCAGGGCTGGGAAGAAAAACAATAGGCAGATGTAGAGGATAATTCATGTTGCCAGTGTTCAGCAGATAGTATTTGGCCCGTTACACAGCTGATCCAGGACTGCAGAGTGCACGTGTCATATTTGACGAGGACCTGGGAAATTTGTCAAATACATTCGCCAAATACTATTCGACCAACCCTACTTACTACATCCCCTGCTTTTATCATACCTTCTTTCCTTTCTGGCAGCATCCCATATTTTCTTCTCTTTCCTATAATAGATCATGGTGCATCTTCAGTGTCTGCTTCCTTCTCTGCCCCCTTATTTTCCAGAATCCTAATAGCTAGAGGACTAAACCTACAAGTTAGTTGGGAGTCACTCAGGGGAGATTGCAGCCCATCGTTTCCTGCCGAGGCACTTACCAGGATGCTGTCTCTGTACCCTGCTTGGGAGCTCCATTTATCAGATGCATCTGGACTGTAGGCATCAAAAAATGTGCTGTGACTGTACCCACCCTGAGGCCCTTAGGGCTACTGGAAATGAGAAAGAGCAGGTTGTGTGTGTGCCCCTGGCTGGGCACGTCCCCGTGTGCCACACGCTGCTCCCGCCCTCGGAAACAGGGGCAGAGGTGCTCCTGGAGCTTCTCACCCTGCCAGGGCTCCTCCCCAAGCAGCACCCAGCTCCTCTGCCAGCTCCTGATGTTTGCAGAGGCTCCTCCTCAGCAGGATCAAACGTTCCCTGGCCCTCCTCAGAGCTGCGTTCCAGCACTGCAGCTTTGCTCTGCCAGCTCATCCCTTTTCCACGTGAAAAGCTACTTTTTTGGTTAATAGAGTAGCATTCACTGGTGCCTGCTCCAGAGGAGCTCTGCTCCAGAGCACCTGCTCCGTGTCCTTGTGGAAGGCAGCACAAAGGGGCTCTGTGGGAAGCACGCCGGGGGCAGGAGCCGGCACAACACAGCTCCCACTGCAGCTCCAGAGCTCGGGCAAAGCACAAGGGCCAAAACGTGTTCTCCTTTGATAGGAGAAAAACAATTTTGTCTGCAGGAGAAACCTCAGATTAAGCCTCAATTTTAAGACCAAACTAGCTGGAGTGGTGAGTTGCTGGTATTTAAACCATTTGGCTTGGGGATTTGATTTTTTTTTGTTAGATATATATATTTTTTTTTTAACTACTCCCATTGCCTGTGCTACATCCTTTGTGCAGTCAGCAGAGTGCACTGGGCTCTGTCCATCCCTGACTGGGGGAGGGGCAGGGAGGGACAGGACGGGACACACGGATGGACACGGGACAGACAACAACATGAAAATTATTGGATTGCATCCATTCCCCCTCTACCCACACCTTCACTTGACAAGGTTCTTACTCCCCACCAAGGACATAAAACCACACCATAGCCACTGATACAATCTCCAGCCTCCCAAAATCTCCCTTGCCATATTAACTTCAGGCCATTTTTAAATTCAGGGCCAAATCTATCCGTAAGGCTCCCTTGCTTTACCCAGTATTCCCTGGGATCAGGCTCAGGAGAGCTAGCTGAGCTCTGCTAGTCCTTCTCACGGTGTTTCTAATACAAGAGAACAGCTGCTCTTACCCCAAAGTGCTAATAAATCCATTTGTTGAGCCCTCTGCATAGAGAGAACAAATATCTCCAATATGAAGGAAGCTCGACATCTTGTCAGTCATCTCTGGCTTACTGCCCCTGGAAGAAAGAAGAAAGAATAAAGAAGAAAGAATAAAGCACAGCATTAATCAGGCAGAATTCCTTGGTGCAGCTACCAGAGGTTACAGCAACAGGACCCTTGGCCTTTGGTTGTTCGTTTGTTTGAAAAACCGAACAAGTTCTCGCAGTGGAATCTCAGGTATCAAAGAAAACCCAGCAGAGTGCTCGCTTGGAAAAATAAACCACAGAAAAACAAGCAGCTACTGGCATCCCATTCCATGTGGGACTGTTTCACAGGCAGGCATCCATCCCAGAGGATGCTGGATTTCAGTCCAGCTGTTCCAACCCATTCCATCCCACCTGCCAGAGGGACAGGAGACTGCTTCAGTTTGAGGCGTATTTGTATCTAAATCACATTTCTTTGCCAGAATTAAAGGCAGGTTTAAGCATCCTTTAAAGGCTCTCCTTTGTGCTGGCATGGTGCTCCTGAGAAATTTAAAATATTGACCCGATTCATGCCAACATTTTTTGGTCACATCAAAATTCTGACGTGACACCAGCGGCTTCCTCCTTACACCTGCAGGTCCAAAACCAGAATTAGGTGAAGACCCACTCAGTGTGCCTGGCAACAGATTTTGCATGTAAAAACAAAGATTAAGATTTTTCAAAGTCAAATGCTTCATCAGGAAGCTAAATCCCTGTGAAATCAGCAAGACTTCAATCCTGGGTTTGAAATAGATGGCTTAAATGTAACACTGAGGAGACAGACACTGAGTGTTGCCAACTTCCACTATTAAAAGCTTGATTTTCTCTAAAGTCCAAATGACACGGGACACACCTGTCATTTCAATAAATATAGAAAAAAGTGAGTTTCAATCAGTCACAGCAACAAAGAGACAACACGAGCCCGGATAAAAAACCCAACAGAACAGATTTTCAAAGCCATCTTTTCCAAGCCCATTTACTGGTGTCCTGGAGATCCTCCCAAGCCCTGCTTTTTGATCACCAAGTTCAAAAGGCCCAACCAGCTCCTGTGCTTGAGGTTTTAAGCAGCAGGAGCACCAAGGCTCTTCCAGGCTGCTCCTCCTGGCAGGCTGTGAGCCCTGCCAGCCAACACTGCCCAGGGCCACGCTCCCACAGGTGAGGGAAAAAACTCAAGACACTTCCACCCCCTCTCTCCATCACACCCAAAAGGGTTCTAAATGGTCTAAGAGCAGAACAACTGAGCAGCAGGAAACTCTGCTTATTCTAGAGCACGGGCCTGACTGTACAGGGATAAATATCCCCTTTCCCTGGACATTACCAAAAGCATAAGGAGCAGGTTGCTAAGCAAGGTTGGAGCTCAACAAGGACAAATTCATGGAGATCTAAAAGGTGATGTTTGCAGCTATGAGAGGGCAATAAAAACATGAAGTTACACTTTTCTTCTGGAAAGCTCCAACCAGCTCTCCCCTGTCCCTCCCAAAGGATCTGTGCTGCTGGGAATAACAATAACAACTTTCATTATTATTAAGTCAAAGCACATCATAGACATTCTATCCCTGTAAATCTGTGTCACTGGTACAATTAAAAACAAATTCAGGAAAAGAGATAACAGGCCAAGCTGATATGCAGGAAAAGGGGTCTCGGCTCCTCTGGAATCAAATCTGGGTGCACACAAAACCAAACTCTTTGGCTCCAGGTTGCTTGTTAAATGCCAAGCCCTTCAGCCACATGCAGACCTCCGTGGGGGTCATTTTTGATTATTTTCTTCAGCAGGAGAAGCCAGAAGCAGAGGCAGTAAAAATCTGTCAGCCTTGGCACGTCGATCCCAAGTTCACAGCACAGGGAGACCACAGGGATTGAGGAGAACAGGTTTGCTCCTGGACACGTCAGTCAGAGCATCCGTGCGTGTCCCCCTGGCTGCGGAGGGGACACTTCCCTCCGCAGGGCGCTGACCACAGACAGGAGATGACCATCAGAACTCCCTGGAAGTGCAGGACAGGAGGATTCCAGGATTTTCACACTCTCCCTGTACCTGGCTCTCACGGGTACAGCACTGCTCAAAAAGCAATTGTGCTCCACAGACAAATACAACATCACCCCACTATTTATTTATTTTAGATATACCAGTGCCAAGAGCAACTGATTTATACTAGAGGAGGGGATGGCCCTAAGAGAACATTTGCAGTTATTCTGTGCATAATCCCAGCTTTAATGGCACTCTCACAGCCTTGCAAGAGGGGAATCCTGCAGGAAGTTCATCCTGTTCCAGCTGAAACATGGCAATATTACCCAGGGAACATTGTCCTCCTCTTCCCTTAAGCACTGCAGGAAAACAAGATTCCCTCTAGGTAAACTCACTTTAAAAAAATCAAAGATGAAGCACTGATAAGCACAGCAATATCTAGCAAAAATGAAGTCAGGTTTCTCCAAGCACCTTAACTCAGGGGGCAGCGATGTCGACAGCAGCAATCCAAGCTTTAAAAATAATGTTCTTTTCCCACTAAGCTGCAGGTTCTAATTTTAACAGACAGAAGGACTTGCCAGGCTACAAAAGAAACGTGAACTAAAAGTGGACTGTACATTGAGAAGTTAACTATATCTGCCCATAGACATCAAAAAATTCCTGAGAGATGAACACATTCTACAGTATTTTTTTAAAGCCTCGAAAGCCTGAATTTTTATAATTATGTTGGTGACTGTTTCCTCATGTCTATATCAAAGGTAGTGTCTGAGTATGTTTTACGTACAGTTTATCTGCACAGGAAAACAAAACCAAGTCTCTGTTTAAGAAACTGACTTTAAAAAATAAATAAACAAACATAGAAATCTGCTGAATTTCATGAGAACTTCAAGAAATTGACCAACGAGTTATTCTGCCAGTCCATAGCTTTGCTCTGTGGGGCTGGATCTGAACGTGCACTAGCTAAATCCAGGCAGAGAATTAAACCCAGGAGAAGCTGCTGTTCAGCCCAGGATTTCAGGACTTTCCCCTCCTGCTCTGGTGAGCACAAATCTGCACCACAACACCACGAGTCTGATCTTCTGGCTGAACAGAAAGTGACACAATGCCGAGGGTCAGTTGTGATTATTTCTTACTACAGATTATGTTGTGTGGATCTTCCAAACAAGCTGCTTTTCCTACAGCAAGAAGGACTGAACAGAACCAGTTCTGAAACACAAAGGAAGGGTTTGTACAAGCCCCTGACCACGGTTTGTCCCCAGACCCAAGGAGCAGCTCTGCAGACCCAGAACGGTTCCCAGCAGCTCTCAGGACTCAGTTGTGTTTTAGGGCACAAGCAGAGCATAGGCTCAGCCTAATGGCCTTGAATAAGCCAGGATAAGCTTAATATGGTCCCCAAAATTCAATCCTTTTTCTCACAAAAACACATTTCATGGCGGCAGTTGGAGCAGGATTATCAGTGAAAACGCTGCGAAGTCAAACTGCCTGTTCAATATCAAACACCTTAATGAGACAGCTGCCTTTTGAAACTCTCAGAATGGGAAATGCAACTGCTTTGTAAACATTTCACGCTCATTTCTCCCATCACTCATCTCCCTCCCGATGCTAAAAAACAGGTTTCAAGAGCGATGCTGGGAGTTTGCTTTCCTTGAGGAGCGGAGTCAAGGCCCCTTTTGAAGTCCCTCCTCACGGGGACTGCTTGTGACAACATCCCTGCACCGTCAATCCTCATCTCGAGCACTTGTGAAAAGGCTTTTTCAAAGAATCCGAAGCCACTTCCCTGATTTCATGTCTCACACGCCTGCTTTGTGTGGGATTTTAATTCTTTACCCTGCGACTGCAAATCCTACTTGGAAAAATAAACAAGCCCAAATGTGTCTTATTGCCGACTGTTTGATTCCCAGCAACCAGGATACAAATTACTGTGTCTTTCTAAGATGCTTCTAACGATGTTTGTTTCCTGAAAAAAAAAAAAAGCTCCTTGCTGTGCCCTGCAGTCCCAGGATGCACTCAGGTCTCTACTGGCAGATTTTCACTGTGGTTTAGTGCCCAGTTCAATAAACACTGACAATTTTATATGTACTGGTACCAAAACTGGAGCAGCACTTCATCAAAGTCTTTTTCACTATCGTGGTTGTTTAAGAATAGCATCACAAACTGCATTTAAGTGTTTCAACTTCATTACTGCCGACAGGAAGCTCCAGAGTGGAAGTTTAACTTTGTTTCAGTTTTTGACAGAAACAAGACCAGAGTTTAAGGGTAGAGAGACAACAAAGAAGCAAACACAAAGAACTGCGTAATGGCATAAGCAGAATTATCCAGAAATTAACAGATCTGAGAAGCCCCAAGACCAGGAAAGTCTGTGTTTGAATTAAATGGAATCAGGTCATTAATACTGGTAAATTAGGCCAAGCAAGTTAACATTTTTTAAATGCAGCCAAACCCTGTATTATACTGAAAATCCAGGGCTTAAATAATCTGGTTAATCCAAATGATACAAGCTTACTTAGCTGAAAATTTGGCCCTACAGACTAACCAAGATTTCACGTGGTTTTCTGGATAACACCCACAGAGCATTCTGTATCTATTTTCACAGGTGCGGCTAACTTGAAAATCTGAACCCAAACTTGATGTTTCTCATTCTTATTTCAGTAAATAAAGGAAGGTTTCCTCCCTGAGGACACTGAGAAAGATTCCTAAGAATTCCATTAAAACAGCCGAAGAAGGGAGGAAGTGCTTTATTTAAAAGATCACCCAGTGAATAATCACTGTGCTGGGGCTGAGGACCGAGCTGTGTCATCTGCAAAGCTTCTGACTTAGCACATCTAAAAGGAGCTCTTTGCACTCGCCAGGGAAAGGCAGACAAAGGGATTTTGGGATCTGGAGCAGGCCATGTCCTGAACACCGGGATCCTCACACACCTGCAGCGGGAGCCAGCTCAGGGACAGCGCTGGGCGCTGGGGGGGTTCAGCTCATTTTATGCACATGGAGTTCCATTTCAGAGATTACACATTAAAAAAAAACCTATCAGCGCAGTACATTTATCTACCACAGGATCTTGTTTTCCCTTCAGCTGCAACCTTTCATGTCCAGGAGGCTGCTATCTGCCACCCATGGGCGGCTGATGAACCATTAGATTAAGGAGCAGAAATGCACTTTCTCAGACAAAGTACTTTTCCTCCTGATGCTTAAAATGCAGCAGATTTTTCTCCAATTTCCAGGCTGAGCAGGCAAGATGGAGGCTGGGGAAGAGGGGAAGGAGGGAGCAGCACAGCACTGTGACTTTCTCAAGGACACGCAGCAGGTCAGACTCAGAGCCCAGATCTGAATCCAGGTCTCCTGAATCCCCATCCACCAGCCCACACTCCCCTCTGCTCCCAGGAGGGAGATCAGTCTCACTGCACATCTAATCAAGCACACGCTTCCCCTTCCTCTAAAAATAAGTAGGAAGAGGAGTGTAAATTCACACGGCAAGATGATGGCCAAGTTAATTATGTTCTATTCATACTATTTGCCACTCCACAGATAAATGGATTTTTTTATCATATCAGTGACAAACTTATTCAGAAGTTACCATTTCATAGGTGCAACAGCAGTTTAAGAAAACAGATAAAGTAACTCGTTTCGGTAACTTTAACCTCAATAAAAGCTCAGTACAGGAAAGCAAACGTGCACAATGTCCTTTTCTCCTTAGAAAGGGCACCTGCATTTTTTTCTTCAATTATCTGCCCAGTGCAACCAGACAAGCTAGTTACAGAAAATTCAGGTCAGAAGCATAGAAGTTACACTCTGACAGCAATCCCTTACACAGTAGGCACTGAGGTAAGAAACACGACTGACAGGTCCTATTGACAGGCATCTGCAGACAGCTGGAAAAAGAAAATCTAATAGAGACACACTGTCAGGGGAAAAATATCATTTTTTTGTTCCAAACCAAGTAGGACCTGACAGCATCTTTTTAATCCCATTCAAAGTAAGGAGCACTTACTGAAGCTGATACTTCCTGAAGTCCATCCTTGCTGGCTCCAGCCCTGCTGGGAGGAGGCAGCCTGGACATCAGCCTCTGGACGAGGCCCCTATGAGCACACAATGTTTTCCAGCATATTTCTATCAGGAGAGAGCTGGAACACGCCAAAAGGACCAGGACAAGCAATGTCACGGGGAAAGAGAGCAAGCTTGGTTTATTACACCAACTGGAGTTTGGCCAAGGAACAAAGATGGCCAGGGAGGAAGAGGGCACAGAGCAGTCCCAATGTGACTTTGCGTGGCCAGGTATCTCCTGAGGGTTCACCACAGCAGGGGCTGGTTCCTGCACCCCGCTCCCCACATCAGCCCTCCACACTCCTCAGCAAATGCAGCACTCCCTAAACTCAGCAGTGCAGTTTCCTTGCCTGTCCCCCGACCAGCCTCCATCCCCCCGCGGCTGCTCCCTCCCTCCGTCCCCGCTGCCCAACACCTTCCCCTGCACGTCCCCGCTGCCGTGTCCCCTCTCCAGCAGCGCACCTCGGCGGGGGCTCCCTCTCCTCCATGGCGGGCCCGCTGTCGGTCTCCAGGGCTGGGCTGGGCAGGGCGTCCCCCGGCACGCTTGGGTCCCCACTGGCAGAGAAGCCAACGCTGCTGTCCCGCTGGCAAGCCCCTGCTCCTGCAGGCTCCACGGGCGCGTCGGGCTCCCGAGGCAGGACCCTCTCGCGGGTGCGCTCGCCGCTCGTCCCTCCCGGACACCTCTGCTGGCTCCCGGCTCTCTGGATAAAACCTCAGCGCCCGGGACAACCAGCCCAAGAGGAGGAGCCACTGCCAGCACATGATGAGCACGTGTGGAGAGCCACTGGTGGCCAGGGGACCTACTTTGAGCTCTGCTGAGCTCAAAAGCCCTGATGGGCCGGGCTCCTCTACAGATGAAGGCTCCAGTTCCCAGGCTGACTTGTACCTGTCGGCCTCCCAACTGTAATTTTCTAGAAGGCAAAGGTTCAAAATGCTGAACCACCCACGAGCATTAGCATCTGAATCTACTAAACACTTAAGAGAGGAGCAGCCAAGGATTGCAGAGTTATTTTAATCAGAAGTTTTCAATTAACCCTTCAGATCAAGCACCATCAGCCAGCTGAGGTCGGTGTCTGCATCTGGGGCCATGTGTTTCTTCTCGGAGTGGGATGCAGATGGGACAGAGCTGGACTGCAAACAAAGCTTTTTTTCTTCTTGGCAGATTTCTGAAGAAGTGGACAGGATGGGCCAAAGCACAGAAGAAATGTTTATACAAGTTTCATGCAAAACTGCTACTAAACAATTCCATAAAATAAAAAACCAAGTACAGCCTTTGGGCAGCAGCCATTTTTTGCCCTACTATGATCAGAAATTTCTTCCATGTGCACGCTCAGAGATTATCATCTCCTGACCACAGACATCATGCACCAGGCAGGAGGAGGAGAGGATGAACTGCGTGTGCCCATCGTGACATTGGGTTCAACCATCCAAGCCTCTTCCCTTAGAGCTCAGCATCACATTACTCCAAAAGCAGAGGCATTACCTGACATCCTAACCCAGAAACACCTGGCATTTCAGTTTCTCAGAGCTATTCCCTCTCCTTTGATCACCTGTGCAGCCAAATGATCACAGAGTCACAGACTGGTTTGGCTTGAAAGGGACCTGGAAGATCATCTCGTTCCACCCCCTGCCATGGGCAGGGACACCTTCCACTAGACCAGATTGCTCCAAATCTTGTCCAACCTGGCCTTGGACACATCCAGGGAAAATTATCAGTGAGATATGAACACTCAGCTTCCTGCAGCACTCCTCATGTTGGCGTTCTGGCACATGAGGATGCAGTTACATTGCCACAAGCCACAAATCCCCAAATAACACAGACTGCCACGTGCGTTTCCAACCCATTTTTCTGTCCAGAGGGTTAACTTGCTCAGATATGAACTGACATTTTATTCTCCATAGAACACTGCTAGGAAGTTCTGATCCAAGTTTTGACAAGCTTAACCAAAACCACAAGTATGAAAATGAAACTCCTCTGAGTTCAGAATCCACAGCTGAATGTTGCAGCTTTCCTCGCTTGAATTACAGTTCCTGCAGTTTCCATTTCATCGTCATCTTTTTCACAGAATAGAATCCCAGAATGGGTTGGGTTGGAAGGAACCTCGAAGATCATCCCATCCCACCCCCTGCCACGGCAAGGACACCTTCCGCTATCCCAGGTCTCTCCAAGCCCTGTCCAGCCTGGCCTTGGACGCTTCCAAGGATGGGGCAGCCACAGCTTCCCTGGGCGAATTTGATCCCATAAGCCACAACTGCCCTGAAGACCTGGAAATGTACTTTCTCAACAAGTACAGCACAAGCAAGAGCCACACACGAAGCCCTGGATGCCTCTGCCAATCTAACAAGTAGTTGCAGCAGCCTGGAAAGAGGGATCTGCCTCCATCTCCAGCCACTGCCCGCCCGTGCCAAGACAGAGAACCAGCAATAATTGCTGTAGCGCTTTTGTAGTGTCCATGGGGAGCAGAAATGAGACAGGAATATCAGGCCAGATCAAAGCTCATGCAGCTTTGGCATCCTGCCTCCCGCAGCAGCCTCCAGGAGAGGCTCGGCGGAAGAGCACAGGAATCACTTGGAACACCTATGGACACAGCCAGCATCCGGCCCCGCGGCACTGGGATATTCTGCACTGCTCTTCCAGTCTGTAAAGCAGCATCTGTCCCCACCCAGCACAGGCCACTGGATGAAACTGGGCAGCTTCTGACTCCCCTTGTGCATTATCACACACAGACAGCACAAAAAAAGGCTCCAGGCCACCCAAGCACCTTCAGTTTCTGTTGCTGTCTTAGCAGAAGAAATTAATTTGGGACATATTGTAATGCAGACTCGAGTAATGCAGACTTTTAGGAATCAGGATTTACACCACAGTTTCATTGTGACAGAGATGTTACATTTACATAACTTTCTAGCAGCACATGATTTTCTGCCTCTAAACCCTTTGGTCTCCATAAGCTGCTTTGGTGAGGCCGCCTTCCCTCACACTCACCCACGGGCGAGCCAGCAGCTCGTCTACCAGCTACTACAGAGCCACTACCCTCATCCCACCTCCCACGGGAGCCTGAGATTCCTCCTGGCTTTAAGACAATCCTACAACTACAACTATCTCGTATTTATGGGGTAATAATGTCTCAAAGAGTCCCAGTACACTCTGCAACGTGACACATCAGATATTCCAAAGGAGTTTGCTGTGCACTGAGGAATCACCACAGTCAACAAAGCAGCCAGAATCACAGGATCATGGAAGCTGGAAAAGATCTCCCAGATACCGAGTCCAACTGATACCACTGTGCCCACTAAACCATGGCAGGAGGAGCCACATCTCTCAATCTTTGACCACCTCCAGCAACGGGAACTCTACCGCTTCCCTGGGCAGCCCATTTCAGTGCTTCACTACTCTTTCAAATGAAAGTTATTTTTCCTAATATTTAACATGAGCCTCCCCTGGCCCAGCTTGAGGCTGTTCCCTCTCCTCCTGTCCCTGTTCCCTGGGAGCAGAGCCCGATCCCCCCCCAGCTGCCCCCTCCTGTCAGGGAGTTGTGCAGAGCCACAAGGTCCCCCCTGAGCCTCCTTTTCTCCAGGCTGAGCCCCTTTCCCAGCTCCCTCAGCCGCTCCTGGTGCTCCACACCTTTCCCCAGCTCCATTCCCTGCCCTGGACACGCTCCAGCCCCTCAATGTTTTTCTTGCACTGAGGGTCCCAGAACTGCCCCCAAGACTGGAGGTGCCCCAGCAGAGCCCAGTACAGGGGACAGGCACTGTCCTGGTCCTGATGCCACACCAGTGCTGGGACAGCTCAGGTGCCATTGGTCTCTTGCCCACCTGGGCACAAACAAGCCCAGGGGGCCAAGAGCAGCTACAGCTGCTCCAAGAGCTCATCGGAACAAGCAACACCTGCTCTTCTTCTGATGGCTTCAGTTCAAGGGCAGGTTCCAGACAAGGGCTCAGGATATCTGGGATCTGCTTTAATCCTGCTTGACAGCACTGAACAAGAAGTTCCACCCCAATGCTGTCCATTTCAGCAATTTACCAGGAGAGACCAGCTCATCTGATGAGAAGCAGCCAAAAGGAGCTTCTGCTTCCAGAATGGATTCTGGACCACCCCAGTTTGACCAGCCCCTGGGACTGCTCCCTTCCCTCTGGCACACACACAGTATTGGAGGAGCTGGATCCCCAAAATTCACCCCAAACCTGCCCCCCCTGCAGGTGCCTGGCCCTGTTCCCGTGCTGCCACGCTGTCAGGGACATCCAGCGCTGTCTTTGCAACAAGAGGAGTTACTACAAAATCAGACCAAGACCTCACACCACACAACAGCAGGACATCGTGGTTTGCAGGTCTCACTCTAAGCTGTAGTGGCCTCACTTGTGAGCTGCCAGGACTTGAGATTATTTCTTCACTTTAACTCGATTTGTGCATTTTCTAGACTACGCCACACCAAAACAGGTTTGTCGAGGGAACGTGAGAGGACTCATGGTGCTGTGGATAAGACTGTGTTACAGAACCACTGAGGCTGGAAAAGCCCTCCAGGATCATCGAGCCCAAGCCGTGCCCAATCCCCACCCTGTCCCCAGCCCAGAGCTCTGAGTGCCACACCCAGGCCTTCCTTGGGCACTTCCAGGGATGGGGACCCCAAACCTCCCTGGGCAGCCCCTGCCAAGGCCCGACAGCCCTTTCAGTGAAGAATTCCTCCTGAAATTACACTTCTCATTCATAACGAGAGACCACAACTGTCCCTTACACTCCCTCTGACCCTGTTCATCAGTCCCAGGACACCTCCATTCATCCAAAGCTGCAGCTCCACCAACCATCACCAAAGAAACAAACCAAACACTCCCCCTCCTGTGCTCTTTGCTAAGGCCTCCTCCACCCTCCAACGATGGTGTTCAGGATTAGCACATCTTATAAAAACCATTTCCCCGAGCTAAGCTCCACCCCATGATTGCAAAGGAAAACCAAAGTTACTCCTGTTTGTTTACTTCCTAATTTATGAAACCCTGTAAGAGGAAACTATTTTCAAAGCTTAATCAACAGTGCAAAACAAGCAGATGGGGAAAAAACCCTCATCTAAACAAACACTTTAATCTTGGGGAAATAAGGTATTTTAACAAGAAAAACCCCTATTATTGACAAACAAGAGGTAGCTTAAAGAAAACATTAGAAATAATCAGCTCAGCATCAGCTTGTTTTGAAACACGTTGGAACTGTGGTTTTATTTTCACAGTGATTCCTTTTTTTGGTTTAGGCACACTGAGCACTACACCTTCGAACCAGCTCAAGCTGCTGCGTCCCACAGTGGTCAATTCCCACGTTTGTTTCACCAAGTGCCCTGTTAACCCTGAATTTCTGGCCTGATAGATGCCAGCAGCTTTCTCCACTCGCTCAACAGCCAAAGCTCTGCTCCAGCCACAACACCCTGCAATGCTGTTATTGCTTCAGACACTTACACCAGCAAAACCACCGGGCATTTAGAGCATGGAATACTTGCTGTGTGAGGAAATTGGCGTAAATTAATGCACAGAGGAGAAACCAACAAGAAATCCAGTGCCTGGTAGCCCATTAACTTGGCCACAGAGGAACCACTGAGGGAAAGGAAGGGATATTGGCCTCACATGGCATCCCACACTCACACAGCTGAGCCCTGCAAGGAAAACAGCTCCACCATGGGCCTCTGGCCCGGGCTGCAGGTCAGCCAATCCTCCGGCTCAACAGGTCTGGAAGTCCTGGGATACCAGGCAGATTTCTGAGCACAGGAAAAGAACCTCAAAGCCAAATAACTGTACACACTTTAAGAAATAAAACACATGCACAGGTACCGACCCTTGTTAATAAATAAAGCCAACGGCTCCCACACACGCGACTCCCCGCATGACTTGCGCTCACTAAATCTTCATCAGGCAAAGCTCTGGATTGTATTAGCCACGTTCTCCCTTCCTGATTTGTGAGCAGCAGGACCACAGCCCAATCCATCTGTGGCCAGGCAGGCACAGGACCGTTGCATGGCAATAAATTCAACTCAAACCTTTCACCTGTTGGAGTCCTTTTGGACAAACTCCTGGGAGCCAGAGCGAACCCACCTGGGGCAGGGAGGGGAAAGGCTGAGCCAGCCCCAGCTGCGCCCGCTGCACTGTGCCCAGCAGCTCCGGGGAAAAGCCCCCGGAGCCCCGCACAGCAACAGGCACAGGGAACCCGTGCACAGCCGGAGGAGGCACGGGGCAGCCCCAAACAACCCGCAGGACTCGAGCGCTCGGCACGAAGACGTAGAGCCGCTCGGGATTATGGCACATCCCACGTACACGCATGGGGAACGCACATGTGCTCCCACCCCTTCCCCCGCCGAAGTCCAGTTATTGTAGTCCAGGAAACAGCCAAATATTTGGCCTGTCAGGCCAGTCACCGGGACCCTCCGAAACATCCACCCACAGCTGCCCGCTTTCTGACCATTTAAGAGGAAGATCACCCCTAGCCAAGTCCCCATCGGCGCTCACAAGTGTTTACATAACGCGAAACATCCCTCGCAGCTGAGCCCCGAGTTCGGGGGCAAAACCACGGAGAAAGTTGGAGCGGACGCGCAGCTCCCCTGCCCAGCCCGCGGTGGTCCAGGGGACGGGATCCTGGTCCGGCAGCGCTGCGGGACCCGCCGGGAGGGCAGAGGGGTCCCTGCCCGGTCCTGCGAGGGCTGCGGCGGCCGGGCATCCCCGCCGAGCAGCGGAATACATGCCTGCACAGCAGCGGGCTGCATTCCCGGCTATCTCCGCCTAGCAACGGGCTGCATCCCCCGGGCATCCCCGCCCAGCACCAGGCTGCATCCCTCGGGCTGCGGGACGGGGCTGCCCCGGCGGCTACTCGCCGCCTCCCTCTCTCCCCCCCAACCGTGCCCGCTCTCTCCCGGCCGTACCTGGCTGCGGAGGCGGCGGGGCGGGCTAAGGGCAGCTCGGTAGCCCCATTCCGGCGGCGCTCCCGGTCCCGCTCCCGGAGGCTGCGCCCGCCGCCGCCTCAGCTGCGCGTCCACATGGTCACTGCGCTCCGCGACTGCCGCCGCGCCTTAAATAACCCATGAGGCACGCTGGGTAACCGAGTCCTGCCGCCGCCGCGCCGCCGGGGGGGGCGGCCCGCAGGACTACAACTCCCAGCGTGCCCCGCCCCGCGCTGCGCTGCGGGCAGGGGGCAGCGGAGACCCTCCGCGTCCGTGCGGTCAGTGATGGGGATGGACCGCTCGGTCCGTGGGGTCAGTGATAGGGATGGACCCCCGGGTCCGTGCGGTCGGTGATGGGGATGGACCGCTCGGTCCGTGGGGTCAGTGATAGGGATGGACCCCCGGGTCCGTGCGGTCGGTGATGGGGATGGACCGCTCGGTCCGTGCGGTCGGTGAAGGCGATGGACCGCTCGGTCCGTGCGGTCGGTGAAGGCGATGGACCGCTCGGTCCGTGCGGTCGGTGAAGGGGATGGACCCCCGCGCTGCGGACGCGGATGTGTTTTGGTCCGGGGGGTCCGCGCAGAGCCCTGGAGTGGGCGGGGGGCGAGCGTACGGGGGTACTGGGCACAGAGGCTGCAGGGAAACTAGCCAGGGAGAGTAAACACTGTGTAAACCCTGAGTAAACCAGGTGTCAGGGCGGCTCAGGGAGGGCAGAATAGCGGGGAGGTGACGGCTGAGGTGGACACCTGCCTGCACAGGTGCTGTCACCTCTGCCGTGACTCAGGTACGAGCCCTTGGTTGAGCAGGGTCACGGCTGTTCTGCAGGAAACGGCTCCAAACTCTGAAAACAGCGAGTGTCACTGGGGTTCCTCTTCACTAAAACTACGGCACGGGGGCATCACCAATGCAACATCACAACTTCGGCCAGAATAACCAGCAGCAAATCAAAAATAGTAATATTTCATTTATTTATTGTATTATGCAATTATTTGCCCATAAATATTAGCCAAGGTTATTTCCCACAGCTACACCCAAATTTTCCTGCCCTCTGTGGCTGGCTGGCAGCACCCAGAGCCGTGCAGGGGTGGGTGCAGTGTTTGCCTGCGGAACTACAGTATCGCTTTAACTGGGATTTAGGTGAAGGAAACGCTTCCCTCCGCTCACTCCCACCCACACCCACCTGCTGCCGTGGGTAACAGGTAGGAATGGTGCCTGGCTCCTTGCTTGTTGTCCTCTCTAAAGCAGCAGGATAACGCTGATGAATGGGGACAAGCCCAGATTAGCCAGTTTGAAATCAACATAACCTCCCCCTGCATTGGCTCTCCATTAAAAATACCTCCAGAGGAGTTGTAGCTGTGGCTCTGGAGCAAGGATATGCAGAAGCTGAAGCCCGTGACTCAGGAACTGAAGCGAAGGTCAGAGAACAGAGTTTTGTGGGTTTCCTACGTGGCTGCAGTACTACAAGCCATTACTCATCAGGAATTTGGCAGAGTAGTGGGGCCTAATATCATTAGATAATCCTAATGAATTCTTGTGTAATCAAATCTAATCTCTGGATGGGTCCAGCAGGCGGAGGCTGCGAGTGGCTGCAGTGGCTCCGAGGCAGTGACAGAAGGGCTGTCACCAGAGCCAGGGGCAGAGCTTTGCCTGCTGAGCACCTTGAGCAGCTCTGCAAACAGCGTGCCTTGAAATAGCTCCAGCACTGAGGGATAAATCCGAGCAGCAGCAGTGGGGGAGAACACGACCAGGCTGCCCAGGGAGGGCGAGGACTCTCCCTCTCTGGGGACATTCCTCTCCCAAATGCCAGACACCAAAGGCCACATTTTCTCTTACGGACTACGTTTGATTCTGGGTCTTGGTCAGTTCTTCAAAGGCTGAGGAGCGCATAGAATCCCAGAATGGTTTGAGTTGCTCCAAGCCCCATCCAACCTGGTCTTGGACACTTCCAGGGATGGAGTAGCCACAGCTTCTCTCTCTGGCCACCCTGTGCCAGGGCCTCACCACCCTCCAGGGGAACAATTTCTTCCTAATATCCAATCTAAACCTATTCTCTGTTGGCTGGAATCCACTCCCCCTTGTCCTGTCATTCCATGCACTTGCTACTGATGGCCCCTCATCAATTTTTGGGCCTTCAGCCAAAAATACTGACCAAGCTCTGCAAAGAACTTGCTAGATTTGAAGGAGTGCTGGCAAAGACAAGATAATCATGAAAGTTTCCAATGGTGGAAAACGTTTCCATTTCTCTTTAGGAACTTGCTCTGGGATGCTGCTGCAGGCAATGAGTTTCATAGGGTTCCTGTAATCTTACAGCTTTAAGAACAGGTAAATAGTAGGGCAGTCTGGGAGGGGAAAAGGTCACCTTGGGAAGCACCAGAGCTATTCCCGGAAAGGAACTTTCCCTGACAGTGAGAATTACAGGAGGCAGCCCTGAGATGGGAACAGAGTCCTGTGCACTCAGTAGCAAATGAGGGCTGGGCTTGGAGCCCACACACCCCCAGAGGGTCGAGAGAATGGACTCAAGAATTCAGAGAGGAAATAGTGAAAAAACACTACTTGGTAGGTATCGCTTCAGCCCTGGGAGCTATAATATGAATGTTTGGCACAATTTCACATGTGGTTTCAGTCACAGGAAAACAACTTGTGAGGGATTTTTATTTTTTGCTCTTGGAGTGCTTTGTTCTTTTTCTCCTTTTCAAACCTTATTCTGCTCCACTCCTACTTTATTTTTAGCAATTATGGAAATTCAGCATTGATGAAAGATGTTAAAATGAAGTTTGAAGTGTTTTATTTGCTTTTTATTTCTATTGTCTTGTTTTACGCCGTCAAATTTGCAACTAACCATTGGCTTCCCTGGGCTGTTTTGGAAACATTTCACCTCCAGCCTGCAGGGTGGCTTTGCACAGGTTTTGTCTCTGCTGCTGGCTCAGCTGCAGCTCAACAGCCCTGGAAGAAAAATGAGAGCAGAAGATATTCCAGGACTCTGAGGATCAGTCTGTCTCCTCTTGCTCACGGCTGATCTTCACGATGAGGAAGATGATCCCAGAAGTTCCGTGTCCTTAGGGAGATCCATGCCAGCACTCAGGGGTGAAAAGCACTCCAGATAAATGCTAGGAACACCTCAGCCTCTCAGCAAAGTGCTGGAAAGTCTCTCATTCCCATCACATTTTCATACCAGCAAGATCAGAAGCGTGGGGACTCAGTGTGAGGAAAGAGAAGAACTAAAGCCTGCGTGGCTGAGCACAAACACAATCCACACCAGCAAAAGTTCTCTAAGGTCCTCAGGATCTCAAACTGGAAGTTGGATGTTGCTCAGAAGCAAACTGTAATTATTTCATCAGTTCTCTGGGGAGAGTAAGGAATACGAACCCTCCTGATGGAACTACACAAATGATGCACACAAGAATTCCAGGAAAACGAGCCATGAGAACGAGTGGGCAGCATACACTAGAGAGCTGTCCCAGCTCATTGGAAATCAGCTGATTTTCCTGAATTCCATCACCACACAGCCAGAATCCCATGGCTTTAATAAGGGGAGGTCATCCTGGCAGACTGTTTTCAGTTCTAGAAGTCTGTAGAACTTGGATGCTTACATTTTGCTTTCACTTCAGTGAATTGTGTTGGGCAAAATATGGAAGGAGAAAAGGTGGATTTAACTCTCATTTTCATAGACATTCATTCATTAACACAGGGCAAAGATCACTGTGTCAACGCAAAAGGAGTATTTCCATTTTCTTACCCCAAAGCAGCGAGGGTTGGTTGTATAATTAAGTTTGCATTCATTTGTTTTCCTGCACTCTGATGCTTTTCTGGAGCACGTGACAGGGCAAAAGGGACTAATGATGGATAATTGGAATCCATCCCTGCGAGGCCTCCCAGCACTGCCATTTTACACGCAGTAAAACTCCACAGAGCAAACACAGCTGAGTGCAGCTCCTTTCAGTACTCACACACACCAAACAATAAAACCCCTCCTTCACTCTGGCCATGCTTCTCTTTGCTGCAAGTACAAGCAACAATTATATTGAATATTTGGAATTAATATCCCACAGGATGAGTAAAGATTTATTTTGGGTTAGGGGGTGATGCAGAAGAACCATTCTGTTGACAGTTCTGAACAGAAGCTCCCACAGAAAGTAGAGATTTTACATGGCAGAGCACCAGAATCTTCAACAACTCCAGTGAACTGCGGGAAAAAGGAAGGAAAACACAGGAATTACGAGTTCCCTGATGGAGAGGGGGAATATCGAAGCACCTGTCCTGGAAAGGGCCTGGAACCACGCTCTTGGCACCCCTTATGAGATATCCGTATGGATATTTGAGGTATTTATATGGACTGGTGAGATCCCCGTGGGTATTTGAGATATTTGTGGGGATTGCTGAGTTCCCCTCTCAGTCTTCTCTGGAGTAAAGAGGCCCTGGACAGTCTCTCCTCACCAGAGCGCTGCTCCAGAGCCCTCATCATCCTCACAAGGTCTGCAGGTACCGGTGTGGGCGGGGACGCGGGGGGACAGGGAGGGACATGAGGGAACACGGAGGAACAGGGAGGGACATGAGGGACACGAGGGGACGGGGAGGGACACGAGGGGACAGGGAGGGACACGAGGGGATGGGGAGGGACATCGGGGGACAGGGAGGGACA
>VZTF01001237.1:487295-514227 GCA_013397755.1 Cnemophilus loriae
CGGCCGCGGGGCCGGGCCGTGGGGCGGCCCCGGCGGAGCGGGGGCTCCTCCGGGATAACGGAGCAGCCGGAGAAGTGCTGTGGAGAACCTTAAATTAAATTAAATGCGGGTGGGCCGAACCCCCGAGAAACCGGGCTTGGGCGCGGGTGCTGCGTGTGGCCCCTTCTCGCTCTTCCCCCCTCTCGGAGAGAGCAGGAGAACACGAGCGGCTTCCTCTCCAGCTGTCTCTGCTGTGATGCTGGGAAGCTGCTTCGGCTTAGGAAAACCGGCGTCACACAGGCGGTGTGGGAACTCGCTGAGTGAAAGGTGAACAGCAGCAACTGTGACTCTGCTATTGCAGGCTGCACTTCACAAATTGGAGAATATTTAAATTAAGTAATCCCTGTTGTGCCTGAGATCCATGTCACTGATGGATATTTTGTGTGACAAACCTGAGCAGTTCACTTTGGGTCTGGACGATGAAAAAATCCTCTGTCCCTTTAAGCAGCTGGCAGCTCCAGCAGTAGGTAATGAGAGCTAATTACTGCTGGTTTAAATTATGCTCACGACATAACTTGATGATGCTCAGCTAGAAAACAGTAGAGAAGTGAGTGAAGAGTTGTCCTGTGCATCACCCCCAAACAGGTTTATTTATTTCCAGCATGGTTTTGGAATTGGGGAGCCAGCAAGAGTTAATTTTGCACATGGCTTTAGCCCAGTGAGCTCTGAGCCTGGCTTGAAAGCCTCTTCGGGGAGTTGTTTCAGCTGCTGAGGGTTGAAGAGATTGGAAGGGAGGAAGTGGTGCAACTTTGCACCACGCTGTCACTTACTAAGTCCTAAAAAATGTAAGCAAATTTATCCTGAAGCCCTTTTATGGAGTCAGTTTCAGACTATCTGTAAGTGCTCAGATTCTTCTCAGTGGAGAAAGTTACGAGGACACAGCCAGCTTCAGCTGTGGGCAGTCCAAAGGACAAGGTGTTTGTGGCACTGTTTATGGGCCAGTTGCAAGTTATGTGAATTTTAGGTGTTGCTGGGAGAGACCCAAGCAGGAGCAGAGATCTGCAGTGGAGAAGAAGCGGTGAAATGGGATGAGTGAGGTGATGCCAGATACTCACTCCAGCTGCCCTGAAGGACGAGGAGAGGTGCTGGGGAGCTGCTGTGAACTCATTTAGTGCTCCTTTGCTACCATGGCAGTGGTGTACCTGCAGAAATAACAGCAAAGTGTAACACAGGAGACAGAACACACGTTTCTCGTGAGAGCACAAACATGACCCAGACTTCATGTAAAAAAGCTGCAAATGGGGGTTTATTCCTAATTTAAATTCTGTTTGCTGTTTCCCCCAGTGGGCTGGTCAAAATGCTGCTTCAAAAACACCTGCAAAGACGAGGTGCAGGAGGAGTAAAACCAGCCTGGGGCTTCTCAGTGTTTCATTTTCCCGACCTTTTGTGTGGTGTTTGCTGTGCAGATGGTGGCGATTCCGGGAGGGGCGTTCACCATGGGCACCCACGAGCCTCAAATCCAGCAGGACGGAGAGGGGCCTGCCCGGAGAGTCCACGTTGACAGCTTCTACATGGACCAGTACGAGGTCAGCAACGAGGAGTTCCAGAGATTCGTGAATTCCACAGGGTACATCACTGAGGTGAGGCACGAGGGCATCCAGGCTCCCGTCAGCCTGGGACAATCCCAGCTGAAAACCCAGGCTTTTCTTAATGGAGAATGTCACAATACACATTTGGGATTTGCATACTCCAGTATTTCTGATGGAAGTAGTGGGGAGAAGGAATTGTCTGGCCTTGCTGTCCTGGGCTCAAAGGGCACTCAGGTGTTTGTTGTTGTGTTTAATAATTGTCACCTGAACTCATGGCTGTCCTGCAGCCTGGCTGATGCCAACAGCTCTCTACAGGGTTTTTTGGGGTGGTTTGTTTGGGGTTTTTTGATTCTTGGGTCCTAGAGCTCTTTGTACCCGTACAACCAGCTTAGATTTTCCATGTTTTAGAGAAGCTTGGAGAAGGGATTTGACCAACTGAGATGGCCAAGGACTCTGCAGGCTGGCTCAGCACGGCTCCTTGCTGGTGAGCAGAGAGCCCTGTGCCTAAGGAGGAGACAACAGCAACGGCAGTGATAATTGTGTGCATGTTCCTGGGAACAATGGACTAAGAATACTTTAAGGTTCTTCCCGGAATGGAGCCACCTGTGCCTGAAGCTCAGATCCCTCCTGACAGGCAACTGTTCCTACGCAGCTGTGACAAAACCCTGACAGCCCTTTTAGGCAGATGAAAGCCTCGGTAATGAGCAGGTCTCAAAGGAGGCACTCTGCTGAATTCACTTGATCAACTGGTTCTCCTTTGGAAGGCAGGATCCTCTGGTTGGATGAAGAGCTTCTTTTGTCTACTATTTCTGTTTCTTAGCTCGACAATTATGAAAAAAAGGCTGTTTAACTATTTTGAGTTGGAACAGGGCTTGCTTGTTGCAAACAGCTGCTGGGATGAGTACGTGTGTGGTGGGTTTAAATGTGGAATTACAGAATATCCTCAGCTGGAAGGGACCACAAGGATCATCAAGTCCAACCCCTGAGCCTACACAGACACCCCAACAATCCCACCCTGTGCCTGAGAGCATGACCCAAACGTTCCTGGAGCTCTGGCAGGTAGAACTGCATCACGTGGGGTCTGTTTCAGACTCGTGGCTCTGCTGGTGTAGTTGAGTGCTCCACTTACACCTCCTCCCTTTTTTTCCCCTTCTTATAATGTACTGTGATTGATTGAAATTATTTGTATTTTTTATTCTTTTGGCTTTACATAGAGCTGTATATAATGGTTGAGTTACTTTTAACTCTTTATTGTTGTAGCAGCAATTTAAACGTGGTAATAGTGATGATGGAGCAATAAGTGACAAGGGTTAAGTCTTTTACTGTGATTCCCAAAGGAAAAATAAGAGGAATGAAACATGCCTTTCCATGTTAGATTAATGACTGTAGCATTTGAAAGCAGTTGGGACAATCAGAACTGCATTTTTAATTAATAAAAGTAAAAACATGTGCAGAAGCTCTGAGCTGCCATCTGCCCAGTGGCTGCTGAACAAAAACAACATCCAGAGAAAAGATCTCTTCTTTTCTGTTCCAAAACAGCTTCCTTGAAAGAGAACTCAAAATCACTATGAGAATTTGTTGGTCAAAAGTTGGACTTGATGGTCTTGGATGTCTTTTCCAACTTTAATAATTCTCTGAGTTTCCTATTCCTTGATAAAACAAAGCTGTAAATGCCGAGTGTGGTTCTAAGAATAGCATTCCTTTGATGACATCATGGCTGAATCCCTTGTTCTCTCCACAGGCGGAGAGGTTTGGTGACTCCTTTGTGTTTGAGGGGCTGCTGAGTGAAGCAGTGAAGGCTGACATCCACCAAGCAGTGAGTAGCACAGCAGGGGGAAACCCCTGAGCAATCCCTGGGCTGTGCTGGCAATCACAGCAGGGATAACTCAACTCTGTGATGTCCCCAAAGCCAGGTGCAGAAATGGGGGTTATGGGCAGGTGTTTGGCCTGGAATCATGGACTCAAGTGGGGAGGATTTGCAGTCTGTTTTCTGTCCTTCTTCTTTGAAAAACAATTAAAAATATCTATTCCTGATTAGCAAAAGTTGGTATCAACCCCTTGTTGTCAGTTTTTGCCTCCTACCTGAGAAGTTCAGTCTATGAGATTCCCTGTGTTGTGAATGGCTGAAGTTTATGATGTTTCCTCCTTCTCTGTGGAGGATCCTGTGTTCATTTGCTGCTTTTCCAGCTCCCCTCGTGCCCCCTGGGCACCTCTGTGATCGTGGGAGGGGCAGTGCTGACTACGCTGCAGCTGATGCAGTTTTCCTGTTGAGTGGAAGTGAATATTGGTTTAAAAAGAAACAAAGTTCCATAGTGAATCTTCCCTGCCCTCTCTTTCTGTTGTGAATGTGTTGCTGAGCCTTCCTCAGGCTTTCTTTACCCCTCCTTAACAGCTCAGGTCCCCTTTGCAGCTCTTGACAGATAAGCAGATTGTGCTCTGTCATCTCCTGGATGAGTTGATCTGCTCTGAGCACAGGTTTGGACAAAATCACCTCCTGAGGGCCCCTCCCGCCAGAATTATCCTCAGCTCTGATGGGCACAGTTGGATTTTTGTTTCCAAGGGGCAGCCTGAGAGATGGGAGCTTTCAGGAAGCCCTGTGAGAGTGTGTGCTGTGAGGGACTGGCAAAGAACGTGGGATTTGGGTTCCTCCTGCCAGGGAAGGGAGACTACAAGTGCAGTTTGTAATCTCTTAATTCAGGACTAACATTTGTGCACTGTGAGAGATAAGAAGACTAAATTGCAGTTCCCACCACCACCATAACTGATGCTAAATCCATCCATGGATTTGTTCTGCCTTCATAAAAATAATAAAAAATACAAATAAAAAAATGAATGGCTCACCCCATCTTCCCAACAGTCAGTATTGCAAAAATTCCTTTTCCTGTGCAGTTCTGTGATGCAGAAATCCCTAAATCAGGTTCTCTGTCTTCAAACAAACAAACAAACCCCAAGAATGCTCAGCCTTGGCAATTTTGTAAACACAGAGTGTTGGGAGCCACTTCCCTGAGTGTGTCAGCCAAATTTCCAAGTGTTGGCTGCAGTGCTCACAGGACAAGTGTTATGCCAGAGGCCTGGAATGCAGCCCAAACTGGTCTTTGTGAAGCTTTTCTGGAGTTGTTAAAAGCAAACTTGCTTTTGAAAGTCAACTTCTTCAATCGTAACCATCAGATGAAAAGCAGAAATAAGGTATAAATATTGGCATGTTACTGGCACTGAAAATCCCTCCAGCCAGTCAATGGGAGAAAGGATTGTGGTTTTCCTTTGCCTCAGTGGCTCGGGAGTGTTTTGACAAGGATTTTCCCCAGGTGAAGCACAGGGATGTGAAATGCAAATGTGAATATAGGGGAAGACCAACAGGAATGTAAATTTTTTAAAGCAGTATTTCATATGCAGTGAAATGACTGGGGAAAGGTGAAAGTGGAGGTACCAAACTAAATAATTTATAACATAAATAATGAGCTGTGTGTGTCTGTTGGGGGTTTTGCTCTGTTTGGCCACTTTGTCTTCTCCAGTTGTTAAAGCAGATTTATCAGAGCCTCAAAGCCATGACTGAGGGCAGAGCTGGGGCTGGTGGCAGCTGCTGCAGGAGTGACCCAGCTGAGCACGTAGGGTGATTGTTGGAGCTCTGGGTGTGCCTTTCCTGGAGCTGAGGTGGGTTCCCAGATAGCCACTGACAGGAATGTGGGCTGGCCTCAACCTCTGGAAGGGAAGCAGTAAAAAGGGGTGGAGCAGCCAATGATGGAATTGTTGCAGATTTCTGGGAACTCAAGTTTTCATTTTGAGTTTGCGGTGGTCACGTGGCAGAGAGGGAGGATTTGGTGCTGTGCCAGATGAGGGTGTTACTGATGGAGCTGGGGGAGGGCTCCTTCCAATGGAAAAGGATTTTGTAGGTTGAAGGTGGAAGGTCTTTTGAAGCTGAGATGCTTTGTGTGGGCTTAAAAAATTTTGAGAGCTTCACATCTTAAATTCTTCACATGCAGCCTGGAGAAGAGAAGGCTCCGGGGAGAGCTCAGAGCCCCTTCCAGTGGCTAAAGGGGCTCCAGGAGAGATGGAGAAGGACTTTGGACAAGGGCCTGGAGGGACAGGACATGGGGAATGGCTTCCCACTGCCAGAGGGCAGGGATAGATGGGATATTGGGAAGGAATTGTTCCCTGTGAGGGTGGGGAGGCCCTGGCACAGGGTGCCCAGAGCAGCTGTGGCTGCCCCTGGATCCCTGGCAGTGCCCAAGGCTGGGTTGGACAGGGCTTGGAGCAGCCTGGGACAGTGGAAGGTGGAAGGTGTCCCTGCCCATAGCAGGGAGGAACTGAGTGGACTTTAAGGTCCCTTCCAGCCTGAACCATTCTGTAATTCCATTTTATTCTGAGGGGATTTGAGAGCTCTTGCCAGTCACTGCAGGAGTTTTCCTTGCTGTCCACGTACCACGGGAAAGGGAACCAGGATGGCACAACAGGAGTGCAGCCTCAGTCTTCGCTCACTGGAGAGAGTGGGGACATTGTTATTCTTGGCTCGTGGAAGGCAGAAAAATTAATTTTTGCTTCAAGGCCAGATAAATTCTGCACTGAAGAGCCTGAGAGCATACAAATGTGCGTGCTGCCTTTGTCTGTAAGGGTATGGAATTTTGGGTCTGGAATGCGGTGGAATTGGTTCACTGGCAGCTCAAGCAGACACTGAGTTCTGGCCCATCCAGAACTATGGGATGCTCCTTTCAGCCCTGTTTGTATGGAAATCTCTGCAGTGGCTTGGAGCTGTGCAATTTCCTAATAACCCCAAACTGAAACATTCTGCATTTCAGCTGAACATCTCCAACTGCTGCTGAGAGGAGCCCTGGCTGCAGGTAGGACAGCAGTGCCCGTGTGGGCAGGGTGAGCTGTTCCTTGCAGCCCCCGGTGCTTCAGCTGCGCCCTGCAAGGAGCTGGAAGATGGAGCTATTGAACTGTTCATCTGTGGGTTTTTGTGCTCTACTCCCACTGCTGGGATAAAGAAGGATGTGCGGGAATTCTCCCTGGGAATTGCCAGGAATATTAGCCCGTGTTTATCAGAACTGCAGCTGTAAAGCAGGGCATGGTTTGTGCCTCAGGCTGGGGATCAGTCCGTGCACATCTCCTTTCCTTAAAGCTCATGTGCACTTGGCTTTTGGAAAAAATGACCAGTCTCGAGTGCAGATTTAGATGTTGGCTGGAAATTAGACTTCCAGAGGTGTCTGCCTTCACCAGGAATATCAGTTCCTCAAAAGAAGCTTCTTCCGATTCCAAAACTTGCACTTCATGAATCTGACTGGGTTTTAGCATCACGTACTTGTGGTTATTATTCTTGGAGGATTGACAGGGCTGTGAAGTTTTACACTGTCTGAACTGAAGTTCAATGACCTTTCCTTATGCAAAGGAAAAGATCCCTTCATAAAAGTAAAGTGCTTGTTTCCAATCAAGTCTGAAATATTTATTGTAACTAAACACTTATAAAGTAAAAATAAATATATTTTAAAGCTGCTGCCTTTCCTTTGTGTGCAGTCTCAAACTGCTGTAAAATACTGGGATTTAAGGCAGATAATATCAATATTCAATATTAAGCAAACCCCCTTGTTGCTTCCATTTCTGAGCTCATGAGGGAGGCCATTAATGTTAGAAAATAAGAGTGAGAACAGATTCTTCTGTAATTAGAGCTTTGGGGGAGCTGAGATGTGTAATTGATGTAATAAATAGCATGGGAATTGCAGGAGCTGGCAAAATCAGGTGTTCACAGAATCCCAGGTTGGCTGGGCTTGGAAGGGACCTCAGGAGATCCTGCTGGACAAATTCTCTGCTAACTGAGTTTGGGTCTGTGTGTGACAGAAGTTGCCAATCCGGGCTCAGTTCTTGTCCATAATTACAGCAGGTTTGTTCTCTGCAGGGACAATGAAGTGGATCCATCGCACAGTAATTATTTTTATTTCTTAAACTTCTCACCCTACTAAAAATGTTCCATTTTCTGTCTGCCTCTTTCTTCAGTAGTTCATTAATCAGTGCTCAAGGTTTAGGATCTGGCTTAGAGGAGGAACAACTGTCAGATTTATGTGTATCTGCCTTACATGGATAAAATAAAACCTCATCCAAAAATTATGTTCTTTACTGAATAATTTTTTCTCACGTCCTACCAATGCTAGCAAGATCCTTTTGCATATTAAAGATGTACAGAGCTTAACACCATCTGATTCAAACAAGTGGTAACCTATTAAGTCAGCTTCTGAACTGGAGTGTTTTTTTAAGAACTCACCCCTTAATGAATGATTCTTAAAGTGCTTTCCAGACTTGGGCTACTTTTCACTCAAAATCTCTTTTCACACAGTTAATTCTGAAGTTCTTACTCTGCAGTCACTTTTGCTTTTTCCAGCTGTTCGTCCTGACCTGGTGGAAGGCTTTGCTACATTAAAATAGCATTAGAGTGCTGTAGCACAAGAAAAGATGATGTTTGGTGCCACATGTCTGGACAACAGCATGAATTTGTCATCATCTTGTGGGCTTGACTTCAGGTTCAAATCTACAGCTTTGTTATTTCAGGAGACTTGCTGCTTGATGGAAATGCTGGAGTTGGAGCCAAATGAGCTACTCTTGAGTTTATTTTTGGTAATTTTTCTAATACATAAATCTGATTTGAATTTGAGACTTGCTTCTCGGGTGGGGGGTGTTTTTCTGTGTCATGTTAGTGCAAGAATAATAAATGTTTTTATAGCTACTGGCTGGGGGTTGGGTGGCTTTGGGGTTGTTTTTGGGGGTATTCCCCTCCTGCAGTACCAGCAATAGGGTAATGCTGACAGTGAAACTCACTTGGTGATATTCCCCACTTTTAATTTTTTTTCTACATACATTTAGGAAGGAATTTTCCTCAAGGTAATTGCGAAGTGGTTTAAAAATCTTGACATCACAAGGTAATGGAGCAATTAAAGTTAGGCTGTCCCAGCCTACTTGGAGAGGAAAATGGAATACTTAGAAGGAGAGTTTTCTGCAGGCTGTTAGTGGGAGTTCAGGCTTCAGCTCTGCAGATTGCTCCGCCCAGTGCAAAGCTCGTGGGTCGCAATTAATTGTTCGAGCTCTTCCCAGTGTTATCACACTGGGCTCTCTTTTCACGGTGCTCTGAGTCTGTAAGAAGCAGAACAGTGGGTTCTTAAGGTTTAATCCTGGAGGAGAGAGCTGGATAATCCCCGTTTCCAGCTGGATCAGACCAAAACAAGCCTTTGTGCCTCTGCTTTGCTCCGGGAAGCGTTTCCCTGTGCACGAGTGGGTCAGGAGTGCAGGGCAGGTGTGGGTAGCCTGGGACAGGCGACATGCTGCAAGAATTAACCAAAAGGAAGGGGACTGTTCTCTGATTCAGGATCTATTCAGCAGCATCTGCTGCTATTTTGACAGCAGGAATCTGTTGCCAGTGCCCAGAACGTGTTTCGGAGGGAAGCAGAACGTGAAGTGTTATGAAAGTAACTAAGCTCATTATTGGCAAGGGAGGGCTTGGCTGTATTAACTGTGATGTTGTAATATCTCTGTCTAATTAGCTCTTCTGCTAATTAGATTTAGAGCAATTAAAAGCTTTAAAGACTTGTGAGAAGTTCTGTGAGAGGACTGTAGATTTCAGGTAGGAGATTTCTGGGAGGAGCAGCTCGGTGCTCGTTCACCGGAGCCAGGGGCTGCCTTAGATGAGTCTCCAGGTAATTCTTGCAGGCTCTGTGTGCTCTCTCCCTGTTCTCCCTGTCCCAGCACTGGGTGTGTGACAGCTCTGGAGCTCTGGGTGCTCTGCAGAGCCTGGCAGCCATTTGGTGCTCAGCTCAGCAGAGCCACGACCAGGAGCTGTGCACACGCAGTGCTCTCCTGTGGAGGGACATTTTTCTTGGATTAAAATAAACCAGCCTGATTGAAAGCATCTGCTTTTTCTTTTGCATCACAAAAATGTTTTCCAAAATTAAAGTCGTCTAAAGTGTAAATCTTTGCAGTCTCCTGCAGAGATGTTTTTATGCAAAACCCAGCAGTTTAATTTACAGAAATATGTTGTGCTTAGAAACTGTCGAAATCTTTCTTGTGATCTTTCAGATTTTAGCTTTAGCAAATGGTTCTGCTGCTCTTTTATTTTCCTTAAATAGCTGTAAAATGCTAATTTTGGATTTCTGTCCTATTTTCAGTGTAGTTTAAAGGTCAAACCTCAATATGGGCAAGGAATTGGTTAAATCAGAGGTTTTGAACCTCTTGACTGTTGTATCAGTTTAGCAGCTCAGTCACTCTCAAGCTTTAATGCTGTGAGAGTTGAGCAGAGCATCTGCAGGAAGGTCTCATTTTGGGGTTGGAATGCTCAGGAACAGAGCTGTGATTCCTAATGAGAGATCAGATATTTCTCACACTTTTTGCAAAGGGCAGTGGCTCTGCTTGGGGTGAGAACGTCCTGGGCTTTGTTAGGCACTGAGCCAGAACTGGGGTTGGCGTTGCTGATTTATGTGCTCGTGGTGCTGGGGAGGTCAGAGAGGGTCTGTAAAAACTGGCACTGCCTGGGGGGTCCCACTGAGGGGCCAGCAGTGCGGAGTGTCTGGGTCACCAGCAGCCTGCTGAGAGCATCTCTGTTTGGTACTGAACGCTCAGGTGTTCCCTTTGCGAGGGAGGGTGTCCCCACCCTGTGTGTGATCACCTTCCCAGCCTGGAGGAGTCCTGCAGCCTCCGCAGGGATTTCACAGCCCTTCCCCAGGGCTCCCAAAAGCTGTGGGCTCTGCAGCTGAGCTGGAGCGAGAGCTCTGCAGCTTCAGTCCAGGATTGCTGCTGATTCACAGGGAGCTTTTAGATGCCCAGATGTGCTGTTGGCAAAATCTGTGTGTGCTGAGAGGGGAGGAGGGAAAGGCTGTCAGGGGAGTGGCAGAGCACAGGCTGACGAGGTGCTTAAACCCGGGATAATGTGTTTGTGCAGCACCTCCAGTGCTTGGGCACTTCTGTTGATTTCCCTGCTGATCCAAATGAGGGATTTGATGTGTAGTTTGGACCAGTTTTCTATGTGTGACATAGATAATCTTTTCTCCCACACATGTGTTAATTACATGTGAAATGCTCTGTTGAAGGATGCAGCTTCCCCCTAGAAGCTGCTGTTAAAGTTGTTTGACCAGACTGATTCTGGGTCTCCTCAATACCAGCTTGCAGTGACTTTTTGGACTTTGCTCTGAAGGTTTGGTGAGTTAAAGGGTAACACTCTTGGCACTTTCCTACCTCTGTGAATAAGGCCTGACAAAGTCGGTCTAGGACTAAGCAGCCTCTGGGTTGTTTACCTCTTAAAGCATTCCAGGCTTATTTCCTTTGATTTTTGTTCTTTATAGACATTATCTCTGTCATAGGAGTATTTTGGAAGCTGCTGGAATAAACCCACTGTTGATGGGTGGCATAAGTGTTCTTTTTTTGCCTCAGTGAAGGCACCTCTATTAAAATAAGTGTTTCTAAGTGAACATGAATCAGAACAGAACAGTTAAGCATGACCTCCTCTGCTTTGAAGTAAGCTTAATAGAAGAAATCCTTAAAGAATGTCTTCCACGAAAAACTCCTTGGCGTTGAAGCACCAAATTCGGGACTTCTGGTTTGAGAGAAATACTCAATGTCTGCATTGCTACAGAGGATTTTGGCTGTGTGATGTTTCCCAGCAAAAGGGCTTCACGCTTCACTTCCCTTGTGTGGTTCTTCTGTCTCCACCTTCTGGAAGCTGAGAGCAAGTAATTAAAAAGCAGCTTAGTGGGTTAATGACCTGGAAAGCAAACGTGTTGCAAGATGTGTGTTTGACCCCCAGCTAAAGGGCATCATCAGGAGGTTGTTTCAGCTGTGGCAAAACACTGAGTCCAGGGAGCAAATAATTGGGGTGAAAATGCTCTTTAGGCCAAAACTGGCATGTTTTTTATCCTCTCTGCAGATTGTATCGGACTGAAGTCAGCCAGGAGGTGAAATTCATACAGGCACAGCCTGGTTTGGGTTGGAAGGGACCTTAAAGCCCGTTGTCACCTGGTGGTTTTCCAGAAAATCCCTTAGCTGGGAATTGAAGTGTCCTTCCCTGGTGCTCTTGTCCTTTTTCAGGTGGCAGCTGCTCCCTGGTGGTTGCCTGTGAAAGGAGCCAGCTGGAAGCACCCCGAGGGCCCCGACTCCAGCATCTCCAGCAGGTGAGCCATGAGCAGCCATTCCATCAGAAAACACAGTGCTGGTGGATTCCCTGTGGCTCCCACCAGGAAAGGGGCTGCAGGAAAGGGCTTTTTATTTAGTCACCTGTTTGCTGCTGCTTCTGGGACTGTTTCCCCACCTTCTGATGTGCTGCATGCAGCATTGCATGGCCGTGGGCAGTGATGGAGTGCACAAAGGTGTGTCAGGACCGTGCTGAAATGAGCCTCAGTGTCTGCTGCTCACGGTTGTGTCCCAGCCATGAAACACAGCAGATCTTCCAAGGGTCAGAAACTCCAGTGCACCTGGCTTTGGAGAGGAGGAAGAAATCCTCACTGTGTGCACGCTCCAGGAGTCTGGGTAGTGTGAGCTCTCCCGTGTGGGATTTGGAAGCCTCTTTCTCTGGCAACAGAGACTGAAGAGTTTTGTGCTTTTTTTTACTGTATTCTGACTCTGTGAAAAATCAGCTGTGACTATCTAGAATCCCTAAATGCTTTGGGAAAACTCTGCTTTTTCTTACAGTTAGTGCCACGCTTTGCCTGAAACTTGCTGATCCTTGTCTTCATGCAATTGCTTTCCATTCTGAAGTGGGATGAATTTTAGGCCTAGAAAATCAAATTGCTGTCTTCATTTGGGACCTCTTACATTGCAACTGCTCCTCTCAGCAGGCAGGTGTCAATGAAGTTGGCACTTCATCAACTAGTGAAAGTTTCTAACAGCATTTTGAAATCAAATCAGACTCTCTAGCCTAGATCTAGTAGGTTTTTGAGTCCTCTAAGGACAGGACTTCGTTAGTGCACCATCATCTGATGGCTGAAGTGCTCAGTAACGAGTTGTCTGCTCTCCAAGGGCAAGGAAAGAATTATCTGAGGCAAAAATAGAGATAATAGCTGGAGGCGTTGTTAGGGGGAGACAGGAATTGAGGTCAGAGCCAGCAGACAGGAGCTGGAAACCTGCCAAGAAATTCTGGGCTTGTGCAAGGCTGGTGCAAACCTGGCCTGGCACGGCTGCTGGGAACCTGCCACGTGGAAGTGGCCCCATGGATTAACAGGGATATGTTGGATTCTTAAAGGGGGCAGGAAAGAGAAGTTTCTAGGAAGTTCCTCTCTCTCCTGGACCAGTGCTCTCAGCTCTGGAAGTACCTGAGTCTGTTAGAGGCTTGGATGGGGAAGATCCTTCTACGAGAATGCCTGGGCATTTTTTCTGTCTTTTTCTGGAAAAAAACCCAAATATTTTAATGTCAGTCCTAGAACCAAACCCCATTAAAGATAGGAGCTCTTCTGTAAACTGTGGAGTGCCTAAAGCACCCAAGGAAAATCACTTCCCGGCTGAATTTCTGCAGTTCAGTTTCCTGGGCTGGGTGCTGCCAAAGCTGATGTTGGTAAGACTCTCCCTCATGTCACCTCTCCCTCAAAGCTCCTCAGCTGACAGCAAGGACAGGACCCAGAGCAGGAGAAGAGCCACAGGGGAGTGAAGAACAATCACCATTACGTTGCAATGTGCATTTTCCTGTTGAGAATCCTGGCTTCTGGCTGAGACGGCCCTTGCCAGGCTGGTTTGGCACTGGTGATGCTGCAGGTTTTCAGTGCCTTCCTTTGGGTCTGCAAGCACCCAGGTTCCCCCAGAGGGCAGGGTATGGACAGTTCTCTGCTGCCTCCTGGGTGCTGCACACACGAACCATAAATACCTTAAACTGAACCATAAATGTGTTTAACTGTAGAGCTGGAGGTGGGAGCAAGACGAGAAACAGAAGTTAATTATTTTCTCTTCCTTGTTTCTCTCTGATGGCTGCATTTCCCTTCCAGCATCTTGCTGCCTTTCTTTAAGGAGCTTCTTTCCTGTAAAAGTCACCTGGTGCCTGGTCCAGGTGTACCTGAGCTGTGAACTCATCAGTCCCGTGTGCCCCTGTGTGGATGTCACACTGTGCTGTGCAGCCCTGAGTCTGCCTGGTGCCCTGAGGGGCTTGTCCTGTTGCTTTTGTCTCCCAGAATGGACCACCCAGTCCTTCACGTTTCCTGGAATGACGCCGTGGCCTTCTGCACGTGGGCAGGGAAGCGGCTGCCCACGGAGGCTGAGTGGGAATACGGCTGTCGAGGGGGCCTTGAAAACAGGTATCTGTCCCAAGGGTGGCCCTGAGCAGGGGCTGAAGCTGGGATTTGATGGATAAGGAGGAGTTGTGAGGGGTTTGTTACCCCCAGTGTGCTCTGCAACCAGGCTGGGAGAGCTGGCGGTGCTCACCTGGAGAAGAGAAGGCTGCAGAGAGAGCTCAGAGCCCCTTCCAGGGCCTAAAGGCGCTCCAGGAGAGCTGGAGAGGGACTGGGGACAAGGCATGGAGGGACAGGACGCAGGGAATGGCTTTAAACTTAGGGAGGGGACGTTTAGATTGAATATTAGGAAAAGTATTTATTGCAGGGGTGGGGAGGCCCTGGCACGGGGTGCCCAGAGCAGCTGTGGCTGCCCCTGGATCCCTGGCAGTGCCCAAGGCCAGGCTGGACGGGGCTTGGAGCAGCCTGGGACAGTGGAAGGTGTCCCTGCCCATGGCAGGGGTGGCACTGGATGGGCTTTAAGGTCCCTCCCAACCCAAACCAGCCTGGGATTCTATATAACACTGACTTTAAATTAAAAGTGTTTGACGGCTGCTCTGTTTGTCCTTTCCCAGGCTTTTCCCATGGGGCAACAAACTGCAGCCCAAAGGTCAGCACTATGCCAACATCTGGCAGGGAGAATTCCCCACCAATAACACAGCAGAGGATGGGTACAAGGGGACTGCACCTGTAAGTGTGTCTCAAAGACAATCCAGCGTGTGGAAATGATTTTAATCTTCCTAAAATTAAGGTCTGGCTTCAGCAGGATGGGCCATGGCTGTTTTCTATCCCTGTGCTCTTTCATTTTAGATTTTAAGTTACATTAAATTTCACTGCAGGCTTGAGCATTATCAAGGGACACTTTTACAAGCTAATTGAAAAGTAAAGATTACTTTCATTTTAACTTCTAGTTCCTCTCAAACTGACCTCTTTTCCCCCTTTCCAGGCAGTTTGTAGTCAGAAGCTGAAATACTTTCTGCCTGCACTTCTGGCCTTGCAGTTTTGTGAACTCAAAAATCACCCAATAGTTTAAAAGAAATTAAACTTCCCTTTCGGGGAAGGTTGAGCCTGTCTAGTATAACAACCAGAGTGGAATTTTAAAGGCAATCAAGAATGTGAATGAATTATTTAATGGTAGTTAAGTAAGTCCAAAAGTTTCATGAGAAGAGGAGTCTGCACAGGCAGGAGCTGGCAGCCATCCTGGCTTTTCCATGGTGGGAGGGGAATCTGGGAGCTGTCCGTGGGGTCAGGGCACTAATGCCATGCCAGGTGTGTCTGCTGGTCACACAGCGCCCCTCTGGAGAGGGTCAGTCTCCAAAACCAGTGAGGAGATGCTGTGTGACACTGGGAGGGGATGCCGAGGACACAGAGGTGATCACAGCTTTCCATCCTCTTTGATTTAAATGCAGAATGTAAAAGTGTCCCAGTTCTGCACTGCTGATCTGGTGTCTGCTTTTGAGGCTCCTCAGAGTGCTCCTTCAGCAGACTGGTGTGAGGATTCAAACCCTGTTCTGTGTGGAGTGCTTCCAGAACTGTGTTCCCTGTCCTGTGCAGGTCTCTGTTCTGTGTTCCCTGCTTCCAGAACTGTGTTCCCTGTCCTGTGCAGGTCTCTGTTCTGTGTGGAGTGCTTCCAGAACTGTGTTCCCTGTCCTGTGCAGGTCTCTGTTCTGTGTGGAGTGCTTCCAGAACTGTGTTCCCTGTCCTGTGCAGGTCTCTGTTCTGTGTGGAGTGCTTCCAGAACTGTGTTCCCTGTCCTGTGCAGGTCTCTGCCTTTCCCCCGAACGGGTACGGCCTCTACAACATGGTGGGGAATGCCTGGGAGTGGACATCTGACTGGTGGGCTGTGCACCACTCCCCACGGGACCTTCACAACCCTGTAAGTGTTTGGTTGGCATCATGTCGAGCGCAGAATCCCCTCCTGGGACTTGGATCTCCTGTGCTGTGCCCCTGGGGTGGGCTGTGCCCCTGGGGATGGGGAGTATCCCAGCACAACACTGGAATTACAGCACTCCGGTGCAATTTTTGTGGTTTTTGGCTGGTTGTCCACACCTGCTTAGCCACTGAATACTTCCAAACTGGCCTCATATTACAGAAATCAAGGATTTATGGAATGACTTCTTTAAAAAAAAGGAAGATTTGTAGTTCATTTATATTGCTACAAGCTGTACTTGTTTTATCCCTACCAGGCAGAGAACAAACCATCAGGAATTATCTTCCTGGCTTCTGGTAGCTCGTTATAAACTGAACATGTGCCAGAGCTGAGGTTTAGGAGAAGTCACCAGGCTCTGAGAGGGGAACCTTTGTGTTGCTTTGTGGCAGTCAGTGAGAGGGTCCTGCAGGGTGAGGTTGTGGGGGATCTCTGATGCTCTGCCTCAGCAGATCCCAGTTGCAGTGTTAGAGCTGCTCCTCTCCCACTTGTCCAGGATCAGTAAATCCCACGACTTCACACACAATATGACAAGTAAGGCCACATACAGTTTGTCACTCAAAACCCCACCAAATACAGTGGGTTTTATTTGCTTACAACTTACAAAGCACTTTCAGGGGTCCCAGCTTATTTTTACTCCTGGTACTTATTTGTGAAGGCAAGACAATAAATTATGAAAACCCCCCAGCAATCTGTGTGCAGACTTCCATCCATTCCTTGGAACCAGTCCCCAGCACACCCCAGATCTCTCCAGTACTAGAAAGCTGCTTTGAAGATTTTGGGTGTTAAACTAAATATGTTAAAAAACTTTGCCTGAGCTCTGACCCTCTGGAAGAATTCAGAGTCTTTCCAGCCCAGAGAACACATCCTATATTTAGGTTACACTGCCTTGTGCTCTGCAGAGACTGAAGAGCTGGGCTCTGATAGATCTGGTGCTAATCAGTTCTAATGTCTCAGAAGATAACTGCAGCCTGGCTATTTTGGGACACCTTTTCACAGGAGGAGATTCAGTTTCCTTACCCATTTAATCAGAAAAACCCTTTGGAATTCACTTTGAAGTGCTCTGCCTCAGACACTGGGCTCTGACAATCGGTTTGCATCTGAAAAACCCCTAAAAGCCTCATTGTTAGCACCTAGTTTTTAAATACTTCCTAAAGTGTCTGGGTTTAAAACCTTGGCAAACGCTTGGAGTTTAACAGAGAGCAAAATTCACAGGATGCTTGTTCCCCACCATCACCTTAATCCAGCAGGGAAGTGCTGCTGCCTCGGCATCATCAACACCAAAGTGTCTCACTTAAAAAATAACTTTAATGAAGGTGCCTCACTGCAATCACAGAATCATGGAGTGGTTTGGGTTGGAAAGACCTTAAATCCCATCCAGTGCCACCCCTGCCCTGGCAGGGACACCTTCCACTGTCCCAGGCTGCTCCAAGCCCTGTCCAGCCTGGCCTTGGGCACTGCCAGGGATCCAGGGGCAGCCCCAGCTGCTCTGGGCACCCTGTGCCAGGGCCTCCCCACCCTCACGGGGAAGAATTTCCTCTCTAAGAATGTAACTGATCCTTTGGCAGAGAGAGGCAAGCGTGTGTGAGGTCAATCAAACCACAGCCCCTTTAGGGGTTATTTTGTGGTGACTTCTGGCTCTGATTTTTTTGTATGAGCTGCAGTTCTCTGTTTGAAAACTGATTTCTCTCAAAACAGAGAAACCACGTGGCTGACTGTGCACTGAAAATCGCCGTGCACCATCAGAAAGTGTTTGATGTAATGAAAGAAATACAACTTTATTTTCATCAACAAAAAAAGGTTGTGTTTTTTTTAGTAACTTTTAAAAGAACAATCCTGCTTTTATGAGCTTTGGTACTGGAATGCCCAAGCACTTGTAATTATGTAATCAGACAGGAATATGGCTGTTGCAGTATTCTAGTACAGAATAACCTTGCTAATATAGAGTAAATTCTGGGGTTGAAATCTGGGATCAAAGTCTGGCCAGCCCTGGCCCATTGCACCAGGCTGCCGATGTCCTTCCCCTTCAGTACCAGCTGGTGCACTTCTCCAGGTCAGGCCATAAAACAATGGTGTTTGATAGAACAGAGATTGGCTTGTTTTAATCAAATGTGACCTTAATTGCTGGGCCGTGATTAGCTTTTAGTGAGGGGAAGCACAGCCAAGGCAGTTTCCTTCATCTATAAGTGAGATATGTGCACAAGCAAATATTAACGCTGCAAATGCTGATGATGTCTATTGGTTTTCTGATTTTCAGACATCTTTGCCAGTTGTTTTATGATAAACTCTTTACCTTCAGTGATTTTAAATAAGAGGATGATGTTTTGTAATAGAATAGATTAGGAGGACACTACAGCAGATTTCTGCAGGTGGTGGTGAAGTGTTTCAGTGCTGTAATCCTCCTTCAGAGGCTGTGGAGGTCAGTTTAAGTTGTTTTTTTCATTACCAAATAACCTTTGATGCTCAATTTTTGCCTGGTGGAAGATACTTGTCATTAATAAAAAGATGCCCTTATGAGCCTTTGGTTCACGTGCTGCTCAGTACAGGTCAGCCCTTTGTAATTGCTGGTACATTATACATTTAGGGTTTTCTAATCCTAACTAAACGTGTTCCTCTTCGTTTATAAAAGTGTTTTTGGAGCCAGGAGCACAGATTGCTGCTCAGCACTGCAGCATTTAGGGGAAATCCTGCTCCACAGCCCCATTGTTCTGCTTTGTCTTGTTCCCGTGGAACTTTTTTTAGGTCAGTTTTCTCATGGCTTTAGCCTTAAAATGAGATTACCAGGCTGGGTGATGACTGAGCTGGTCAGTGGTTTATCTCAGAGCAGGGACTGTGCATCCACGTGTAAGGACAGTTTCCAGAGGCCTCGCAGTGGGAGCAACGCTGTGCTGTGGAGGAGCACCCAGGCTTGGAACCCAGCGGATGCTGCCTCAGGGTGTGGGTTTCCTTGAGTATTTGTGTGCCATTAAATGCAGTGATAGGCCAAATTCTTTTTCACACATAGAAATTCTGGCAATAAACATGAAGCTGCTGTGGTTTGTGTGGTGAACTTTCATCCAAAGCAGTCAAACTGGGGGGGTGCAGGCAGGAGCTTTGGGAGTACCAGTGTCAGCTCTCAGGGTTTTCTGGCAGTCCCTGGGATTTATGTTCAGTTGCAAATGCTCCTCTGGGGGAGATTCTTCTAGAACATCCCCCCTGGTAATGCAGACCTGGGTGGGAGACAACTGTACCCCTTGAGACAGGGTAGGACAGTGGGATCCATGCCAGGTGTGCCCAGACTGGTCACAGGGTGGTCAGTGAGGAAAGCTGGAGCTCATTTCCTTCCTGGTAAAATCCTCTTTAGGAACCTCCCTGTTACCAGGTGGCACTGGTGGGCAGTGGGCAGCAACTGGAATGTTAAATATTTGCAGCAGTGGGAAGGGAGCACAGTTACTGTCACCTGCAAATCCTGTAGGGCAGAATTATTTCAAGCTGTGTGGTTCAGACCCCACTGACATTTGTGTCTGGAATATTTATGATTGCTCCTTCTCCATCTCCTTACTCTCTGTAATGAGCAGATTTTCCCTGAGTACTGACCAGTGTCCTCCCCTCCCCAGAAAGGGCCGTCCTCGGGCACGGACAGAGTGAAGAAGGGTGGATCCTACATGTGCCATAAGGTAACGTGGTATTTTCGTGTTCCTCTTCCCTCTGAAAGCACTTGCCCATGAAATGATCCTCTGACAGAGTTTCCTGGCAGCCTGGATGCTTGTCAAGGGGTTTCATGGAATTTGTGGAGAGCAACACCTGATGTTCCTAAGGACCTCTTTTTGCTTAGCTTGGAATTAAAACAAGTAAGTTTTTTTACTCAGTATTGGTTTTAGATGCAGAACTTTAAATTGATGCAGGCTTCTAATGCTGTTTTCATGACGGAGCTTGAGTGAAACTTGTCAGAGTAGAAAGTATGGACGTGACTTTGTTTTTTAAGTTTTAGAATGGCTTTTGATGCAGAAAGGAAATGGAACTCTGAGTAACCTGGTCTAGTGAAAGGTGTTCCTGCCCAGGGCAGCGGGTTGGGACTGGATAAGCTTTAGGGGCTCTTCAATCCCAAATCCTTGTATAATTCCATGGTTTTATGGTATCAGGTGTTTGCAGAGCTGGAGATGAAGTGTTTCAGCTGAGCTGGTGGCATACCTGAAAACCCTTCAGAACAGCCAGGATGTCACCACAGAGCGATGGCTGTTCATGACACAAAATCGTGTTTTAAACTCTGCTCATGCAGTGCTTAAAACCCCTCACTGTAGATCTCGTGTTGCATTAAAGCTGTCCTGCTCTTCTTCCCTTGCAAAGCCTGTGGCTGGCAAATCGCTCTCATAATTAGATTAAATTCTCTACAATGAGATCCCATTTTCTACACTGATTTCCTTCTTAGGTGAAATCAATGTCAGATGTTAATTAGCAGTTTTGATTAAATTAACACTGGAATGGGCTCTTCAGTGATGAATAACATGACCCATTTTGAAGGTTTGTGAAGATTCTAGTCTGCCCTAGTCTTTTTCTGTAGGTGATAAAACTAGGCTGTGTTTCAAGACAAAAACCACTGCATACTGTTAGTACAAGGGCTCTTTATTAGGGGCCTGACGTCTGCTCAGACTGATCTTTCTATGCTGGTGCTCTTCTCCCTCTCAGAGCTGACAGAGGCTGAAGTTGCACCTTTTTACATCCCATCCCAGAAGTCTGGCATCTCATTCAGGGAAATGTTTCCAGGCAGGTGCCAGTACCTGTCCATTCCAGTGGGGCATTAGCACACGGATCCACAGCTCAGCCTCTGAGGGGAATCACAATGGTTGTCTTGGCTTTTTCCCAGAGCACGAGAGATTATTGGCTGACACTTTATCAGACACTTTGCCATTCAGTCTGGTTTCTGTCAGCTGGTGTCTGTGTAGGATTCCCTCATTTCTAACGCAGTGATTTCCATCCGTATCACGTCATTGATCTGTCCCGCACCGATGGCAATGTTTTGCTGTATTAATCTAACTAATTAATCTGTTAATCTAACAAACTGTTGCCTGAGGAGCCCCAGCTGTGCTAAGAAGTTCCCTTTCTGTGTTGCTGTGCAGTCCTACTGCTACAGGTACCGCTGTGCAGCTCGGAGCCAGAACACCCCCGACAGCTCCGCGTCCAACCTGGGCTTCCGCTGCGCCGCCGACGCCGCCCCGGGGCCACACTGACCACGGGGGGGTTCCTCGGGCACAGGAAGGGCTGGATCCCACCCCAGGGAGAAGAAACGTGAGCACCGTCCCTTGCTGATGACACAGAATGGAAAACCCTTGCTTAAAGTTCCTGCTGAGGGAAGAAAAACCAGCACTACTCAACAGCGCTTGGAGCTTCGTGTCCATGAGGAACCTGGCCTGGACTTAAATCCTGACCAGAGTGTTTTGGATTTAACTGGAACAAAGCTGAGCAGAAACATGCCAATCATGTTTTCAAAGATTGCTTAATCCCAGAACTGCTTAGGCTGGAAAAGACCTCCAGGATTATTGAGTCCAACCCTTGACTGATCAGCACCTTGTCAACTACAACAGCTCCTTTAGACAAGATCTTTATTAATTAGTTTTATTTATGTAGAGTTTCTACAGTCGAATGCAATAAGCAAAGACTTTATAAACTTCTAGACAGCTTTAAAAGAAATCTGAGACAGTTAGGAAATTCTAGGCAGCTTTGAGAGAGAATGAAGGAGTGAAGAGTGAGGGCTGGGAGATGACAGCTCTCCCCACAGGCAGCTCACACAGCCCTTTGTTACATTCCACTTGCAGTGAAAATCATGTCCAGAAATGAGCTTCTTCTGGGGAGGTATTTGCTGCTCTTTAGGAAGTGCCTTCTGCAACTGAGGACGATGATCCTCAGGGTGATGATGATTAGAAATCATGTACATATTTGAATAAAATATCAAGCATTTGTTTATGCCAAAGACTTTTATTGATGGAAAAGTAGAATTTCCTTTGAATTTCTTGGATGCGGTGTAGGCTTATTTTAGGGACTTGGAAAATGCAAAACTGGCCTCATTAGAAACTGAAGTTAATGAATGATTCCACTTGAATAAAAGTCATGGAAGTGATGTCAGATGGAACTGTGAGCCCTAAGGCCTAATAGGGTAAATTTCTAAACCGTTCTGTTGAAAATAAAATTCCTCACTGAAAAGGAGAGGAATTTTAGCAAGTAAGAAGGGAAATGGGAGTAATTGAAAGCAACCTTGTTTTGAGATCTGAATGTAACAGTGGATTAACAAAAGCCTTGGCACTGATGCTGGTCCTTGCCAGCATTGTCTTTGCTGTGGAAAACTGGGTTCGGCTTTAATGCAACTCCATCACCTGCCAGCTCCTTCTCCGCTGGTGAACGCCTGGGCATCCCTTCACCAAACACCAGCCTCCAGTGCTGTCCACGTAAGTCCAGCAAGCAGAAAAATCTATTCCAGGACACAGCATGACGTGGCACAAGATTGAGATATGGATAATCATTATTGCACTCAGAGCAGGAAGGAGGAGGAAGGATGAGAGGAAGCTCAGAGCCTTTTGAGCTGTTTGATTGGATTCACTGTGGAAGAACACGCTGAGCTGTGAGGGGCAGACTGGGGCTCTGAGGCTGAAAGGAGCCTGAAGGGAAAAGTGAACAGAAATTCAGCAGATACAACAAAGGGTCTATTTTTTTTCCTAGTTTCTTGATAGGGAATTTTTTTAGTAGGATTTTGGTCCGCTCCCCCAGGCAGCTGCAGTGCCAAGGCATGGTGGAGTACAGTGCACGTGCTGGATGGAAAAGGGCCATTAACAACTGTCAGGATGGTTTAGAGCTCAGTAATGATTATTTTGTTTCTGCAAGGCCTTCAGCGTGGCTGTTTTGAGCAGTCCAACACTGTTCCTGTTCTGTGCTGGGAAGTTTGCTCTGAGCAGATAACTGGGATCACGTCACTGGCCAGGAGCTGCAGCACCTCGTGGGCTGAGGGGTCGGATTGCAGGGACAGAGGGCTCAGCTGTGCTCCTGCTGTAGGGCTGTGATCAAGGACCAGATACTGCTAAAGGTGGTTGGGTTTTTTTTTAATCTACACTTCCTTAACTACTCAAAATCATGCCAAGTGCATATTCATAACAGGAAGGTAACAAACCGTGCTGTCATCCTGAAAACCAGGAGTGCAGATGCTCTAACACTAATCTTGAAACTTTTCTCAGGAGGGAAAGAGGAAGTGGATTGGATCATCTGCTCCCAGCCCTGGGGTCTGAAAGTGGCTGGCATGTTGCCTGTTCAGGGCAAAAACCAGATAAAAGTCTACACAAGAGACCTTGCAGTCCAAGCTGTGCTCTGGAATCCTGTGCATTCCAAGGTATGGGATCTCTCCTGTAGCAGCAGGAACCCTCAGTGAGGCAAGGAGTAAAGGTAATGCCCACTCAGCCTGTAAACCACTTCTGACAGGCAGCTCAAATCCACTGGAAGGTCTCTGCACTGACTGAAATGGTGCTTAATGATTAACCCTAAGAGAAATCATGTGGTAATGTTTATCTTAACATCAACCCACAGCCGTGTGTAAACCCCAGCAGCAGCAGGAAGGCAGCTAAATGGGAGAGGCTAAGGCTGCATCTTATCAAGGAAGCAAAGGTAAACACCAAGCAGGATTTTGTTTAGTAAATAGCAAAATGTATCCCTGGTCAGTATCAGGTTATTCAGAGTGGTTTGGGTTGGAAGAGACCTTAAAGCTCATCTTGTTTCAGCTCCCCTCCCCAGAGCAGGGGACATTCAATTTGCTCAGAGCTGCATCCTTGAATTAATCTGATCATGTTTCAATAGGAAAGTAAATCTCCCAATGAATGTTGAAATATTGATAATCACTGCTGCTCTTTCAGAGTAGGCAGAATTGCAGAGAGCTCCCAGTTTTTAGCTGTTTGCCTGGATTCCTTGTGAAAGAGCACACAGAGCTGGCAGTGACAGCTCAGTCCTTCAGTGGCACCAATGTTTCAGGTCCAAATCAAAGGTGTCTTTAATTGAAAAATGAAGTTATTGATAGCCTGCAGAACAGCTGATCCCCACGAGATGTGCTTCCTTGTGTGTGTTACGTGAAAGGGTATGGAAACAGGTAAAGATCAAACTGTCCAGAGCAAATAACTGAGCGTTTGTGCTGCTGATGGCACAGTGTGACATGAATAAAGAGCTGCATTGCAGTTTATCCATGTTAAATATCAGAACCAGCCTGTGTGGAGCTGCCTTAACTTGATCTTTGCAGAATGAAGGAACATGCGGTTACAGAATGTGCCCATCTGGCAGTGCCTCCCTGCAGGAAGGAGGTGCTCAGAAAAGCCCTGCACGGCTGTTAGAGCTGGACAAGGATGATGCAAAGAAGATGCAAGGACCTTTTTTCTGGGCTGGGAAAGGCCAGGCCTTGCTTAATGCTGCCTGGCCCTGGGGTAGTGAAAACATGGATCAGTTAGCAGCTGAAAGAACCCTCGTGCATCTGTCAGCTGTTCAGCACAAAGACACAAATCTGTTGTTGTTCAGATGTACTTCTGTATTTCTACTTTCAGTCAACTGTCAGCATCATCCTGCTTCATGCTGCAGGGGCTGGATTTGCTCCCTGAGCATGTTCTGGGGAGTAACAGATGTGCTGCTTGCTGTGAGTGCAGAGCTCTGATCAGAGCAGCCTCGAGGCTGAGGTGATTAAAAAAGATGGGATGTTGTGCTCCTCAGAGACTGCAGTCCTGCAGCACTCCCACACAGCTAAATGGGAGTGAAACAGCCGGTCAGTCACAGCTGCTTTGGGCATGCAGCTGCATGGGACACACAAAGTACTAAAGCTACTCTTTCCTTTTACATCAATAATAAGTAGTTATTATGCTTTGTGGAACAAAAAAAATTACAGCAAGTAATTTAAAAACAGTAATTTAATGGATTTTAAGAAACCTAATGCCTTTCATGCGCATGTCATTTTCTTGTGCCATTGTCAGTGACTTTTCTTGCTGTTATCACATGTCCTGTCCATGTACAAGTGCTGAAGGTACAAATTCTTTCTGAAGGGTACAAACTGAGAGAGCTGCTTCAACATACAGCAAGCTGTCAGAGGAAAACCAGACCAAAACACCAGGCCTGGCTTAGTCACTGATTTTGGAACATCCTGAAGCTCCAATAATCCCTTGTACTATCCACCTTGGAAAGTCCTTGAAAAGGTTTTTGCATAAAATTAATTCTCGAAACCTTGTCTCTTTGCTGCTCCTCAAACGCACACGCGCTTCCTTGTTGGAACACAAAGAATTTTATTTAACTACTGGAGGAAATAGTATTTTTTAGGTGTGTTTATGGCTGAAAGGCTCTGGAGAACTCGCTGGTGTGGAAAAGAGGGAGCTGTCCCAAGGTAAGAATGAAGTACACGTACGGGAACCACAGTAGCAAGGTTTTCTCTGGCTGTTCTCTTCCTCCAGGGGTTTGTGTTCTCTGCTAGCTTCTGGTGCATTACGGAATCTTCCAGAGTAATCATATGAAAGTTCCTCTCCAGCAGAAATATCAGCGGCTGCAAAAAGTGCCAGTCTGGGCACCATGGAGTCAACTCTCACTGGCACCATAAACAGATTGGGCTCACAGGAGTGGTTCAGGAACCTGCCCACGTTCCCGACGCGGGTGGGATCCACGAAGGTCTCCATGACGCGCCCGTCGTGCAGGTGCTCCCTCACTGCGATGATGTAGTTTGGCTCCTGTGCTGTCTGGGCCTGGATCCTCCTCCGGGCCTCAGCAAAGCCCAGCACCTCCCCAGCGTACTCGCACACGAACGCGCCGCTGGGGATGCGCTCCAGCGCGCGCACTCCCCAGCCCTTGCTCTCGGTGCGGAACACCTGCAGCCGCAGCCGCAGCCCCCGCTGCACCAGCCTGTTCTGGCAGCCGTCCCCGCACCGGCACAGGCTGTTGCACTCGAACACGGGCCTGGAGAAGCGCTGCTCCTGCTGCTCCGCCGGCCGCAGGCGCGGGCCGCTGTAGTTGTGCCCGCGGCGCAGGCACGGGCACTCGGGCAGCACGCAGGAGCTGCTGCGGCAGGAGCAGCCCGGGAACGTGATCTCAGTGGGGTCGAGCTCTCCGTCCGCTCCGGCCACGCTGTCGGGGCTGTACTGCAGAGAGAACGGCGGTCAAAGCCTTGGCGGCAGCAGCAACGCTCCAAAACAGAATTTTTAAAAAGTTTGTGTCTGTAAATGACTGATCCCAGAACTCAAACCATGAACGCTTTGCTTGTCTGTAAACCTCCAACTCAAACTCGTCTGAAATGTTTAAAAGAATGCCACTCACATATTCCATATAGACCAAAAAACAACTGATAGTCGTGTTAGTGCCTGAATTTCTCAAAATAGCCACAAAAAATGCTTAGCAGAAAAAAATCAGCTTATTACATCTACTGTGTATGATTTTCATTTATAGAGATACCAGAGATTTATTTATGGATGTATTTATTTGCAGAATTATCCAGGTATTGTTGAAGTAACCTCCTCACACTTCAAAATGCTCAGTAAGTTACTTCTAAGGTTAATCTATAGCTCTGCTAAGCCACGGAATTTCAAATACACATTTATGTTAAAAATGAAGATTCAAATTGCATTCACACTTCCTCCTAGCTCCGCTAGAAAATCAGGTTTTCAGAATTACACTGATGCCCCCAGCAGGTGAACGGTTACAGAAACACGGAGTGTTGCAAAACAAAACCTGACACAAACTGCTACATTTGGAAACCAAGATATAAAGACAGCCACGGGTGTATTTTCACTCCCTTCTCAGCATTCAGTTTTATTTAGAAGCCCGGAGGTAGTGCTATCACTAAATATTACATTTCACAGCAGCTTGTACCTGGCAGGTTCTGGTGCTGTGAAAGATGACAGTGCATTCGCAAGTTTCTTTTTTTAATAAACATCAGCTTCTCAGTCACTCGGCTTTACTCAAAACCAAGTTTAATGTTCCTCAACCACGACAAGCTTGCCTATTTCGGTAAAATACGAGCACACCAAGCAGCTCCGGGAGATTTGGGTCTACAGGGATCACACCTTTATTTTTTCCTCAGGCTTATTAGAAGCTTCTTCAATCCGGTTTGTAAAGACTCTCTAATACCACTGAAGCAAATTCCTACGCATCCTGGAGCGACAGGACAAGGAGGAGCAAGGATTCAAACTAAAAGACAGCAGGTTTAGATTAGATATTAGGGATAAATCCTCCCCTGTGAGGGTGGGGAGGCC
>VZTF01001237.1:514779-530259 GCA_013397755.1 Cnemophilus loriae
GTCCCTGCAGTGGGAGGTGTCCCTGCAGTGGGAGGTGTCCCTGCCCTGCTCTCCGCCCCGGTGTCCCCCGCCCCGGTACCTGGAAGGGCGGCGGGGCCTCCCCGGGCGGCCACAGCGCCACGGGCACGGCCTCGCTACCGCCGCTCAGCTCCGCCATGCCGCGCCCCGCCCCCGCGCCGCAGCCCTGCGCCCATTGGCTGCGCGGGGCCGGCGCCGCTCGCTGATTGGACAGAGGCAGTGACTGACAGCGCCGCGAGGGGGCGGGCGCCATGTTGCGCGGCCCCTCCCTCAGCGGGGCGGGCACTGTGAGGGAGCCCCGCCCCGGTCCCGGTCCCGCCCCGGTCCCGGTCCCACCTNTGTGTGCGCAGTGCTCGCACCAATGGTCAATTTTAATCGCAAACCGCTGAGTTGTTTTAATTCTTCACGTGGCTGCCATTCCTTGCTTATTTTGAAGGTATTCGAGTTTGCTTTTTTTTTTTTTTTAAACAAATTAATGTTCGATGATGCGGATGGGAACCTGAGCCCTCAGGCAGGGGAGGCAGCACCACACGCTCCTGTCCTGGGGATGGGAAGAGCCATGGCCATAGCTTCTGGCAGGACAAAATCCAGCCAAATCAGTGTTCTGGATGATGGGAGACACGAATCCATGGAAACGAGTTGTGGCTTGGGATCACAGACCGGTTTGGGTTGGAAGGGATGTTCCAGCCCATCCCATCCCATCCCATCCGATCCCACCCCCTGCCATGGGCAGGGACACCTTCCACTGTCCCAGGTGCTCCAAGCCCCGTCCAGCCTGGCCTTGGACACTTCCAGGGATCCAGGGGCAGCCACAGCTGCTCTGGGCACCCTGTGCCAGGGCCTGCCCACCCTCACAGCCAAGAATTTATTCCCAATTTCTCATCTAAACCTGGCTCAGGGAGGTCCTGCCAGTACAATGTATGATGTTCTTCTAAAGCATCTCACACGATCTCGGTGTCTTGGGAAAACAAAGCCATGCTTGTGTTCCCATGCTGGGGGTTCCATTAGCTTTTGTATTTACCCCCTGGCTCAGCTGGTTTGGGTTTGAGGTTAATGAAGCCCTTAACATCATTCCACCTGCTTTTTCCCCTTGCATGACCCATGTGTTTCCATTTGGAAACCCATTTGCACATCCATTAATAAGCCCTCCCCCCTCAGAGTTGAGAGTCAGAAGTTCTTGGAGTGTGTTCTGTGCTCCTCTAAGAAGGTGTTACTCGTGTCTCCTTTCCCCTGGGATGGTTACTGATGTGGCTTTTGTGACCCCTCTTTCTGCAACGTTCAGGAAATGGAAGGAGTTGTCACCTGTTTTGTCCCCTTCTTCCTGCCTGGGAAAAGGAGCTGAGCAGCAGCAGGTGAGTTTGGACAATGAAATCTGTGTTTATGGGGGAAAATGGGACTAGAGCATTGATGGGAAGGTAATGAAAGTATTGTTTTTTGGACAATTGAAAGGGTTGTTTGTTGTACTGGTGGTGTAAGAGAAGGGAAGGTCGGGAAGAGTCACTTCTGGAGGTCAGTGCCTCCCTGGACAGTTTTGGGGGAGACTTTCATCAGTTTAAACCTGTGGCATGAGTGCTTTGTACCTGGTCAGAACGTGCACGGTGGAAGGGTTTAAACCCACCGTGTTGTTCTGGGTTTGACCACCCACAGCTGCTCCTCGCGGTGCCTCCCAGCCCTGCCTCCTCGGGGTGGCTGCTCTTGTCCTGTGAGCCCTTCCCAGCACGGGGAAGGTGGCAGATCAGCTTTAGAGAGATGCTGAAATGGTGAGTGATGGATGATATTAAAATGCACTTCAGTTTTGGGCTTTCTGTTATTGCCAAATCGACCTTTAGATCAAGACACTGTAATTTGGCTGCTGCTCCATAGTGCCAGATGGAATTCTCTACCACTTTGAGATTATTGAAGTAATGAGACATTACACTGTTCTAGAAGAAACAGATTGCTTGTGTGTACAGGAGAGGGGCTTGGGAGTCTGCAAAAGGTCATGGAAAATCTGGTGTTTTCCTCCTCTGTATCCCCCCCCAGGGCTCTGTTGTGTTGAACTGTGAATGGGTTAAACTGTTGAGAGGTCCAGGGTGGGTGAAAAATGGGTGGAAGCTCGTTTGCATTTGTTATGTGAAATTGTTGTGGAAGGAAAGCTTAAAATGGGGCTGAAAGAGTGAACTGGAGGTGAACTTTGTGATGCTGAACTGAGGCACCTGGTGCAGCTGGGGGTTTCGTTTGCAGTCCCTGGGATGAGACTGCAAATCCCTTTTGTTATGTTGTATACATTAGGCTGTTGGGTTTTCTCCTTATATAAATAATGCTTTCTGCTCATAAGTAATTTTTGTGACCCCTGTCTGCATTTCCTTGGATTTCCTAATATTCTTCTGAAAATCAGAATTTGGAAGGTTAACTATGCCTGAGCTGTGAGTTTGTGTCTTCTCCTCGCTCCACCGAATTTCGGTGGCTGAGGCCGCGTGTTGTAACAAGGTGATGGAGCTCGGGGGTGTGAGCCTGTCGCACATAAGCTGCAGTTAAGGGAGACGTGCTCAGAAAACTCGGTACAATCCTAGTCTAGAGGAAACTGGACAGAAAACGTTCCTGCATTTTCTGGTGGGCAAAAGGCCCAGGAATCAGAGAAGACCCTTCTAACATCAGTGTGGTAGAAGCTAAACCGTCCCAAGTGATAAACGCTGGGATTCCATGTGTTTCTGGTGTTGCCATCAGTGCTCTTGGGGAGCCGGTGCAACCATTATCTCCAGCTGGGAGGGTTGCCAGTTCTCCACTAGCTCAGCTGTGGCTTCCTTGTGCTGATTTTGGCCCCAAAGGGTCCCGGTTTCGGGGCGGTACCAGCCTCCCAGGGAGAGTGATCAGAAGCTTTTTGCTAAAGGAGCCTGTTTGAAGGCTGCCTCTGGCTTCCTAGTTTCCTATGGAACCAATCTGAGGGAATAAGGTAATCCCTTTTGAGTGTTTTATTGTACATTGCACGTGGTTTCTCTCCGACTTTGTTCTGAATAGCCAATTCAGATACTTTTCAGATATTGGAAGCTGCTATTTTACATTAAGAGGCAGCACGTTTCCTGTGTGATGTACTGGAGATGCCCCTGAAGTGTTTCCTCAATGGTGGCATTGAGCACAGGCCTTCCAAAGGGACTTTAGTCTGTTGTTCCCTGGCTGAGAGTTTTAACTGCCTTATCCGTGCCCATCTCCTTCCTCCTGCAGTTAATCTTAGATACTTTTTTTTTTAAGTTTCCTTATTTAAAGACTCTTCTTTGTGCTGCTCTTCGTGTCAGGTTTAAATTTTCCTTTGATTTAACCTTCATTTATGGATAATCATCTCCATCAGGTTGGTGGGCAGGTACTCTGTATCCTTCTGCCAGTCTCTTTTGTGTCTATTAGAATATTGATTAGCAGAGAGTGAAGTATAAAAAGTCGATATCCCATTAAGTGGAGTAAAGTGACAGCGTTCTAGGGCTGGACAAGTTCAGACTGGTGTCTGTGCACTGAGGTGGGGTTGGCTGGGCACTTGAGATAAAACCGTGTCCTGGCAGGGTTTTGTTCAGGTGTGTTCATGGCAAACAGCCACATTTTAGAAGTGTTTGTAATCCAAAAAGGTGCTTGGCTTTATTAAAGCCCTTGCAGTTTATTGGTTTTTAGTAGTAAAACAGAATATAAATGCTCTGCAGAGGGTTTAGACAAGACGTACAGATAGGAGCAAGCTGACGTGGCATAGTAGTGTCTGCTCTGAAGTGCTCAGGGAATTGTGGAGAGACCAAGTGTAAAGATTTTTTTATTGTTTTTTGGCCAGTATTAAATGGCTCCCACATAGAGGTGATGACTGCAGCTCACCCACCTGCCTCAGCAGCCTGCCACTGAAAATGGGGAACCAACACATATTTTTGTTTCCCACTTTTGAACCATTCTCCGAGCAGTCTGCAGTTATTTTACCGTGTGCTCCTTGTGCTTCACAGCCAGCCACAAACACCTGACTGACCACAGGTGCTATACCTCTCTGATTAAAATGTAATAAACACATTAACACTGGCCGCTAATTGCTGAGCTGGCAAACGGTGGTTTGTCCGTTTCCAGCTCAATCCGTTTGTGCTCTCCAGGCTGTGCAGTCCCTGGAAGTGCCCTCGGGCTGAGGTTTGGAGTGTGGCTGCCAGGCTGGGTCATCCCGGCCCCGCTGCACCGGGAGCAGCACCGGGAGGGTCATTCCTCAGCCCGGGCTCCTGCTGCGTGCTAATGAGCTGCCGAAATCTTCCACGAGGAAATGCACGCTGCAGTGAGAGCTCTGGTAATGATGTTTGGAAATCCCGAGAAGGAGAAGTTGAAGATCAGTTTGTTTAAGCGTGCCTTAGCTGTGCAGAGAGGGCTGACCTTGGAAAATGCTGTGTTTGAATAACACAGTTTATCAAAACATCTCCAAGTGCTTTTGCAGAGAGAGATGAACTTTGTTTCCTTTCTTGTACAGATAAGAAAGCTGACGCAGGGACACATGAAAGGAGTTAAGCAGTGGTTGAGCTCTTGGTTATCACAGGGCTGTGCATTTCATCCCTCCCCGTGTGCTGCTCCTGCAGCATCGATTGGGTAATAGGAACCATAAATCTCTTTGCCAATACGCGGGCACTCACAAAGTCTTGACTTTGAGATGAGTAAAAAAGTTTTATAACTGAACATTTGGTCACATCCTTGGAGGTAAGCAAAACAAGTTAGAGCAATGGGAACAATTCAGTGCTCACCATGCAAATTGCTTCCTCATTAATAGTAACGTATTTTTGTGAAAATTAGTCTTGGGATGTATTTCAGGTAATTAAATTCACACCTGTGTTGGCCTGGCAGCAGCAGGTGGACCACCCATCTCCTGGCTAAAACTGTGCTGATGTTTTGCAGGGGGTCTTTCCTGAGTGCATTATTCCATTTTTGTTAATAGAGAAAGCCACAGAACAGCATTGCAGTTAAACACGCTTCTGTGGAACACTATTTCTTCAAAAGAAACTCATTACTAAATGAGACACAGAACTGCCTCCCAGACTGGACAAATTTCCTCCCTTTGAAGTGCACATCAAATTCCTTCTGTGCTCCCCATCTGCCTTGTACGAACAAACTTCATTTGACATCGGTGACCTCTGGCATTTCCCTCCGGATGAGGGAAATGTATTTGCACACTGTTCAAGTCTTTTATGGACTACATATGTACTGGGCAGTTCCAGGGGATGGAAGGCGATGTTTAAATGGGTATATGAGTGCTACAGCAGGCTCAGCAAACTGCTGCAGACTGTGGTCGCTGCTTTCACTTGATGTGCTGCTGCTTTTCAGCTGCTTGCCAGAGGCAGAACTGCACGTTCTGCCTGAGTAACCGGAGCTGAGAGAGGATCCCCGCGGCTTTGCTGTCCTGCCTGCCCCCAAACGTGTTGTGCAGCTCGTTTGGCCCTTGCCTGTGCAGGGGGCTGGGTCATGGTTAGTGTGACACGGTGGCTTTTGCATTTTTACACGGCTGTGCTTCTGGTGTCTTCAGCCCCACGGATGATGGACTGCAGCAGCCTGAGTTCTGCTGGCAGCCAGAGTGCTTTCCTTGACACACAGGTGTGATGATTCTGTACTTTTCATGCTTTCAAAAAGATTTCATGGTGCGTTTTTTTTCCCATTTGCATTGTTGAAGAAGATATGTTTTGAGAATAAAAATTTCCCTTATCTTGTCTTGTTGCTCCATAACTGTACTTCGGTTTAAATGAAATCCATATTTTTTTTTCCTTGTTGGTAGGACAACAGTAAACATAAAGGTGACATTAGAATAGGAATATAGATGAATGTTAACTGTGTGTGCTGTGGTTAAATAAATCACTTAATGATTACAGAATAATAATTCAGTATGGCCTGCAGTCAGACAGGATGCTTTTAAGGGGGGAGGAGCAGGATAAAGAATGAATTGTGTGTTTAATGTAGTATTTCACTGTGATAGTAAATCAATTCCCCTCATCAAATTACCCAAACAAATTTATGAGTGTGTGTGTATCCAGGGCAATTAATAAACGATCTTGTATAGGACTGGGAGATGTAGTTTTGCACTGTAACCTTTAAATACAATTTATCTCAAAGGCATAATGCTTAAATGTTAAATGTTCCTTTTCAAAGAAAATTTAGGAAGGCAAAAAAAGAAAAAAGTTAGCTTATGTAAGATTTCAGTTTCTTCAAAATTAATTACCCTTCAGAGCTATTAATTTTGATGTAATCCCTCAATTTTTGTCTTAATGTTCTATGCAATGCTGTTTTTGTGTGGCTTCAAACTGACAGAGAGTAGGTTTAGAATAGATATTAGGAAGAAATTCTTGCTGGTGAAGCCTTGGCAGAGGGTGCCCAGAGAAACTGGCTGCCCCTGGATCCCTGGCAGTGTCCGGGGCCAGCTCGGACGGGGCTTGGAGCCACCTGGGACAGTGGAAGGTGTCCCTGCCCATGGCAGGGGTGGCACTGGATGGAACCATCCTGGGATTCTATGGAAGCCTCTCAGTCTCTGGGAATACTTCCAGTGCAGTGCAGGTAATGGGGGGCCAGGAGAAAGGGGCTCGCTCTGCACCTCCAGGCACGTGCAGGGCTTGTTCAGTGCCAGCACTCACAGCAGCTGTTCCCAAACATACAAATCAAACCTAAAACCATAACTGGGAGGATCCCAGGGAGCCTTCTGGGCAGTGTCCATGTGGGAAGCTAACTTCTTCGGAATGTATCCCCGAGATCATTAGTGCTGCTCTGACCTCCAGGAGCCTGTCCTTTGCGGACAGCCCCCATCACGAAGTGCTGAGCAGGCAGAGATGGTGTGAATGCTGCTCCTGTTTGGAAAACAGCCGGAGCGCTGTGGAAAGAGCCCGCTCTGATTTTAGTGCAGCATTAGCTGGGTTTAAAGAGTGTTGCATAGCAAGGTCTTCAGTTCCTTTCTCTGGTAGCAGAGTGAAAATAGTGGTAGAACTCCTGTAATACAGATCAGCAAAATGATCCTTTGTGCCAGCAGCCTTACCGATTATTCTGATGTAATTTTGGCGTGTCCAAGGAGGTGATGAGCACTGGAGGGAGGGCTGAGCTGCTTTCTTGGCCAGGCAACTGTGCTTTTGCTGTTGCGGACTAGTCAGCTCTGACCACATTACATGAAACAGGACAAAGTGAAAAGCAATCTTGCTTTCAAAGGATTGTTGGTGACCTTTAAATTAGGGCTGGGAGTCTCATCATAAACTGCCAGGGCAGGAGACATGACTTACTCCCCTTTCCCTTGGAACTGAAAGGTTGTTTGCACTGAAATTACCACTTTTTACAGAAAGGTCAAATCTATATAGCTGAGTCTCGAGGAGGTAGTCAGTGACCTTGTTTATCTCCCAGTGTTTGCAACTTCATAATTCTGGGTGGTTTTTTACAGATCTTGCTGTTGTCATTATTTTATAACATTGCAGAGAGACACATTTGATGGGCTCGATGTTGAACTGCTGCAAACTGTTTCTGTTCACTCAGATGGAATAATGGTAAATGACCCTGGTGCAGGGCTCGGTGGTTGGCAGGAGCTGTTGTTTAACTGCTTGCTGGCTGCCTAAAAACCAGTGCTTGGAGACTCTGTTAGACTCTGTAACAGTTTAGGGCTTTGGTCCTTTTTGGGCCTACCAAGACTTTCTGCCTTTTACTGCACAGTTTATGAAGTTTGTGTTGTGTATTTTAGTTGGTGACTTGCACATCATTACAGAAATCACGATTAAAATTTAGAAGAGTCCCCCAGGTTCCTTGGGATTTCAGTAGGACTAAAGTCCCAAATTGTTTTAGGGACTTGCTCTTAGACTAGATCTTACAGCTCTGAGTTGGATAAAGAATCTATTTTCCACAGGCTTGACAAAGGTTTTTAGAAAATAAAAAAAACCCAACTCACTGCTATCTAGGGTATGTTATTTGTCACTTTATATACTTGAAAGAATAAAGAACTTTAAGGCATGTTTTTGCCCACAAATCTGATGATAATTTGATACTCTTTTAATCAAGTGGGTAAAATCTTGAATTCAGAATAGTGGTTATGTGCTACGTAAATAAGCTGGCTGTAAAAATCAGTTACTCTCTTTTGTACAAAAATTTAAAGAAGGGGGGGAGTGGGCTAGACCACGTTTAAACTCATAGTTGTTTTTTAAAGTGTCTAACATTAGTACAAGCATTGAGAGTCAGGGAAGTAAAATGGATGTAGACAGACTTCTCTGTTTTTGTTTGGCTTGTAAAAGAAACATGTCTCTATATTTGTAGCTTCTAATGTCTTGTTAATGTAAATTTCTTCGCGTGTAGTTACCTTGTTATCCAAACATGTGCCAAGAGGTGGCGGTGCAATGCTGCTCCATGTGCTGGCGGAGCCTGCGGGAAGGGCTCAGATCTGGGAAAATCCGAGCCTTCTTCCCGAGGCTTTCGGTGGCCTCTCCTAGAACAGTCCGACATTTATCAGCTCACTTCATATAAGCCGTGGGTTAAGAAAATAAGCAAAATTAAAACGATTGTCTGCTTTGCAGTGCTCTGTCAGCTCTGGGAAGTTTCACTTCCATCCTGCATGCAGAGTGCATTTCTAAATGTGTGCTTTGGCTGGGATAGAGTTAATTTTGGTCTTAGTAGCTGGTTCTGTGGTGTGTTTCACTCAAGAGAAATCCAAAGGCAACTCTTTGGCTGGCATCATTTCCATCCCCTGACAGCAGTGGTGCAACACTGATTTCTGTTAGCCAGGGGATATTAAAAATGATAATCCTTCCCCCCTCAAATGAATCCCCTTGTATTCCTGCTAGGTGCTGTATGGATTCAGGCGAGGCAAGGCTGGTAGGGACAGGTAATCCCTCTCATTTGTCAGAGTTTTACAAGGTTTCTGCTGTGAAAGCCCTTCTCCTGATCCCTGTTGTGCAGCCCCGCGTTCCAGGCACACCAGAACACAGAGCTGTTAATGCTGAAAAACTTCCTTTTTGTCTGCTGAATACCAAAGTGTTCCTTGGAGAAGGTGGGTGGGAGATCAGAGGGATACAGCTGCGGAGTGCTGTGTTCCCCGGTTAATCTGGGATGGCCTGGATGTCTGCAGGAGGCTTTGTTCCGTTCCGGGGGGCTGTGCCTGTGTTTGACAGGCGTGGGTGAAGCCTCTAAGAGTTTGTCAGTGCTGCTACCTTCGTGTACCTCTGAGTGTAATTTAGTTTCTGGAGGCAGGCTGTGGGTTATAACTGTTGGATGATGCGCTGCTCGAGTTCTGACTGGGGAGAGAAGCCCCTCAGGAATGAGAGTAACCCTGTGCCCTGCCCTGAGCTGAGCCTCCCTCTCCCAGTGTCCCACGGGATTCACCTGCGCTGTGCCAGGGACACGGGACGCTGCTGCTGTGCTGCACTGTCAGCTGCTGCTGCTGACTGGGAAAGGAGTCAATTCAGGCTGGAAAGGTGTTTTTGGAGAATGCCCCTTTAAAAACAAGTATTTGTAGAGAAAACTCTTCAGTTGGTGCCGTTTGCTGCTAAAATCTGAGGCTGCTTCCATGACACTGGCACTAGACTGTGTTCCCTCCATTCACATGGGATGTTTATCATAGCATTTCATCAGGTCAATTTTGTAATATTCAGTCAAAATTTTCTATGTCTTAATGTCTTTCTTACCTGTGCACATCTTGCCTGTTTTTTCATTTACTCTTGAATTTAATTGGTCTAAAAGTATTAATATATACTCCAGTCATTCTAAAGACATTCTTCACTTGAGGAAAATAAAGGAATTAACCTGTGTAATAAAAAACCATTTTTATAACCATTTGAAAACTAAACCTAAACTTGTGTGTCCCTCCTGGTGTCTGTTCCAAAGCCATGACTGGAATCATGCTCTCTGTGGGTTTGTGTCTCTGTTCAGCTCTAGTGCAGATGGCTGGCAGGAGACCAAATGTTGGTTCTTGGCCAATTGGACATAAAAGTGGGAAGCTAAACTCTAAACAGGAGTCCAGAGAGGCCTGGGCCTTGATCCGTGTCAGCAGAGGCCGGTGCAGCTTCAGTGTGCTATGCTTTTTACTTCTGTGACCACATCAGGAGGATTTCAGAAAGGAGATGAGCGAAGGACGGGAGAGGAGTGGGCCAGAGGACGAATGACTCATCAAAGATTCCCCAGCAGGATGTGGCAGAGGATTCGGGTCTTTGGAGTGCATCCTAATCTCCTTGGCAGAGTGGCACAGCTAGAGCAGAGCACCCAGACCTGCTGCTGCCATGGCTCTCCTCACCCCTGGCTCCAGCAGGGCTCTCCTTTCCCTCTGTGTTCCAGCCAAACACTGGGAAAGGCGCTGGGACTCCTGCCCTTGGCAGCAGCAGCCTTTTGGTTAGGCCTGGCTTTACAGAGCAGCGAGCATCATCCTCAGCGTTAAACACCTTTGTCATCTTTGTGCTGTTCGGGGGGTTTCAGATCAAATATTCCCTCAATTCTTGTTTCTGGGGAATGATGGGCTGTGTGTTGTGCCAGAGGGTGCTGTGCCTCATCCCATGGAGACCGGGGCACAATGGCCAATCTGCGTTCCCACTTGGTCCAGATCAAGTGTGCTCAGCATTTGGAATCATCCCTGCCCGGGATTATCCGCACATATGCCAGAGTGGCAGTGTCTGAATGATTTCAGGGCAGGGGGGCAGAGAAAGAAAAGCCTTTTGTTGGTGGTGTCTGCACGGTGTTTGCTGCCAGGGATGGATTATTTAGTAGTGCCTGCGTTTTGTGCATGTGCCTGGACAACCCCTGGGGTTGCTCCTGAGTTTTTTAGTTGATCCCTTCATAAACCTGTGCTCCTGGAATGCTAATGAATGATGTGTATTATTGTTACCATCACAAATTTAGTTTGATGGCAGAGTATTGAGAAACACTTTAGATTAAGGGGGAAAACTAATTCCTATTGATAAGAAAACAGAATGCAATTACCAAGGAGTTTTGCTATCTGTCAGCATTTTGTTTGTGTATATATATATGTATGGTGTCCCCAACCTCTCCAATCATTTTGAAAATCACTTTGTATTTTATCCCCTTCCATATATTTTCATGGAGTGCCCTGTTCTGTACTTCAGTTAAATTTTATGCTAAAATCTGATTTGTTTATATTGCATATTGTACATTCATCCATTGCTTTATTTTCCAGACATGCTCAGAATATTTCTGGGGTTTCTTAGGATTCATCTTCACTTCAGAACTTTCTACTTCAGGCAGCAGTTAAGGGGTAAAGAAAAAAAATCACTTGACCTAGTTATGGAACTAAAGCCTGCAAAATGTACACTGGTGGGGAGTCTCCTTGCTGGAGCTGTGCATTTTGATTCCTGATTGGCTTTGTCTTTCCATCTGTTCATCTCATCTGCAGCTCCTGCACTGCCTCTCACCGAAGCTGTGATTGCTGGTGTGTTTTATTGTGTGCCAGACTGTTGGGGACTGGCTGCTGACTTCTTTCTGCTCTGCTTTTGTTCCCCTGACTCAGATCTGCCGCTCTCAGTTCCTCTCGCTTGCTCTGACAGACGCTTTCCTCCCAGGGAAAGGACTCTGACGAGATTTTTATAGAAAGTAACAAAGCCAGAATCCCTTTTTTTTTTTTTTTTTTTTGCATAGGATCTACTGTTTTTGTGGCCTTTTATCTGAGTTTGCTCTTGTCTTCTACCTTCACGATGTCATTTCAAAACTTTGTGTTTCCTGTAGTTCTGTCGTATAATCTTAGCGTGATTTAGGATGTTTTCTGTTACAGCTGAAATACCTTTTCTTTCCTGGCTGTGATAATGAGCTGAGCAGTGCTTTGAGCTGTATGTTGGATTTATTGTCCCCATCCTTGCCCTCCATCAGGTTTGTTCCCTCCTCTTTGTTGTGGCAGTACAAATGCAGAGTGGCCATACTGGTTTGTGCTGGGTTTCGCTGGGCCGCCGGCTCCAGCAGAGACCTGGCTGCTGGGGTTCTTTCACTGAACACATCACAAACAGAAAAGGAGCGGCTTTGTTTCCAGTGCTTTGTGATTTTGTGTTTTGAGTGAGGATGCTGCTGTTCAGGCTTGGGCTGTGCTGAGGGGACATTGCTAAAGTGACTCCAGGATCTAAGCACATACACAAGCTTGGGATCACAAAATGCTCTTGTGGCTGTTTTTTCATTCCAGTCACCTGAGAAGGATGTACATGTGGTAAAGGAATTTGACTAAGTAATTAATGTCCAAGATTCACATTTAAAAAACAAAAAAAGAACTGGAAGAGAGCTTAAAACTTTCTGCTCTGACAATGTTTCCCTCCTGCTTCTCACACTCCCACTTTCCATTGTTTTCCCAGGGGCTTCTGAAACCTAATTAAATTCTAAGTAAATTTTTCTATCACAATTGGCACACAGTGCTATTGACAATATAAACAAAGCACACAAATTGTTTCATGCAGGAGAAGGAGATAACAAAGGGGGGGAAATAAAAGCTGCCTTGCTCACAGGAGCTGCAGCCAGAAGTTTTGCATTTCCAACATCCTTTAGAGCAAACCCAGAGGCTTTGGGCAGGTTCAGTTCCAATATCCCTCATCATCACTCACAAACGCAGTTCTTCCTAAGGGAGTGGACTGTGAAATGGAATGGACTCTGGTTTTTGAGAGGCCAGAATACAGGAGCTATGGCACTTTTTGGCCTTAAAAGCTGCTAATTGGATCTGTGGCTATTTAATGGATCCTAGCTACGTTTTTAGAGGAGACAAGTGATTGCCTGTATCCCCGGGGCCCCAGTGACTCCCCAAGGGAAGCAGCAGGAGCTGTCCCGCTGCAATTGGGCTCTGCTAGCAGCTTCTGCTGTGCTGGCAGTGTCTGCATTTATTTGTTTCACCGTGGGGAAAAGAACCACATTTCTTAATAGATGTAAGCTTCCTATTTTCTATCAAGCACTCAGACTCTTTACAGATGACACAACAGTTGTTGGACCAGTTTAATTGGTTAATCACCATTGATAGTGATTTGCCTCTGTAAAAAGAAATGGATCTCAGGTGATCCAAATATTCCTCATTGAGGTCATGAGAACTGTGACAGTTGACACCAGCTGAGACTCTGCCACTAAGGGACATCAGGTTGCTTCATGTTTAATTACAGGATTTAAAATACTTTATATAAACTTTTTTGTGAATGACTTCCCATGACTCATTGGTTTTGTTTCACTTAATTTTGAGTGAAATACTAGAGTAATATTTTACTTTAATCAACTAAGATTTGTAGCCTAGTGCTCAGTACTGTAATGTGCTAAAGATTTTTAAGCATTTAAACAAAATAGGAATTGAATTACTGAGACACTGAGCTTTAAAAAAGGCATTGCTCTGTGTGTGTGTGAGGTATCTCTGCTTCTGTGAAGACATCTGGAATTTCTGCTTACTCTGCATATGTGCTGGTGTGAAACAATTTTAAGCATATTATTTTTGAAATATGTCAGCTTCCAGAGCACAGGAGAACAGAATGACATTGCCTGTGACATGATTTGTGGGCTGAAATTCTGTTAGCCAGCGTTGCCCCGCTGGTGAAGAAGCAGCTGTAGTTTAGGATGTTTTCAAATCCTTACAAGGATGTTTTCAAATCCTTACAATTAAGGTCTGCTTTTGTAGATGGAATCATTTCCCTGTGGTGTCAGTGGGTGAGATGGGGATGGTTCAGCACTGAGTGCTGGACATTTCCTGCCATTTCTACAGAGGAGATGATTTTTCCCCAGTTGGATTGAAGCTCAGCTTGCTCAGACTTGGGGTGTGTGATGTAACTTGAAGCCAAACCAACTTCCATCAGCTCATGTGCTGAAAAAATGAGATAAACTTAAGAACTGCTTCAAATCTGACAATTGCCATCTCTACCAGGCTGTTCTGACTCTGAAGTGAGGGTAGTTCTAGTGCAATGCTGTTGTAATTGCAGGTTCTGGGGACGGCTGGGAAGTGGTACCAGCACAAGCTCCCATCTCACACCCCCTCGTCGTTTGGGGTTTCTGTGGAGTGTGCTCTCGGCTGCAGCGTCCTGAAGGAAACACCCAGGGGGCAGGTGGAGGTGACCCCAACAGTGGAATGGGAGTCTGCAGGTGACTGCACAATATTTTATTCCCCTTTTCCTCTGGGAAGGGAGATGACCTCGAATGTGGCCGTTCCTCCAGTCCAGGTGCAGTGTTGCTTTGAAGCCTCCCTATGATATTTTGCCTCCTTTATGCCTTTAAGAGGAGAGGGAAAACCAGCAGGTGAAAAGCTGCTGAGCAGAACATTCTCTAAATTGCCATTCCAGAGGCTATAAAGGAGAAAAGACCCTGAGGTGACCTACCTGTGTTTGGTTCCTGCTTGTACAACTTATTGTGTGTCGGGTGTGTTGTGTGGTGGTGGTGTAGCAGGAACAGCAGTGTCCCGTGCTTTTCCTGGAAAAGCAGAGTAAGAACAAGAGAAGGAGTATTTACAGTGAAGTTAAAATGTGACCTGGGCTGGTTGTGGGAAAATTCCAATGGGCTTCAAATCCGGAGGCGTTTCCTGACAAATTGCACAGGTGCGTTCTAGGGTAGGGGTGTTCTCATAGGTGTAAGCTACTAAAATGACTGGAAACTGTGGAAAGCCAACTTGAAAGTTTGAGGGATACATTTAAAAGAAACCTAGACCTGAAGGGAAAAAAATATAACCGTGGCATTGACTGTCTTTGTGATAAGGTCTCTGAGATTTTTCTCAAATAATTAGCAGGATATAAATATATCAGTTCAAAGAAATGTGCAAATCTCTTCTGACAAACATTATTATCTAGAGGCATTCATTTTATCTGCGGGCATTGTTTTGTGTGCATCCATAGTTACTTACTCTCCCAGAAGGAGAAAAAAGACTTATCTGTTCCTAGGTTGTTTTACCTCTGGCTAGAGCTGTGCTATGGGTGAAAGAGTTTTTCTGCTTAATCTATCCTGGGAAACGGTCAATAACTAAAGCAGAGTAAAAGTTAATTACCAGCCAGTTGGTAAGGCCATTAAAAACATGCCCGGGGGAAGAACGGGCTCTGGAGATAGGAGAGAGGTAAGAAGTGAACACTTCTCAGTAGGATTGCGTGTGTGAAAGGGAAGAGAGTAGTTCATGTATGTGAAATAAAAGAAGGCAAAAGTTTGTAACTCAGTGGTTAAATATGATCTGCTGAAGACCTTTTAGCTGGGAAGAAAAATATTTCAGATAATCATAGTGTGGTTTGGGTTGGAAGAGACCTTAAAGGTCACCTTGTTCCATCCCCCTGCCATGGGCAGGGACACCTTCCACAGACCAGGGTGCTCCCAGCCCCGACCAGCCTGGCCTTGATGCCATAGAACGGGAGCACACTCGATATTTTTGGCGGAGCAACTGCTGGGAGTATCTGAGAAAATCCCAATTCCAATTTTTCCTGGCCTCTTTGTTAGGAATCGCTGTAGCACACAAAGGAGCAAGCACTGCCTGTTCTCTCGGGGCGTGCCTGTGTCCTGTGGACTGGGTCACGGCGGGGATGTCCCCGGGCAGGGAATGGCCAGCGAGGCCCTGGGAGC
>VZTF01001237.1:535807-610574 GCA_013397755.1 Cnemophilus loriae
GGCGGCCCCCCGGGGGGGGGGGGGTGTGACCCACGGGCTCGGGTGGGTGCCCGGGGGCAGCAGCAGCAGCCCCGGCTCGGGTGGGTCCCCAAGGGCAATGTCCCAGCTGCCCCAGGTGAAGGGTTCTCCTCTCACAGCTGTGCTGAGGAGGCCAAAGAGAGGGAACTGCCCTGGGCAGTGTCTTTGGTGAGGCGTTTACCTGGGGACCTAGGTCAGAGAATCACAGAATCATTAAGAAAAGACCTGCGAGATCATCAAGTCCAGCCTTGGACCCAATACCACTGTGTCCAATCAACCATGGAGTGGAGTTCCACATGGACTTGATTTTTGACTGCTTCCAGGAATGGTGACTCCACTGCTTCCCTGCAGAGCCAGGCTTTCTGGATTTCAAAGGAATGTGGTTAAAAGGTGCCTCTGGACAAAATGGTTTTTGACATAAGAATTCTTGTTTGGATCAAACAAGAATTGTTCCAGTGGAACACAAATTGCCTTTTTTAATCTGCAGTCATTCAATTTAGGTTTTAAAACATTTGGCAAACCAAAATAACCTAGTTCTCCAGCTGACCTGAGCTCAGAAGTCAGGTTCTGTAAGGAACAAGACGTCCCTGAGTGTTTCTCGTGATGCCTTGTCCCCTTGGGAAGCTGTTTGTGTGCGGGAAGCCCAGTGGGCACAGCTGCAGGAGCCGTAAATCCGCTGCCTGTGGAGGTGTGGGGGGCGTTTGCAGGAGCCCAGAGCATGGCTGAGTATTTCTGTGCTCAGACAGAAATATGGCAGCCTGAGGGAAAGCAACAACAGTTTAAGTCCCAGACTTTATTTAGAAGAGCCTCTAAGTATTCTCAGTTCGTCTGAAACCCTAAATCTGTGCCTCATTTAGCCCCAGCCCCCAGTGGGGGAATGGAGATCGGTTTACGTAAGCTTTTGTCACTGAAACGTTAGATTTATGCACTGTAGTTAAATCAGATTTACGGGACACCGTTAACTCTGAGAGAATGACCCAGAGGATATAAAGAAACTTCAGCTGAAGAAATATTTTATTTTAGCGTCTGGAGGAGTTTTACACCTGACAGACACTTGCACCCTCGCGCTGCTGAGAGTTACAGCAGCGTATTTCTGGCTGTGCAGTTAATGAGGTTGCTCGAGTGCTTTTGAAGTCTTGTGGCTGTAATTGGCTGGAATTTGGCTGCAGATACCCAGGTTAACACCTCCCCACTGGAGCTGTGGCTCCAGAACTGGCAGGGCTTGTTCCCTGGGCTAGGAACAGCAGTGTGCCTGCTGTCCTGCTCCCAGGGCAGGTGGCACCTTCACAGGCTGAATTTCAGAACAGCTCGTTGCTTTTAACAGCAGTTTTTATCATCAGCAGATACCAAATAGTCTCTAAGTATCCATGGTCCTTGTACTGATGTCTGTAATCAAGGGAACCTAGTGTGATTTAACAACTGAATACTTGTAAGCTGCAAGGGAGGAGAAGATCCTTCCCCAGTTTTCTGTCTGGATGTGTCCCTGTAAACCAGGAGCTTGATGGATCCCATCATCTTTCCTTCTCCCAGCATCTGAAGCTGTGGGGGTTGATGAAAACTGTGATTATTTAAAAAAAAAGTCAAGAAAGGGCCTTTCTTCTTTTTCTTCTTGTAGGCCAGAGAGGTGCTGGTTATTCCCTTGTGACAGCCAGGTGTGGAAGCTGTGCCCGGGGCTGTGTCAGTGGAGTGCCCTGATCTCCGTGGGTTTTCAGGGCTAAACTGTTGTGTGCATGATAACTATGAATTAAATTACTGCATATCATGCAATTCCCTGTTTAGGCAAATATTTTATCCTTCTATTTATTCTCCAAATTAAAAAGGAAGCTACTCAGAGCAATGTTCTTCTGGAGTAAAAGTTACATAGAATTGGTAGAGCAGAACATACTATGGAGGAATTGTGATATATATATTCATTCAAGACAGTTCTAAGTCAAATAGGGTCAATTATTAAATTGCATCAAAAGAAGCTGTGAAATTTTATGAATAAAAAAATCAGTGTAGAATGATTATAATCATGAGACAATGACAGCAGTTTTTGTCATGATACACTGATAGTGTCCATGAAAGGCTAAGAGAGATTAGCAAAGTTGCAAAAGCAGAAATTAGACTGCAATTATGAGTATCTTGGCTGGGTTTGGGGCTGAAGATAAGTTTTTAAATCTTACAAACCTCTGGTATTTACAGCAAAATAAATAACCTCATCTGGAAAGGCAAAGCAAATCTTGATTAATCCTGCATAGCGAACAGGACATGATTCAAGATACTGCTATGAGGTTTGTCATCATTTTATTCAGATTCGACCTCCTGGGAGAAGCAATAAATCCAGCACAGTAAAGCATTTAACTTCAAAAAACACCTAAGAAGCTGTTTAGACATAATTTTAAAGGAACAACTGGGAGTATAATGCTTTCAAGCACAATGATTTGGAAAGGACACCAACAGCATCACTAGAAAATGAAGGGAAAGAAAATAGAAGGAAAAGGTAGAGACCACATATTCTGATCAATTTAAATTTAAAACCACAAGAAAAGCTGAAAAAATTGAGGAATTGACAGTCTTAATGAAAAAAAGCAAAGCAACCACTGAAAACGAGGCTTTACCAGCCTGGCACTCCTGCTTTTTGAGTTAAGAGGTAATGGATGGTAAAGTACCAAACAATCACTCAAGTCACATTAAAGGGAAGGAATGTGACAGTAGAAGAGCAAACCCAGGATCTGCCTTGGCACACGGTGTAGGGAAGCTCGGGGAGGCTCCTCTCAGCTCCTTTTCCTGTGGGAATAGTCTCGGGAACTGTCACAAATTGATGTGTCAGGAGGAGATGGTCAGAACAGTCAATAAAGGAACCAAATGACAGGGACAGATGGCAGCATCCTTGGTGAGAAAGGAACTTAAATGTGGGCTATTAACTGTGGAGTAACCTGTCACTTAAATCAGCCTCAGTGCTACAGAGACAAAAAGGATGTTCTTTATGGGAACGGGTAGGAGAGGTGATGTGGGAACCACAGGTGTGGCTTCTGTACCGGCTCACAGACAGAATAACCATTATTAGACATACACATAAGCATGAAATAGTAGGAAAATAAAACTTTCCAAGGGATTCATGTTTGGCAAATCAGATTTGTCTGAAGGAGTTAATGGCTGTGTGGGTAAGAGTGGGCTAGTCAGTATGTGTACATTAATTTTTTCAGAGCACGTTCAGCAAGGTCCCTTCAAAAGCAAGCCCCTTTTATTTGTAGTGTAAAATGCATTAGTAACTTAGCTAGTAGATGGGAAACAGAAGGTAGGAATACAAGTCTGAATTTGAATTGAGGGAGGTTTCCATGAGTCACGCAGATCAGTTTTTGGGTTTGTGCTGGTCACTGTATTTGTGGCTTGATCAGCTTCTTCCCTTACCTGCTCTGTCAGTTCCCATGTGTTCATTTTAAGACCTGATGATGATACTTGCAAAATGTCTTTGGGTGAGATGTTGTTAATTTCAAAGTGTATTTTCTGTCAGAATGAGTTGCCAACTTAAAACTATTTTTAAATTATGTTTGTGTTTGTGGGCAGAGGGTAAACTGCTTCCCACCATTTCAGGGGATGAGTAGCTCTGGATTTCTGGGGTGAATGCTCTTGTCGTGTGTTCATCAAGTGTGTGTTCATTTGTGCTGCAGACAGACATGGTCACACCTGCTGCAGTGTCACTGACCTGTGCAGACATCTCCAGAAAGGTTTTCTTATTTGAGCATGAAGTATTTGAAGCAGCCAAAGCAGTCCAAGTATTTTCAGCTGTGCTGAAGAATACAAATGAGAGATTTGCTTCTATTAAAGGAAACTGTGTGCTTTGCAGGAGCAAACCATGTCCCAGCTGCTCCTGTTCCTTCCAGCTTTCCTCTTCACCTCGGAGTGACACACATTGTGCAGGGCTCTGTCCTCAGCTCTTCACACGCTCAGGGAATGAATTCCCTGCTGGTTCTGGCTGTGCTGTCTGTGCCCTTTCCCACTCCCTGGGCAGGGAGGGGTGGCAGTGCCACGCTGGCAGTGGTGGGTGTTGTGTCTCTGAGCTGGGGCAGTGCTGTCCCTTCTGCCACCCTGCTGCAGCTGGGATCTGAGCAGTGAACTGGTTCTCCCAAAGTTCTACTCAGAAGGAGGCATTTCCATGCAACTGCTGCACAAACAGCACTGGGAGCGTGTCAGAGCAGCAGAGCTGGGCAGTAAAACATGGAATACACAGCTCCTTACCTGGCTCACTGCACTGCTGCCTGCACTGTGTAACCACTGCTAAATCAGCAGTGCTGCTGTCTGCTGGCACCTCCTGGCCCTGGACATGGGAGTGTTGTGACAAACCGTGTGTAAAGGTGTGAAAAGTTACTTTTAGCTTTCCACCTGGAATAAAACACCTCGTTTGAGTGTGGCGGGCTAAATGTTTTCTGACACTGTAATGAACAGCCTGGTTGACAGAAGGATTGTGGTGCTATTAATAGACCTGCACCTCTGTCTAAGTTTTAGCCACTTTTGTTTGTGGGAAATCATAACTGAAAGGCAGAAGGTTTAGATGGGATATTGGGAACGAATCCTTCCCTGTGAGGGTGATGAGGCCCTGGCACAGCTTCCCAGAGAAGCTGTGGCTGCCCCATCCCTGGAAGTGTCCCAGGCCAGGGTGGATGGGGCTTGGAGCAGCCTGGGATAGTGGAAGGTGTCCCTGCCCATGGCAGGGGGTGGAATGGGATGGATCTTTAAGGTCCCTTCCAACCCAAGCTGCCCTGGGGTTCTGTAATTAATTTAAAGAATGCCACATCTGACAGCTCTGAAGGGAGCTCGGAGCTTCTGTTAATTCCCACTGGATTTTGTTGGCGTGAAGCTCCCCAGCCCAGGCACTGGCGTGCAGGGGAGGCTCCCATCCCGAGCTGGGAATGCTGAGCTGGCAGGGATGCTCTGGGCTTTGTTCCCGTGGCAGTGAGGCAGCAGCAGTGGAGGAGGAGGCAATCGCTGCTGCGCCGTGGGGCTGGCAGGCAGAGCCAACTGTGGTGGTTTTCTGTCCTCGTGCACGCTTTAAGTAACTCCGGCCTAACTCATGGAATCTGTCTGAGGTTTGTCCTTGAGCATTTAAATCTCCGTGGAGATGAAGACTTCATTCTGCTTCACACAAATGTGTTTTCTGGCTTCCAGGGTTTGTCCTTGGGTTTTCAGCAGCGTGTTGAACAGGAGTGTGAAAACTCTTGGTTATCAGCAATGTCCCTTGGTCCTTCTGTTGTCTTTATATCGTTTTCTTTTCCTAATGTTTGTTACTAAAATACGCTTTGGCTTAGTTTTTGAAAAATAATTTGTTATTTTTTGTTCTTGACCACTTCAGCCACTCAATCCTACCATCCAGTTCTAGTTTATTGCTATAAATTATCTCCATGCCTTTTCTTTTTCACTGTTTTTCACCTTTAAAAGAATTAGAAAATGGAAAGAATATATTTTTTTAGCTGAAGCCATGTGCCCCGACTTTGCAAGTTATCCAGTCTTTTCTTCTATAATAAAAAGTCGATAGTTAATCCTGTAATGTTTTCAGATTTACCAGGACCCCTGTTCTGTAGCAGTGTAGCTCTGTACATACACAGAATTAAATTTGGAATTGGGGAAACTTGGTGTTAAGTGAAGGGGACTCAAGCAGTGTAAAAGCAAAGGCAGTGTTCTCTGGAGCCATGGGTTTTGTGTACAGCCACTGCAAGCTGTCGCATTTTGTATTCCAGTTCTTTATTAAAATCGTTTTCCTTGCTTGCTTAGGGCTAAATTTGGCTATCCCCACTTTGTGGAGACACGCTCCCAGTGCAGGCTAAGCAGGGAAAAAAAAACCCATGGTACATGCTAAAAATTGGATATTAAGCCATATGACTAATTTTAGTTTTGAAATACTCTTTTTTTTTTTTTTTTTGCTTTTGTGGCATAAGAAGCTTATTTTACCTGACTTCAGGCTTCCCACATAAAGCTAAGTGAGCACAGTGTGGAACAGCTTATTTTAAGGTGGAAAAAGTCATTAGCTGACTCCTGCTGAGACCTTGTATTGAGAAAGCCAAATTATAACTCACTGAAGTTTAGCATGAAGGAGAGGTAAATGATTGTTTATGATTTTCCTGTTTCCTGCTTGGAGCTCTCAGCCTTGTTAGCTGAGCATGGTCTGTGACCTTCTGGGGCGGTCAGGGATGGGGCAGGAGCTGAACTCACACAAGGAACTTGTTGGAACACTCAAATTAAACACTGGCTTCTCATTTCCTTGCAGCAGCTGAACGTCCTTAGCAGAAATACCTTGCAGGCAGCTTTAGACTGAGAACACAAAATGCCAGGAATTTCAGGGTCTCTGAAAGGATCTGTGCCTGCCTGAGCAAATGAGGGGTTCCTTGGGGCCTGAGGAAATAGCTCAGGATGCAGTTTGAGGGATGATATTCTCCTACAATTAATGGTTCTTTATTGTTTTTTACAATCTCTCTCTAGTTATAAATGCTTCAGGGCTTCTGGGAATACTTCATAGGAGTAGTTTCCATGGATTTTATTAGGTTAAATGTATATTTGTCCAGCACAGCAGAAGCAATTAGATAGAAAAGAATATTAAAAAAAAGACTTGTGACTTTTGAGAAGTTTTCACGCAAGAAGGAAGACTTTATTCATAATTTCAATTGCAGCCATGACTTTTTTCCACTGTCTCTCATTATGTTAATAAATCTGTCATTAAGTGAGGGTTCCTCTCTGCTTTGAGAGCAGAATTCAAAATCCAGTTGTTTATCCTCAGAGCCTCTGTGTTTTGTTTCGGGGGGGTGTGCAAGTCCTGTGCTTTTCCAGGCATCCCTGTCTGTACTGATGCACAGGAAGGGGATATCCCTCCTCTGTGGGGCAGGAAAGAGGTGCTCTAGGATGTGGAGAGAACTCCAGAATTGCAGAATTAATCGGGAGTGTTAAGTGTTGGAAGAAACCTTAAAGCCCACCCAGTGCCACCCTGCGCCATGGGCAGGGACACCTTCCACTATCCCAGGCTGCTCGAGGCCTCATCCAGCCTGGGCTGGAGGCACCCTGAGAGTGTGAATTTGGGGACCTGTTCCTGTTGGCAGCTGGTGGAAACCGAGCTACAAACGCAGACAGAGCTATAATTAAAGCCGAGTTGTGAAATGATGTTGAATTCAGCTCCGTGCTCTTGCTGCTTGGAGAACAGGCAGAAGTGCTGCTGGTGTTTCATCTGTTAAGGACAGACAGATGCATCTCAAGTTGGAAGAACAGCCAAGCATCCCTTTCTGTTGAATTAGCACTTGTTATTTAAATGGGAAACATAATAGCTTTTGCTCACAAAAGACTCTGTGCCTTGTACAGCACTGAGAGACTATAACAGGCACACTGTAATACACAATAAATATATTTTCATAAACTAAATTCTTGGCTTCTTTAACTGTAACCTGAATAGGAACAATATATAATTATGCCTTTTAAGCATTTCTTAACAAGACATTTTTTGAGCAGTCACTGGAGCAGCAATTGGTGATATAAACGAGGGCATTAGCACTCAGACCACAGTAACAGCGTCATTAAAATGCAACTTCGGAGGTGCACTACTTTAAATTTGCCTCATTATGTGTGCAATTAGGGAACAAACAATAAAATGGCCGTAATTTTTCTGCAATTTGTTATCCTAACTGCCTTTTTTAAAGCTTAATTAATGTTAAAGAAAAAAGGAGAAAGTGGTGGCTGAGCCCAAGTTTAACAAGCAGAGCCATCCTTGGGAGTGATGGATGAGCGCTGCCTGTGCACAGCTCCTGAGTTCCTGTTTGCTGTGGCAGGGAAAAATGGGTTCCTGCTTTTAGATCGTGCCTGTGGTTTATCCCCTCGCTGGAGAAGGAGCACGCTGGTGGAGCAAGGAGGGAGGGAGAGATCCTGCCCTCGCCAAAGCGGCGATCCCGCTCCTCCGGGGCAACGGGAGCACCGCTCCGGAGTCAGCGCTGCGCACTTGGTGCTGCTCAGATGAGATCTTAATTAAGATGGCAATCAGACTGAAGGTCTGATTGTGACATGTACACACTGCTGTTTGTGTGTAAATTTGTAATCCATCATTTTGGGTTCAGCCAGACACATTCATTAGCTGTGGGTTTGGCACTAAGGGAAACCAGCAGGAGGGTGTGGTCTGGAGCCAGAGCTGTTCCAGCAAGGAGAAATGGGGAAAGTGTCTTTCTTTTCATCCAGATCTGCTAATCCTCTTCAATATTCACTTGGAATGCCATTGTAGATGTTCCGTTATGGATATTTTGATGTTATTTATTGCTGGTAACTGTTGTTTGAATAGATACTAGATTTGCGTTGGTTGAGGAGCATCTCAGAACAGGACAAGGATAATTGTGGCACCTAACAACGAGAAATCCATGTGGGAAGTGGGACATTACTTAAAAGGTGGCTCTGGAAATCGTGTGGAATGATGCTATGGTTTGGGACAGGAAGCAAATGATACTGGGATAATTGGAGCTGGAAAAAGGAATTTAAAGTAGAGCACAAACAATTGCCAAAGGTACAACCGGGCCATAGGATAGTTAATGCTGCTGATGGAAAAGGCCTGAGCAAGACTGGATATTGGAAATACTTGAGAAATGTTCTCTGTGTAATTAAAAAGATGACCCAGGTACATTCTTTTGAAGTGATGGAGAAACTTGGGTGATTTCTTTGCAGATAGCAAGGTAAATTTATTTTTCCAGCTAGTCATGTTTCTGGGAGATTTTTATCTGGTAATTGTGTTTGTCTGCAGTGTGCAGATTGATGGGGAACTGATCCTGCTTTTCCTGTGAGCTCTGTCAGGGTCACGGTGTTGGAAGGTGTGACTGACACGCTGATTTTTCAGGTGTTGCTGTCAGGAATCCCCCCTCCCCAAAACAAAGAAATAAGAGAGATGAAACAGGTGAGTTTGCAAATACTCAGTGTCAAATACTGGTAGCTGAGTATCAAATACCAGGAGTATCAAGCAGCTGTGCAGTGGGGGATATTGTGAGATATTTTCTGTGCTTGGTTAACACCCAGACATATCAAAATCTTCAGGAAGGAATCTCCTGTGCCCTCTTTGTAACCCTTCAAGTACAGAATGAGGACTGTGGAGAAGGAGCCATTAAAATTGCATAGACAAAAATACCTCCTTGCCATGGAAAGGGTTTGATAATTTTGTTTCTTTGCTAAAGGGGAAGAAATCAACCAACGGATGTAGGCTCAGGTACTAACTTTAAATTAGCTTAACTTGCTGATGCCTTAAGACTGAGGATTAGTGAATTTAATTATGGGAGCCAGGAAGCACATTAAGATAACATTGGGCCTTAAACTAAAACCCACAAAGCAATGAAATTAAATTTGGTGGTTTGTGTTCCATCTTTAAAATGTCCTTTTCTTACTGTGCTGTGTCACAGGAGGCCCTTCCTGCCCCACCTGCCCCTTGGTGTGGGTTTTTGGGGACTTTTTTTTTTAATGAACAGATGACCTTTATGAGCTTTTCCTGTCGGTCTCTTTCACTGTCACAATGTACATGGACTAAAATCTGCTTTGCCCAGTGGTGGTGCAGCTGCCGTGGTCAGGTCAGCTTCTCATTCTGCTTTGTGCCGTTACAAGTCAAACTTGAGTAGTTTTGTGAGGGCTTCAGCAAAGGATATTTGACTTTCTGGTGAAGACAGGTTGTTAGTGTGATGCTGACAGAGTGTGTGAGGAAAATCTGATTTCATTCCTGCTTCTACCCACCCTGCTCAACCTGGTCTGCTGTTCATTATTGGTGTTTGTATCTGGGCTTTGGGTTTACTTTATATTTTTGAGAGAGACTCGAGATTAAACCACTTTAAGAACACTTTTACAAAAAGTTCCAGTTCTGAGTCTATTTGCTGATGAATTATGCAGTATTGATCTTTCTCTCTCCAACACAGGAGGATGGTTTTTTCTTTCCCTTGCCTGCATTGAAGTCACATGCCCCTGAGTCACATTTAGAGGCCTCTTAAGTTCTCACAAGGCTTCTGGTTGAGTTGTTAGAAATTAGAGATACAAGTTGACACTTGGCACTGTCCCAGGTTCTGGTGACATGGGAAAGGGGACATTAGCTGGACATCTCCGAGCTGTTACAGGACCTTACAAACAGGTTCAGAGCCAATATGGGTCTCCTTTGTCTTCCAAAGAGAAATGACCCGAAAACTTCCTTTCCCCTTGTTTGCTGAAGTTGTCTTTTTCTTTTCTGCTTAGCATCCATCTTCTTACGTATCTGAAAACTTATTCCAATAAGCATTTTATTCCCTTTCTGGCTGGTGGCTTTTTAAGGACCTTGTGGAAGCTACACAATATGCAACTTTATTCTTTTGGTATGCAAATTTATTCTCTTTTCACTGTGTATTTCAGGGTAATTCACTTGATTTTTGTTTCATTTGGTTCCAGATAATTAAAAAGTGTAGAATAGTTTAGGTGAATATGACAAAAAGACTTGGGTCATTCAAAAAACTAATTAGTCAGCCTGGCAGGGAGTGCAGGAGAGCAAAGGGATCATCCCCTGCTGGGCCAAATGGCTTTGATCCTTCTAGAAGCACTCCTGATCCTCCCTGTGTGTTAAACAGTGCAGTTCCAGGCTGAGCCTTCTGTTTCAGGCTTGGTTTGGGATGCTGCTAGTTCTGGGACAGCAGGATTTGGGAATGAAAACATTTTACGTTCTAATTAACAAGTAATAATAATAATAAAATAGAAATTAACATTCAAAGCATAATTTCCTCTATTTTCCAACCTGTATTTTACCACTCAAATGCTGGCTACCAGAGCAGGTTTGGTGGTCAGGCTCTTACCTGGTCCATTCACCTCCTGTTGGCCAATTTGTGTCAGGATGTTTTTGAGTCTTGGGTCTTGGAGTATTTGTCAGTGTTTGGCTGAGGGGATCTCATTCTGAACCCTGCAGACATTCCCTTGCACTGTGCTGATGGCTATTTTGGGATTTGGTTTTGAGCTGTATGCCTTGGGAGTCTGCTGGTTAAAAGCCTGGGAAATGAATCCCAGAGTGGTTTGGCTTGGAAGGGATCTTAAAGACGATCCTGTTCCAACTCCCTGCCACGGGCAGGGACACCTTCCACTAGCCCAGATTGCTCAAAGTCTGTTTCCCTGCTGCTGTGTGAACTTAGGGATCATCCTGTGCATCAGAAATCCTTCAAAACTGCTTCCTTAAATCAGAATTCCCATGTATGTCTCTTCTAGGATGGCCTGTTCTAGAGCAGATCTTCCAGCTTGCTTTTTTCCTCTGTAAATCCTGTGCTCTCAGGCATAGGTTGCTATTTTTGCCTCATTTGTGAATGTTAAGGTTGGCTTTGCACAATCTTGTCCCAGTTGTGCTTATCCCATGCTGCTACATGCCCTTCCACGCTTCCTGCCTTTGGAGTGCTCGCTGGCTGAGCTGGGAGTTCCCTGTCAGGTGTCCCTCCCCAGGCTGCTCCCCACAGCAGCAGCTCCTGCAGTGGATGCCCGAGGAATTCAGAACCAGGCAGGCACCTCCAGCTGTGTCCTCCAAACACCCTCTGAGCCTCCAGCAGCCGGGAGCTTCCCACCTTGCCAGGATGGCCCCTCCCAGGCAGCAAGGTGGGGATGTACCTGTCATCCCGGTGACAGCAAGGGAAGCTGCTTGGCCTGGGTGGAGAGAACCCTCCTTTTGCCCAGAGCATCACCAGCACCCCTGTGCCTCTGCTGTCCTTGCCCTGGCTGCCAGGTTACTGATCACACCTCACTCAGCCTTTCTGCTCTAGTTTGAGGTGGTTATTTACTGATCTGCTTTTGGCACTTGGTAAAATGCCAGCTTTTAGTATTAGCTACTGGCCTCGTTTTATTGCAGCCTTATAAAATTTTATTGTTCCTCTTCAATGCTGAGAATGTGTAAATGTTTCTCCTAAAATGGGTTGGTTATTTTGATATTTGCTGCCTTAATCCTTAAAACTCTCATTGTGAGAGATTCCTTCTTGCAGTGTTGGAATTGTTTTAAAGCCTGTGGCCTGTCTGGAACAGTGCTGGGAGGGACGGCAGGAGAGGTGTGATGGTATTTAGAATTCCTGCAGGTAAAAGTTTAATAATAAACAAGTAACAGCCCTAAAAACTCTGAGCCAACTCTTGTTTTCTGAAGTATTGCAACAAAACATAATATTTTAGAATGTAGAGTGTTCTTCTTATTAATATCTTGCTACTAATTAACCTTGTAGTGAGGAAAAAGGTGTGCAGGAGAACATCTGGCTTGGGAATTGTTTTCCTGCCACAGAAGCGTTGGAGAGCACTACAGGGTTTTTGCACCACCTGGAGGAATGGAGCCAGATGTGGGGAGAGGTGCAGAGCCCATTAATAATTAATCTTCCTGGGGTATTGATGTGCATTTGCCACATGCAGGTGTCTGGGTATTGATAAAGGCAATCTGTACAGAATGTTTGAGTAAACTTTGAGTCCCTCATTACTATAAATAGGTTTGTTCTTAAGGAAGCTCTTGGAAGAATTCCAGCAGGATCACCTTCAGGGCTGGTACATGACTTGACAGCTCTTACAGATGAGAGCTGGGAGAATATTTTGTGATTAGTTAAATATCATGTAATTTTAATTAGCCCAGCTATTCTCTGTCCGTTTTCTTGGTATTTAGTTTTCAGTATCTTTACCATGGAGTTGTCATTTACATTTTTGTTGTCTCCTTGTTATACCTAGTGAGGTTGATTAATCCCTGTTCTAGCGAGAACACTCCAGCAGAACTGTACAGAATTTCTCCTGTTGCAGCTTAGTCCTGTTGCTGCCAACTTCTCCCTCTTTAGCCTGACCTGTTCCTTGATGAAAAGAAATATTTATGATTTTAAGACCATAGAAAGCAGTGGTGGTAATGGTGTGTGACCTCTGTGTCACAAAAGCTGTTACCTTTTACTGGGTGAAATAATTGCTTTGCTTATGTCCTGCTGGAAAACTGCCACATTGTATGGATCAAAAATTGCTAAAGAAATGAAAAATAAAGGGCTTGAAAACAGCTATTTAGATAATGTAAGCTGATATTCATTATTTAAACTTTGGATTTGAGTTTCTTGTCATTATATATGGAATAGTTGACTTCTATAGTGCTAAATTGGGTCATAAAAGATTAATCAGTTGGCAAGAGCATAAACTCTAGGAGACAGAAGTAGGTTGTGACAATGTTGAGAGGAAATGGTGTACTTGAATTTATTTCTGATTGTGACTGACAACTTCTTGTACCTAGTTATAAGGTTTTGGTACCAGTTTAACTCAGAGAGCTGGGTTTTATTTAGCTCCATGTAGGTAACAGGGAGAGCTGGCTGCAATATCCAAAAATTCTACAGAGTGTGGGTCATCCCAAAGAGTTAAATAGGATAACCTCACCCATATCCTTTCTGCACTTGGAGCAGAGATAATATGGAGGACTTTCACTTTAATAAACAATGTCGTTATTATTTGTGGTGAGCTGCATCTGTTATTAAAATTCCAGTCTAATTCATTTTCCATATTATCAACAACCAGAGTTGAGACGGCAGGCTCTGTGCCCATTCCTCTGTCTTGTGATGCTCCATATTTCTCCTGGTGAGGTGAATTGTGGATTTCACGTGGGTTTTCCTGCTGAAGGCTGGCACCGCTTCCCTTGCACAGAGCGGCCTCAGCAGCACATTGGGAAAACAGAGGTTTCTGCTTTAGTTTTGTTTTAGGCATTCTCCTTATCTCCAACCCCTGCAGTCCTGCCACAATGGCTCTGGAATTCTTTGTGCAGCGAATCCTGGCACCAGATCTAACATCAGCCTTTTCATTCCTCACCTTCTACGGCATAATCAGAGAGTCCCAGAGCAGAGGGGCTGTCTAATGCACAGCAGCAGCTTTCGGCTGGCTCTGAGCAGATGGGAGCAGGAAATGAGGAGCAGTGACAGAGATTGCATGTGTTGGGTTCTTTGTCATAAATTCATCTGAATGCCGAGTTGCTGTGTGTGTGCACAGAATCAGTCCTCATCTCATTTTAGGAGCACAATTTGTTTTATGTTTGGCATCTCTATAGCCTTTGGCTCGTCCCCTGTGGCAGTAGGAATAGAATGTATTTTTTTATAGAGCTCAGTTTGCTTTTGTGTATTTCTTTGCAGCAATTAGGTGCTTTAATTTCTTATCTCCTAAGAAGTTGTTCCTGTTCTTAGTTCTCTCTTGTCTAATCCATGCTGCTCTGCTGCCAATGTTATCACTGCTATGCAGAGGCAAGAAAGGAGTTTCACTGGCACTGCGATTTAAAGGGTCAGAGATCAAACTGCTTAATTCACTTTTGCACCTTGTTACACCAGGATCAGGTAAAACACAAGCCTCAGGACCAGTGCTGCTGGGGGTCCAGGAGTCACTGCCCTGAAGTTTGAGTTGGTTCCCAAGGCTGTAACACAGGGCCATTCCAAACTCCTGTGGCTTCCACAGCTGCTTGTTGGAGATGGAGCAACTGGAATTCAGTAGTGCTAATCGAGGTCAAGAGAAAAGAGCTCTCACTCTGTGTATTGGAAGCAGCAAAATATTAGAATTGAAAGAAAAGGCATGGCTGTAGAAGAAAACAAAAAAGAATATGAATTAGTGTCTGTTGGCAGCTGTGAGATTGAGCGGTCAGGCACTGGAACAAGGTGCCCAGTGAGAGGCTGTGGTTTCTGCAAGTGTTCAAGAGGTGTCTGGCTGTGGCACTTGGGGACCTGGTTTAGGGGTGGTGATGGTGGGACTGGATGATCCTGAAGGTCTCTTCCAGCCCTGCTGATTCTGTGATAATTACACAAAATCAGTATTTGCCCAAATTAATCTAATTAGCCAAAGCAGCTCATCTGTGTTGTGCCCCACCAGAGCTGGCACTGGGGGTTGTGCTGAGGTGGCACCTCTGCAAATGTCCCTTCTGTGACTTCTGGAAAAGCCCTCGGGGGGTTGGAAAGCTAGGAACTGACACCATGAGGCACCTTCAGGGCTCTGGGTCCCCCTTGCCCTGGGGGACAGCAGCGGCCTGGAGTGACCAGCTGGCCAAGGCGCTGTGAGGGTCCTGCCTCAGGAAATCCAGCTGCTAAACCAGCACAGTTTGTTCAGAACCAGTTAATTCTCCATGTGCTCGGTACAAAGTGAAGAATATTGCACGATGTGACCAAATATTCATATAAATAAGATCTTAAATTGTTTTTCTCCTTATGCCACCTGTTCTAGCAGCTAAGCTAATACAGAATTTGATCTTGTATTATTACTTGAAAATGGAAACAAATGAGATGGAGCTGCGTGGCAGCATTTTCATTCCGTGCCATCCATCCCACGGCAGGTCTCTATTAGTCACGAGCAGGGGCACTGCAGGCAGGGCTGCTGCTGCTTCTGCTTGTGGGCAAACGTTTGCCTTGGTGCTCATTGATCCTGGGAAATGGTAATGGAACTGAGGCTGTGCCTGTTCCTGTGACTATTTACTTACTTTAAGTTTGCAGAGGCTGATTGAACCTGAAGATAAACAGCATCATATTTCTAGTAGAACTATTGGATTCATAAATCCTTGGTTATTTTCTCTCTTAAATTTTCATGTTCTGCAAAGAAAAGATGGTAGATGGAGTAACCAAAATGTGGAACAACTTGTTCAATCATCAACAACTTGTTCAATCAGTTGCCACTGATTTTCCTGGGATGGAATAATCCTTTCTCCCAGTAATTTACATGCCTCCATTGTGTGTGACTCCCACATACCAGCCTGGGGATATTACTTCAAGGTGCAGAATTACTGTCAGAATAATTTCAGATACAAATAAGACATTTCTTTTCCAATACAAAAATCAAGATAGCTCCTTGCATTAAGGGGTTACTGGAGGTTTCATTGTGGATTTAATTACCAAGAGGACAATTTTCATGTCACTTGTTGACTTGCTGTTACATTCCTGACTCAGCACACTGGCAGCTGCTGGGTGCAAAGTTATTTAAAGGTTGATGATGGAAAACCCCCCCAAACATACACCTGTGTGTAACTGCTGATTACTGCAGCAAAACATTTCACAAACCCGTGTCACTGAGCATTTGTCTGTTAACAGGGGTTAGATACAACCTTACAGCGAGCTGGGGGTGAACTCAGTGAGCAGCTGGGACTGATGATTGTAAAATTCAGCAATTAATTCCTGTAGAAGCACGAGGAGAGAAAGATTTCGTGTGAGAAACTGAAGTTGGGTCACGTTTCCAGGCCAGTGGTTTGTAGGGGAACTTGTAAGAGCAGCCAGGTCGGTTTAGAAATCCCCAGCGGGGCGTGGCGTGAGGTTTGAATTGTTGTGCTGGCTTTTATATATAGGAAGAACCATAAATGTGAAATATTTAGAGAAGAATGTGACAAGCAGCTTCATCATTCTGCCTGCTGAAAGGGAGCTGGACCAACAGTTCAATAATACATCCAGTTTTGTAGTTATTAATGCTGTAATTACTCATGGTGTGAACTGTTTTCTTCTCTGTGGGCACAAGGAGAAGGAATGATGGTGTTCAGATGTTTTTGTTAAAAATGCAGTGTGCTGAGCGTCATTTTGTACCTTCTTAAATCATTGCAATATCCTGGCAGTGTTTGTACTGGGATTTGTGTAAAACTGGAGATTGATCAGTGCTCTGTGAATACTTAATAATAATAATGCTCCTGCCTGTACCGGTTTGGTGTCTTGGTCTGAAAAGTTCCTTGCAAAAGAAGACAAGTCCAAGACCGATATTTCTTGGAAATGTTCAGGCACATCCCTTTAGGCTGTGTTTTTATTGCCCCTTGCTAATACACTGAAATGGAAATGTTCTACTGTCTGTTGTAGAGATCCTGTGCAGAAGAGCTGCAGCTGAGGAATCTTGTGGATGATAAATAAAAGGAACAGACTTGCCTGATGTTTCACTCGAACACCCTGCAAGAGATAGGAGTTTGGAAGGATAAAAATTAGAGGGCTTAATTATCAGAAGTTTCTAAAGAAGCTGTAGGTTTGAAGGCAAAGTCTGAACTGCCGATTTACCATCAGCAAACGTGCATTTCTGCAGGTCCTGTGAGCCCGCAGGTGTTTGGTGGCACATCAGGTGACCCCGGCCAGTGGCCCTCAGCCTTGCGGCGGGCGGGCGAGTGGTCTCGGGAGGCTGTTAGTGGTCTCAGGTTTTCCACCTCCTCCCAGTGCATCACATCTCGCACCCCTTGGGGTGTTTGCAAAGCTGTCAGCACTGTGGGAACCTTTAGTCCTGCCTGCTCTGGACCTGCCTGAGCCAGCAAAGCACAAACTTGCTTTGTACCAGTTCCCAGAGAACGGCAGAGAACACCTCAGACGTTTGTTCCTCTAAGAAAAACACAGCCCAATAATCTCCCTCGCGTGGCTTTGAGAATGTGGAGCTCTGTCTGTAGTGCAGTTCTGTGTTAAACTGCATTAAAAAGAGTGCATTGCTTTAAAATGCAATCCTTCAGCTCCCTGAGAAGGTTGTCACCCCTGCAGCCTTACTTTATCTCTCATCAGGTGCTGTTAAATGTTCTGGCTCTGTTGCCTTTGGTGTCCTGGGCACACAGGGAGCACATCCCTGAGTCTGCATGGGAGGGAGGATAGGATGGTCCATTTGGGGTGTGGAGTTTGTCAGAAGGAAGTGCAATTTCTCTTGAAAATCTTCTGCCTAGGAATAAACACTCTTCTTTTTCTGTTTCCCCTGCTGAAACAATTACTCATCAAACCCCAGTGTGTCCCATGGAAATATCTGGCTAACTTAAGGAACTCAGTCAAAGGCTGATGCACGTAAAAATTGCCAAATGTTCTATTTTCACTTGTTTTAACTTTTCCAACCTGAAAGGGACCCTTAAGGTCTAAGCCAGCTATAATACAGAAGGTTTGGAATGGTTTCATGAGAATATGAACCATTCTAACTCATCTCCATACCTTTGGTTTTAATATTTTTCCCCTCTGGCAGCTCACTAAAAATGAGAATCTCTGTCATTTTCCCATTTTTTGTCAGGGATTTTTTTTAATACTCCTGCTGTAAATGATTTAGTGGAGAAAGTCGTCTCACTGCAGAGAAGGAAGATTCTCTCATCACTTCACTGAATAAAGGTCAGGGATTGGTGTTGCTAATGGAAAAGAGAAAGGAATTGTGAAATCTCTTCTAATATTTGTGGTTGATCTCCAAAAGGAAAGGCTTAAACTGCATAAAATTACCATTTCCAGGTTTTTGAATGTGCTTCTTTCCTCCATTTGTCTGGCTTGAGTTGTGTTCTTTTCCTATTTATTTATCTGCAGTTGAGCATCCACCAAAAGTTTTTGTGCCAGGGATGGAATGGCCTTCCCCTTAACAAAGCCCAGGACAAGAGGGATGGCAAAGGAAATAAAGTGACTCTCTGAGAGGAAATACCACACAAAAAAAATACCATTTTGTGATTCAGGACAATCAGGCCATGTCAGAGTGCGTGAGGCTCGTGGGAAGAGGTGACAGCGCAGAAAACGAGAGCAGGGACTTTGTGTGTGGTACTTCTGGAATTCACTCAGGAGGGAAACAGTGCCACTGCCCTTCTGCCATCCCACAAGCCTTAAACGGGATATTTGGCACCAGGCAGCCGGGGGGGCTGTGTCCCCGGGCAGCCGGGGGGGCTGTGTCCCCAGGGAGCCGGGGGCTGTGTCCCCAGGAGCGGGGCTATGTCACTCACCCATTGTCGATGTTAAACTTCCCTGACCGCTGTGATGGGAGCGGAGTGTATCCTGCGAAAAGGACTCGTGTTATCTCAAATGCCATCTGGAACGGCTCACAGCCCTTGTTAGACTGTGCCCGATTTTTATCTGTCACAGAAAGTTACAGGAACAGTGTTTTTTGAGTGTTAACCGGAATAATTTGAATTCCAGTCGGCACAGCAGAGGCGCCGTTCAAAGAGGGGGATGTTCGAGGGGTCCGAGCTCTGGGCTGGAGTCAGCAGGAGCTGGTGCTGAGATTCTGGTGCCTCTCTGGAAGAGAGGCCCTTGGACAAGGGCAGCAGCTGGGAAAGTGGCTGTAATCTCCTTTTCATCTCCCTCAGATTTGGAATTCTGTGTTTTCCTGCTGTCTCCCCTGTTCCTGAGCGGCTCTCTGGCAGGCTGAGGGAAGGGAGCAGTGGGACTGTGGATTCCCAGCCCCTCAGGCTGTCCCTGCCCCGTGCTTGGGAAAACAGCGGAGCTGCAGAGCTCCTGCACCTTTGGCTGCTGTTCCGGCCCAATCCTTCAGCCCAAATCCTGGGAATAATCAGCATTTCCCCCATGAGCGCTAACGTGTTAATGGCAATTATAATTTAATGTGAAAAATGATTTCCTCGAACAATTTCTTAATTATCTTTAGGACAAGATGCTGGTTACAGGTGATTATTTTTATTGAGCAGTAGCTGCAAAGTATGAAATTACAGAAATACTGATACTGTTTGATCTGTTCAGTCTGTGCACCTTGTTATGGATCAAGTTCAACGAGTAGGGAAAAATTAGTGTGTGTTTAAGACATTTTGGACACTGCATGTTTAATATGAAGAATATGCCTGAGGAGAACCTTTGTTCAATTATTAATTTGAATTTGGAATCCAACTAGGAATTCAACAGAACAGTTAATACTGGATTTGGGACTTTAGTGTGCTTAATTAATATTCTTGATAAACCTTTTTCTTTGAAAATCATCTAGTTTTAGGAACAAAATTTCGGACTTTAGATTTCGCTGCCAGTTTTCTTTTGGTGCCTCACTCACAGTCTGCTGTTGCTTTCAAACAGAAAATTGTTTTGACAGTGTCAAACACCAGGGTTGGTGCTGAAGTTAAATCGGATTTTAGTTCCTCACTCTGCTGAAAGTGAGCAGATCTGTTTGTTCACCAGCCACTTAGCACATGACCTTGAGCAAGGCTGTGCAAGGGCTCCACTTTTGGAATAGTCATCTCTAATTAGAAGAATTTTATTCTGTGCCGTGTGCCTTGCGGGGACTTGAATCGGGATGCTGGAAAAACACATGGCTTGGGCCCAGTGTCTGTGAGAGGAAAGCCAGGATCTCATGAATAAAGAAACTCTGGCTGACCTTGGCCACTCACTTGGAAAGAAACATAAATACAAATTCCAGCAGATGAACTTCTGCTCGTGGGTTCCATCCCAGAGTTCCCACAGGGCTGGCAGAGAGGTGGGAACATCTTTAGGAACTGTGGGGCTGCTGGGAATGTCTCAGAGAGGCTTGTGGAGTGCTCCCTCCCAAGGTCTGTTGGTGACAAAAAAGCTGGTGACAAAACCCGACTCCTTGTTTGGAGGCGTGAGATTTGTGGTGAATGTAATTTAGCTGCTGTGCTTTGCCTCTGTGAAAGCCAGAGCACAGAATAGAACCTGTCAGAGCTGATTTTTGGGAAGAAATTGTTCCCTGGGAGGGTGGGGAGGCCCTGGCACAGGGTGCCCAGAGCAGCTGTGGCTGCCCCTGGATCCCTGGCAGTGCCCAAGGCCAGGTTGGACAGGGTTGGAGCACCCTGGGACAGTGGAAGGTGTCCCTGCCAGGGCAGGGGTGGCTCTGGATGGGCTTTAAGGTCCCTCCCAACCCAAACCGTTCCGTGACTCGCACACACACGGGTCAGGGTTGCTGTGGTGAACCTGCTGGCTGGTGGTCTCCCTATTTTTATGCACATGGAAGCAGCTGTTTGTGAATAACCTTTTGAAAAAGTCGGAGAGAGGTAACTGGGGCTGAGAAATCAATAGCAGAGCATTGTAAGGACATAATAGAATATGGCACAAAAGAGAGCCCTTCCTCCAGGGCTTTGCAACCTAATTATGGAGCAAATATGTAACTGTATCAGAGACTGCTGTTGAGCTTCTAAAATTCTATAGGAAAGGTACTATTTTCTGTTCAATTAATAGCAGATTTGGGGTTCTGTGTGGTTGCTGGTTTTATTGGCAGGTTTATTAACTCCCTTGCTACCATAGTTATGCCTTTAATAGACCTCATTTTTTTCCTCCTCAGTGTGATTTTTGTTATTGTTGGGGATTTTTGTTTTAATCAGTTTTAACTTAATTACAGCTGTAGCACCTCAGAATCCTGATGGAGGCCAGCACCTTGTTACACCAAGTGCTGTGCTTTAAAGGAACAATGTGTTATGTAGTAAATAAACTTGCTCTAGGTATTCATAGAACTGAAACTTTTGGGTTCAGAGTCAGTCTGTTTCATATATGTTTTGCAGCCTATTCGTTGAGGAAACTTTAGACCTGATTCCATCAGGCAGTTACAGACAAACTTAATCTAAGTAGGTGAAAAATCCCACTGATGTTCGAGATGAGGTGCTGATACAGGACTCCTGATGTACGATGCATGTGCTGGTTTTGCAGGGAAATCTAATGAGTGTTCTACTCTTAGGATACCTAATCTGAGCTCTCCATGTTTCTCCAGGCCCAGCAAAATCCCCGGGTACCCAGTGATGCCAGGGATGTGGTTTGGGATTTTTGGTGTAGGTTTAGGAGTGGGTGTACAGTGCTCTGTTCACAAGCAGCAGGAGCAGTGGGTGTCTGATCCATCTGAAAGCTCAATAATAAAGATGTTCCCAGTCGAGCCAATGTGTTCTGAGGAATTGGCTGTGGTTTCACCTAAGGAAAGTTTAGCCATTTTTAGGAGGTACAAACAGTTTCTGTACCCTTGAAACAAGAGCAGAAAACAGCAGGAGCTGTCTGCCAGGCTTTCACGCTTCCAGGAGGCTGCTGGATTGTTTGCAAATGCAGAATGTGTTTTGTGGAATGGGAGCAGAGGTCTGGTAGGAGGTAAAGGTATGGATGTCACAATCAGTTATCACCCAGGCTGAGCCTTATCTCTAAAGCTTGATGGGCGCCCTGCCTGTCCCACACTGTGCAGAGCAGAGGCTGCAGGGTGGGCTCCAGGATGGGCACCCTGCCTGTCCCACACTGTGCAGAGCAGAGGCTGCAGGGTGGGCTCCAGGATGGGCACCCTGCCTGTCCCACACTGTGCAGAGCAGAGGCTGCAGGGTGGGCTCCAGGATGGGCACCCTGCCTGTCCCACACTGTGCAGAGCAGAGGCTGCAGGGTGGGCTCCAGGATGGGCACCCTGCCTGTCCCACACTGTGCAGAGCAGAGGCTGCAGGGTGGGCTCCAGGATGGGCACCCTGCCTGTCCCACACTGTGCAGAGCAGAGGCTGCAGGGTGGGCTCCAGGATGGGCACCCTGCCTGTCCCACACTGTGCAGAGCAGAGGCTGCAGGGTGGGCTCCAGGATGGGCACCCTGCCTGTCCCACACTGTGCAGAGCAGAGGCTGCAGGGTGGGCTCCAGGATGGGCACCCTGCCTGTCCCACACTGTGCAGAGCAGAGGCTGCAGGGTGGGCTCCAGGATGGGCACCCTGCCTGTCCCACACTGTGCAGAGCAGAGGCTGCAGGGTGGGCTCCAGGATGGGCACCCTGCCTGTCCCACACTGTGCAGAGCAGAGGCTGCAGGGTGGGCTCCAGGATGGGCACCCTGCCTGTCCCACACTGTGCAGAGCAGGGGCTCCAGGATGGGCACCCTGCCTGTCCCACACTGTGCAGAGCAGGGGCTCCAGGATGGGCACCCTGCCTGTCCCACACTGTGCAGAGCAGGGGCTCCAGGACGGGCACCCTGCCTGTCCCACACTGTGCAGAGCAGGGGCTGCAGGATGGGCTCCAGGATGGGCACCCTGCCTGTCCCACACTGTGCAGAGCAGGGGCTCCAGGATGGGCACCCTGCCTCCCCAGCCTTCACTCCCAATAAGCCATCTGTGCTTCTCTTACCTGGTATCTGAGCAGGAGCTGCACCAATTACACAATAAAAGAAATTTTTCCTTATGTAATGTTCTGCCTTCCACAGGAGTGAGGGTGGATTTTCTTTTCCCCCTTTTTTAGCTTCTCTAGAGCCTTTTCCTCTGTAGAAAGTGGAGAAAGGGAGCAGCATTTTAGCAGGAAAAAAGAGAAGAGGCTCCTGCCTGCAGATGAGCAGGATGGTGGAGAGTCTGTGGTTCGAGCAGCTGGAATTCTGGCTGTCTGCTTCCCAACATTTGGAAGCTGGGCTGCAGCAGTGTTAGAGGGACTGGTTCTGTATGCAAATAGTGTTCAAGTTAATAATGATTTCTGGGATCAGTAACCACTGGTAGCTAATTCTTTGCTTCTGAGAAGGATGTACAATCTTTTGTTACTGGCATTATGTGATTGGAATATGGCAATTCATCTCCTGACAAACACGGCAGTGCTTGGAAATATTGCTTGTATGGGTGTTTGTACATGTATTTGTTTTCCATTATTAATACATAAGCTTTTTTCAGCAGCTTTTAGTGAATTACTGAGTCTTGACAGCAATAATCATATTTACTTGACAAATCTTTTTTTTTAAATCCTGCCATGTCCTTCAGAGTTTTTGAGCTCTCATCTTGTTCAGTGCTGTTATATTTGTAGCTGCTTTTTAAAAATGCTGAGGTCTGAACTTCATTCTCTAAATGTGGAGAACACCACCGAAAGGGTTGGTTGTGTTCTTTGTCAGTTCTGGATAGAGTAGAAGTAGGGAGATGATTGATGTGCCCTTCTCCTGGAGTGCTTACAGGTGCTCATCTGCACCACTGCTCCACGATCCAGCTGCTGGCAAGCCCGAGGTTGTGGCAGGGATGAGGTCAGACCCTTGTGCTTCTCCCCTTCCACTGCTCTGGTTCTGCTAACTCTTGTTTTCCTCTCCAAACAAAAGGAGACCGTTTCCAAGTGGTTGATGATCATCTCTTTTTTCAGGCTCGCTGCTGAAACTATCTGAGCATCCATGGTCAGATGGAATAAAATAGATCAGGAGAGCTGGAGCCCATCAAACCCATTTCTGCAGTGCATTGAGAGAGGAACAAATTGAGTGCTTCAAGAAGCAATTCTGGGCAATCAGAGTGGTGGTTTGGGTTATTTAGTAATTGATAAGGCAACGGCCTGAACTCTTGTTCGAGGATACTGAAGTGTTATTAAGGATGTGTCTGAAGCTCCTTGACACTCTCATCAGGATTCCCTTAAAATACACTAATTAATCTGCAAAACCTTAAGTGTGCAGGTATCGACTGCCTGCTTATACATCCAGCTAAGAAGCTGTCACCAGTTTATCTCTGACTGCAGCAGGGCTGGTGCGTCACCCCCAGAAGGGTTCATGTGACTCTGCTGTGTGTCTGGGGTACCTCGCTCTGGGGGATCCCCTCATGTCCCAACAGCAATCCCTCCTGTGTAATGGACACGAGGAGATGTTCCTCGGTGGAGAACAGCTCAGTAAAAATGGAGGCACCTCCCACTCCGGTCTGGAAGGAGCCAGCTCTTCCTCCTCAGCGTGGAGGGGACATAAAGGGGCCAATCTCATCACCTGAGGACCTAAAAATGCTTCCCCTGAAGTTCCTAATTAGAGGAGTGATCTTTCATTAGATCTACACAGACATGTTGTGTTATTCTTCTGGAAACCTAAAAGCCCACTTGCTCTTCACAAGGAAATGTTAGGAGCAGCCTCAACCCCTCCATCATTTGTCTTTGCCCAGATGTGGTTTGAGCTCCTAAAACTCTAGAGTTCTTTAAAAGAAACTTTCCAGACTAGAATCTGATTTTAGATGATCTGGAAAGAAAAAAACCTTAGGTTTTCCCTCTGAACAACTGAAGTAGCAGGGGAGGTTTGGTGTGGGCAGACCTCTGGGCCTGCTTGTTTCCAGCTGGATAATTAATCTCTTCCTGCTCCCTCACCTGCACCATGGAAGCCTGTTGGTCTGCCATGGAAATATCCTTCTAGGGAGCCAGATGACAGAGCAAATGCCCCACTTTTGATGCTCTCAGGGAGCTTTCCCTGGGGAGCACTCTGGGGCCTGCACGTGCCATCTGCCATCTGAACCTTGGGAACGGTGCCTCTGGGCTTTCTGATCAGCGAGCACATGCCTTATGTGCCTGGTTATCTCCCTCTGGATGTGATGGAGATTGGCAAGGGGAAGGGGTGTTGATAAACCTTCCCAGAGTGTTACTAGAAAGATGAGGATGAGTGTGTTAATGAGTAATTTAATTTTCTTGCTGTAACTCCAAAGTGGTCTATGCTTTTGGGATGATTTTAATGATAACACACAACCAAATGGAGACAATCAATAATTAGATTTTTGCATCAAGGCAAGATATTTTAACTGGAAGTTTGCTGGGAACAGCCTAAGCATCATTCCTGTTGTGCCGGCCTGGGCTGGGGGAGAGCTTCCCGAGCTGTTCATCGCTGCCCAGGGACCAGGCTTGGGGATCCACAGCCCGTCTGCCTCTTCCAGGGCCCTGCCCGAACTGCAGAGAGCAGGAGAGCTGCCATCCCCTGCCTTTGGCTGGGTTCCCGTGCCTGGAGGCCGGCTGCTGTCGGGGGTGCTGACAGAGGGGCCACCGACGGCCGCGCCAGCGCTGGCTCCGCATCGCCGCAGCCCCGGCAGCCGAGCTGGAGGAGCACTGAGTGTTTTCTGTCACGCAGGAGGGGCTGGCACGGGCTCCTTCCACTCTCCAGCTGGAGCGTGGACAACTTGTTAAGGCACTGATAGAGACAGCCCAGCCACATGGCAGGAAAAGGGGGAAAATCCCCATTTGGATCACTGACAGGCACATCTTGCAGCTTAGATGAAATGCTTTGGTGTTCTGTTCTGATGCATTTCAGGGGTTTTGCTTTTAAATCTGCAGGAATTGTTGCCTTCTAATGTCTTGCAGTTCAGAGCCTTCCTTTTGGCTGGTTTTGGGAAGTTGGGATGACTTGGTTCCTGCTGACACATGGGATCCTCTCGGCTTCACAGGTCTGGGAGGTGCAAAGGTACTTGACAGATTCCTCTTCCCACTTAGGAGGGTTGAAACCCCAGAGACAAGTCAATCTCATCCAGGCCCTCTCTTCAGGGAACTGTTCAATAATTCAGCACACAATTCAGGTAAAATCTTCAAGCAAAGCTCTTGCCTTGCCCAGCCACAAGCACATTGTTCTTTGCCTCGTCTTCCCCAGCTTTGCCTGTGGAACCTTTCATTTAAAATGTATCTTAGAGTAATTTTCTTGACTTTGAAATCTCAGGCTCTCATCTTCACCATTTAGATGTGTTGTTCTCTGTGTCTATGGAGAAGTTTTTAGGTCAAGTAAGGCAAAAGATCCACTGACAGGGAATTACTTGGAAAGCTTTCACATTTGGGAAGGGGAAGGATTCATATGTTTTTGTGTAGAACGTGGTCATAAACTCATTGTAGATGAGGTTTTTTTTAACTCTGATGGTCATTATTATCAGGGCCTTTTGCAAGTCTCCTTTTCCAAGTGCTTCTAGAAGTTTTGTTCCTGTATTTCTGTTTCTGTTTAGTTCTGACAGTTGGTAAACCTCACAGAAGAAGATCCAGTACAGAGACAGATGCTGGCTTAGTGGGTTACACAGTTTGAATGACAAACCAAGATCAACAGATCATTATTTTTCACAGCAAGCAGAGAGAAATGGCTGATTTTAGTGCCAACCTGTGCTGATAGGAGCTCTTGGGCTCCAGAATGCAGCACAACAGGAGCAGCTCTCTTGCACTATTCCAGCCTTTGCTCTGTTTGATTGCAATTACATTTTTGATATTTAGGCCACTTCCAGTTTGCCATTGCAAAAAGGAGGCTGGTAACCTCATCTGCTCTCACTTGAATAAGCTGTTCCATGTTGTCAGATAATTATTTTAATTTTCTCCATTTCTGCTGATTTTTGGCTTTATTCCCAATTTATTTAGTTGTTTAGAGCAGGTCAGTTAAGTGTAGGCAATGTTGTCTTTTACTCTCGTTATCCCTTATTGTTAAACAACTCCACGCTAAATCGTGATGTAACTCAAAGTATGCTGCTGCAGTTGCACATCATTTGATGTCTTCAGAAATCCCACTGTGTCCTCAGCTTCTTAAGGAAAAAAGTGTTTATTCCTTAAGAAAATGTAATTCAGAACAAATGCAGGGCTCATGGAGAGCAGCTTTGGAGACTCTTCCCAGCGTTCCAGTGGCTCGAGGATGTATCAGATGCTTTCCACTGACCATCTTGTTATACATATGGACACAGTGATGGTGTAGTTCAAAATTCTTTGTGATTATGAGATGGATTAAAGAACCATGTGGAAATGCCAGATAATATTTAACATTTTTCTTTGACTTGCGAGGATTGAGTGGTAATTGGCTGAAGGAAATACTTATTTCTGTTTCATTCATCATATGTTACTATCATCAAATCTGTTCCTGTGAGTGTTTTTCACATCTCTCAGTCTGGTTTTCTCTTTGCCTTTGCTGGCCAGCTGATGAAATGCACACACTGGCTCAATTTTAAACCCAGTTTTTGACTTAATTCTTGCAGACAGGAGCTGAGGATTTTGCTCTGAGCAGCTGGTCCGGTGAAAGCTCTTGGAAAGCACAGCCACAACCTGCCAGTAACTCACAGCTCGAGGAGCTGGTGCTGCCTGTAAATCTGTGCTCTCCAGGAACTGCTTTATTGCTCTTCTGGAGAGCAAACACTGCCCTGTAAATTTTGTCACCCAGGAAGGGCTGTTTGACCTGACTGCTCTCGTGTTCTGCTCATAAATACTCAGCCACTTGGGATTGCTTAAGTTTGGGACATTCTGATAAAATGAGGCCGTGCCATGGGACTGCATAAATTCAGCAGGTTTCTCTGGGACTGCCTGTTATCTTCCCAACACCTTCCCTGGCCTTGGCCTTGGACGTTTCCTCCAGGAATGATGCAACAAAACATTGATATGTCTGTGTTGCTGGAGTGTCAGGAGCTTGGAAGTGCCCCAGCAGCTCCCAAATGCTGTGGGCAGAGGAACCGTCCTGCCCTGACAGTGACACTGGAGTCCGGTACTCATGGTAAGAGGAAGGATGGAGACTGAGGTGTCATTTCAGCACAGGTGCAGCTGGTTTTCAGACACAGGCAATAAATTGCACTGGCAGGTGAGGGATTCAGGCCCACACACTGCCATCAAATGATCCTTGGCAAAATAAACCTGCATGTGGGAGTGTGCAGGCTCTGACTGGGGAACAGAGCTCCTGCCACCTTGGAATATCCCTCACATCAGTGGCCCTGTGCTGGTGGAGGCTGCATCCATGTGAATCCAGCTGATTTTACCTCAATCCCTTCTTGCTTTTATTCCATGTAAGCAAATGACATTTAATTTAAACATCCTTAATACTTGGAATTAACCACTAATTGGGTGAGCTAGTTAGGTGTGTTTAGCACCAATCCCACCTAAAGTGAATGAGCAGTCACTCACCTTCTGTCTGCTGATCTTATGCCATTGCTCATAGAAGAAAATTTCTTCTAATAAATGGTTTTCAGGCAGAAAAATGTGTTTATTGTGGTGTTGATAGTTTAACTGGCCAGGAGCATGCAGGAGGATGGCCAGCCAAGCTGATCCCCCCTTGCTGCTGCTGAATCACTGCAGCCATCTTCAGAATGCTTAATTAAACCCCAGGAAAATGGTTGGAAAAATGAATTTTTTATTGTAGTTTAGATGACAGGTTATTGAAGGTGTTTTGAAGAAGCCATAAATCTGGTGCTGATAATGAAACCTTTGAACCAGAGGGTTGGGTCACATCAATATTGATCAATGGCCAGCTGGAGAAACCATAAACATCAGAAGCCTTGGAACTGGGAGGTGAAACTTCTGAGCAGCTGCTGAACTGTGTGTGCTCACATCAAATCATCCCCAAAGTCCAAGGCACGAGGTTATAGCCCAGCACGCTGTGCCTGGCAGGGGCACGGTTCCCGTTCTGGATCAAACCATGTCCTGCTGCTGCTGCCCTGCCTCCTCCCTGGGATCAGCCTTTCCCAGGCACAGCTCAGAGCTTCCTTGCTTGACTTCCAAATCTGCTCGGAGCTGCCAGCACAGAGCAAAGCAGAACTCTGCTGAAAGGAGAGGAAAAACCAGCGTGTTATTGATGTCTCAGTGTGATTTTAGGCAAAGACAGGGTTTAAGAAGAGCTCTTTTCCTGGCCTCGTGAGAGGAGAGAACTTGTCTGCTTATACCTGTTTGTGAGCCTCCACGGGGAATTCTCCTGGTAGATCTGACAGCCTGGGAATCCAGGACACTGGTGCCAAATCACCCTGGTGACCTTCATACACCTTCCCCCATCCCTTTCCAGATTTCAGCGAGGGTATAACCAGCAGTGCTTCCAACAGGCTGTGAGGGTTGGAACTGACTTCCTGCAAATCATCAGTTCAACAACTGCATGTTCTTTTGAGAGAGCAGAGTTCTTTCAGTAAGAAATAGTTGTGAGATAATACAGCATTTCAAAAGAGAAGTTGTTTTGTCACATCTGAAATAGTGTGACGAGTGGCCCAGGGACCTTTTGGTGGAAGGTGTCCCTGTGCAAGGCAGGGGGTTGGAACAACATGAGCTTTAAGGTCCCTCCCAACTATTTATGATTCTCTGAAATACTCTAAAGATGATGAAGAAAACAGGCCCTGGTTTTTGGAAGAAATCTTATTTAGTATTGTGGGTTTCAAGATCAGGGGAGCCTTAATGCAAAATGAAGAGATGACTTCAAATGGTGTAGTGGGAAGCAGGTGTTTTCTAGTCTTTTGATTATGGTGCTGATCTCAGTAGAAACACCCAAATCTATTTTGACGTGATGATTGGAAACAAAGCTAACTCAGTTTCCAGAAGTGCCAATCATACCCGAGGCAAATTTATTTCCCTCTGTCATAAAACTGTACCACCCACTGAAATTAAGCCCTTTTTCCTTTGGTGTGTCAGGTAGGAGCGTTCTTGAGCTGAATTTCAAGCGATCTCTGTCCCTTTCAGTATTCAGTCTGAATTTTGGCGGTATTAAGATGCGCTGGGAGTTTGGCAGTGACTCCTCATTATAAATCTGTGCTCAGGAGCCCCAGCGCGCACAGCGAGGGTCGCTACTCGCAGAGCATATTTGTTTTCTATTTTTTAACCTGCTCAGATTCAAATGTAACTCTGTTCTTCTCGCTGTTTAACTTGATTTCAAACAGTTGGAACAATCGAGCCGAAGGCGCCTGTTGTAACACAGAATGCAAACCATGGCTGGGATTTGCCAGAGGAAAACTCTGCTCAATGCTTGTCCTTTAAAAGTAAAACTTTTTTAAAAGTTTCCAAAAGTTTGCTTTGATCTCAGGTTATAGAATCCCAGGATCACTGAGGTTGGAAAAGCTCTCCCAGACTATGGAGTCCCAGCTGTGCCTGATCCCACCCTGTCCCCAGCCCAGAGCTCTGAGTGCCACGTCCAGGCCTTCCTTGGACACTTCAGGGATGGGGACTCCAAAACTGCCTGAGCACCCTTTCCATGGGGAAATTCCTCCTGATGTCCCACCTGAGTTTCCTCTTGTCCTGTCTCTTGTTCTCTGGGACAGCTGAGTTTACCCCCAAATCCCAGAATGGTTTGGGTTGGAAGGGACCTTAAAGATCTCATTCCAACCCCCTGCCATGGACAGGGACACCTTCTGTGCCTGATGCTCTGTGTGCTCCCTTCTAACCAGCGGGACTTTGATTTGCTATTCAGTGAGAGCTGAAGGGTTTTAGGCCCTGCTCAGCTCATGTTTAAGCTCGATAGCCAGGCTAAGCCCTGGCAGCGCAGGGAGTGCGGTGACCATCAGTGGCTCAGCTATGCGTGAAGAAGGATTTCCAGGGTGTCAGCGTGCTGGGAGAGAAATCAGCCTGCTTAGTGTGGCTGTTCCTGCGTGTCAGCCTCACAGAATCAGGAGATGTGGCAAGAAAATAATTGCATTCTCTTTACTAATGAAAGAGCCCTTCAAGCTGCCGATGGTTTCACTGCTTTAATTACTTTGCAATGGCAATATTCAGTGCCTTTGATTTGAGTTTTGTAATAACAGTTACACGAACTTATTAGTTCCTGTGTGAACCAGGCAATCTTTTATGCAATTACATTTGAAATGTGTTTAAGTACATAAGGAAAAGTAGAGAAAAAGAGAGGGAGGGCAGATAATTAGTGAGCAGGATGGGTGTGCTGGGGGGAGATCCCAAAGGAGCCTGGAGCTGGGGTTTCAGCTCCTGCTTGTGCCTCTTGTGGTTTCAGTCCCGTGGTGGCTTCAGCACCTTGAGGTCTTCTGAAAATACATCCATTTATTTAAATCAAAGTTGATGTAGAAATAAACTCCCACTGGGTAAATAGAGCAAAATTAAAGAGTAAAAAGAAGTCGTGACATTTTTAAACTTTGCTTTTTCAAACCCTTCTGCTGGTTTCTGAAATGTGATGTTCAAACTGCTGTTCCTGTTCCATCACTGAATTCTCAGAAGTCAGTGCTAAGCCCGAGGTGTATGTTCAGCTTAACAGACTGTGTAGTGTGTCTCACTAGGCTGTACCTTTGTGCCTTGGCCAGCTTGTAATTACGTATTCCCACCGAGCCTGTTTTCCCATGCATCAGGAAGGTTTTTATTCTGCTGGATTTTGTTAAACTCTGCAGAACCCAGGAACAACCGTGGGCTATGCATTTCCAATTGTTTCTCCTTCTTTCTCTGAGTCTCAAGGCCCTTTGAGATATCCATGGGCTGGGGTGGTACCGTGCCAGTAGTGAACTGCTGGGTTCAAAACGAAAGGCAGGCATTCCAGAACATTTTTATTTTTAGATCCTCCTTTTCTTACTCTTGGATGCTGTTCCTGCCCTCCTTCAGCGCGGTTGCTTGCCAAGCTGTGCGAGGCAGCTTCAAACTGACATCCAACCACAGCTTGAAATGTGCCTTGAAATCTGTTTTAATTAGATATGAGCCATAATAATTTAATTACAGATCCACCCACTAAATTGTCTGTTTTGAATTGGAGCAGCCACTTTGTGTACAGAAACAGAAATGTTTGGAATTGACACCTCACTGACTTCTATCAAGGGCGTTCAAGCTTGGAACAAAGTCCCAGAGTTCTGTGGCTATTTAACCTCTAGCCACTAATTATCCACAGTACTTGGAACATCTGCCAGATTTATCTCGATACGAGTCAGCTCTGCCTTAACTGGTTGCTCCTGGGGCATGAGATGTCTGGGACATCTTGCTCTGAGGATGCTCCCAAGTGCAGGATTGCTGGGGAGGAATAATGGCTGGAGCTTGAGAAGTGTCTCATTGCTTTGTGGACCTTTCCAATTAGCATTTCCCATTAATTTGACTGAAATATCCATTTAAGAAGGAATCCCACCCTTCAGTGTAGGTGCATGGAGGCTGTTGCCCGTGAGGATTTGCTCCTGGGAATGGTGTCTGGGTGGTGCTCAGTCAGAGCTGAGTTATTGCTGGCGAACTGGCCACCCACAGAAAGGCTGACAGAGGAACTATTGCATCCACACTGATTACATGGAGTGGGCTAAAGCACTTGGAAACCTGGGATCACCAGTGCTGTGTGTTGTCATCAGCGAGGAGTGAAGCCCTCACTGAATGCAGAGCCAGAAAGCCAGGCAGGAGCAGCCAGGTCAGTTAATGGGAACTTCTTGTGTGATTCTGCTGCAAAACCCCACTTAGAACCCTCAGACTGAATGAGTCACTCAGTCAGTCTGTTACAGCCACAAACAGGGCTTGTTGGAGTCACTGAGACAGCACTGGAATGGCCTTGGGGAGGTACCTGCAAACAGGCCAAAGCTACTGCGTGAACGTCCCTAAAATAATGCAGTACTCAGGAAAGATTAATTTCATTTCTTCTGCTTTGCATAAAAGAAGACTTTAGGTGTACTCTTGAAGGGCTTTGTATGTTGAAACTGCAGTGTCTGATACAACCATAGAAAACATTGTGGTTGATAGCACAAATTTTCTTTACTCATTCTAGTTCCTGCCTGTCATCCTGTCAGCTTTAAGGTGTGGGTTCCTCTCACTTTAAAGGTAAAAGATTAAAGGTAATCTTTAGATTTGGATTTTTTTTTTATCTTCGTATTTACAGATGAATAGTTTTTAGTTTGGTGATTTTTACTGCTGTTTAAATCCTTGAGATGTTTTGTGGCTATTTTTTTCAGAATTGTTGGACAGTTACTGTGATGAAATCCTGTTAATGGAATTTCTTAAGCATTAGCAGTTAAAGAGGAAAAGCTGTAAAATTTAAAAAATTCTCTGCCAGATATAAGCTCCAAAGGGAGATGACAGAAGCCCAGACTGGTTTGGGTTGGGGGGGACCTTAAAGCCCATCCAGTGCCACCCCTGCCATGGGCAGGGACACCTCCCACTGTCCCAGGCTGCTCCAAGCCCCGTCCAGCCTGGCCTTGGGCACTGCCAGGGATCCAGGGGCAGCCACAGCTGCTCTGGGCAAGAGGTTTTGTGTTGTTTCAAATGGTGGCTAGAAAGAAAGGAAGAATTTGGCTTTTTCATCGTTATTTTTATGGACAATTCTTATTAGAAGCTCCTTGCCAGTCAGCACCGTGGTGTTGGAAATCAGGATGATTTAAGAATTCATGTGGTCATCAGCTGTTGCAGGATTGGCCCAAACTGTTCATCTCTGCTGCGTCTGAAGGAGAGGGCTGGGGGAGAACATCTGTTTCCTTGGCTACCACATCATTTAAATGCCATCTCTTTTATTGGCATTAATGAAAATCTGCTGGGATACACAACTTTGCATGATCTGCAGTGATTTCTTTGCAATCACGTGCTGTGTTCAGCATTAGCTGGAGGGATTTAGCATTTTGGGTGCCAATTGAACACCTCTCCAACAGCATGAATATGGTTAAAGGAGACAAAAATATTAATAATATGTATTTCTATTAATAATCCTTGAGTGATGTGTTTTATTGTTTGAATCTTTCTTTCCATGACACTAATGTGGCAGCAAGGAATTTTTTTCCTGAAAACTCAAGTGCGAGTTTCTTAGCAAGCACCTATAATTAGGTCAGAATTTTATAAAAGGCTTTCTATTTGCATAGAATAGCATTAATTTTGCATTCTTCTATCAAATGAAACACGGAGAAGGAACAAATAATTTATTCATGCAAAACCAACCCACATGAATCATTTATTTACCTCTTCTGGTAATTTCACAAGCTCACTTTTTATGCATCAAGCTGCAAATTAATCAACATTTTCTAGGAGTTGATTTTTGTCCAGAAAAAAAAGTAATAATGACATAAATAACTACTCATGTATGGGAAATCATCCGGTGAATTTGGGCAAAAAGTCGGTGCAAGTTGTTTTGGGCTTTTTTGGTGGTGTTTTTTGTGGGGTTTGGGTTTTTTGTGGGTGTTTTTGTTATTTCTTCAGGACAATTTGGACTCCAGTCCCTGTTGGATTTGCTTCTTTTCCAAATGTGCATGAAATTCATAAAATCTCTTGGTGGATTTGGCACCTACTGGTCCCACTGTTTAAACAATTTGCACTAATGCAAAGATCTTGGTGTTTATTGAAGATAACGCTGACAGCCCAGGGCTGTTTTAAATGCAGACTCATTTTCCTCCCCACTGTCAGCTGGCACCAGAGCTTTGTGCTGGGAGCTGAGTTTTGGCTCTGGATCTGATGGAGGCTCGTGGGTCTGGTGGCATCGCTGCCGTGCTGCACTTCAGAGTTTTGGGGTTCATACAAAGTATTTTTGTTCAGGGCTTTGCCACGTGAGACGCTAGAGAACTATTTAATATATTCTACAGTTTGTCAAGCTTTTCTTGTCTCTTCTTAGGGTTTGGACTGAGAACAGCTTCTAGAAGAGAGGTTTCTGTAACATTGTCCACTATTAAAGGCAGGATCATTTCCTTGCTGTGCTGTCCCAACTCTGGGACCCTCGTTCGAGGGCAGTACAAAGAGTCTGATGTTCTGTGTGATGGAGAATTGGATTGGTAACAAAAGCCCTTTAAAGTTTATTGGCTCTTCACAAGGCTAGTTTCAAGGGTAATTAAACATCTCATTATATCTGGTAACATTAATTGCGTTTTAAATTTTATTTGTACACTGACATTTGCTTTGGCTAAAAATAGTGTTTGTGATTGGGACTGAAAGGGGGAACTGGAGAGAGATTTATGAGCTTGGGAATCAGTGGGAAGGGGAAGTGTGGAGATACCTGTGTCAGAAACAAAGCTGCCTGTTCTGAGGGGCCTTTCTGTTTAGTCTGAAGTGTTGATTATTCAAAACAAAGGGCATTTTAAAGTGTAATTAAACTGATCCAAGCCACATTGTGGTTAGACAGATTGAAATGTGGTTAACGTTTTGTTTGTACAGCTTTAAAAATATCATATTTAAATCCATCAGTGTGCCTTAAACTGACATCAGCAGGTTCTTCCTCCTCCTCTGCAAAGGTGTTGTTTGTGTCATTGAAGCCTTAGGGGTTTAGGTTTTATGAATATGACTAAAATCTTGCAGCTCTTTCAAGTGAGACACTGATTTCTGTTCCCATCCTATACTTCCACAGAAGGAGAAAACCAAGTGGAATTACCAGGGCTCGGTAGACTTAAATTGAAAAGGGAAAAATGTTAATATGCATTTAAAAGCCATAAGGACAACATGAAACAGAGAAAAATGCAAGTTTGGAAAGAATTTATTTGTTTTCTGAATAATTAAAAAGTCATTGTGAGGTACATGATAATGCGTGTAAGTCCTCAGCTTGTTGACTATGCTAATTTATTCAGTGTATTAGAGTTGCCAATTAATGTTCTCCTAACAATGTGCCAATTACAAACATTCTTGCATTTTATTAGCGATTTCTCTTAGTCACTTCTCCTTGAGGTAAACATTACAGAGCAGTTTTCACATGTACCCAGGTAACCCTGGGCAGGCTCCTTTAGGAGCAGTGCTGGTTTGTTCCCTGGGGTGAGGCTGCCCCCGGATCCCTGGCAGTGTCCCAGGCCGGGCTGGACGGGCTTGGAGCACCTGGGACAGTGGAAGGTGTCCCTGCCATGGCAGGGGTGGCACTGGATGGGCTTTAAGGTCCTTCCCACCCAAACCACTCTGGGCTTCTGTGACTGGTGGAAACAGCTTTTGAAATGTGAATCCTGGTAATTCCCAGAGGAAATTGCAAATGGCCCAAGACATCACCCTGCGTGTTCATTTGCATATATGTAAATGACCTGCCTGCCAGCAGTGTTGCCACGGCTGCTGGATGCCTTTGGTTCACCTGCTGTGGCTTTGCCAGAGAGCCTTGGTGAGCCTGTCCTAGCTTTGGGAGAACTCATCCCAACTTCTAACATACCCACATACAGGATATTGTCAGATGGCACAGCAATTCCTCTCAGATGTGTTTTGTAGATCAGCATTAGCCTTTGCTGCTGTCTGGGGGCAAATTAAAGCCTCTGAGAGGTGGGAAATTTGTATCTACGGAGGCACTAACAAAGAATTGGAAAATGAGAGCTGAAGCGGATTTCTTAACGAGGTGTCTGTAGCAGGAACAACAAGGTGCTTTTAATGATGGCTTTTCTGCTGTGACTTGCAAAATGATTCATCAATTGCCAGAAATATTCCTGAAGAGGTGCCTGTTAGATGAAGGATGTATCAGCATCTCTCTGGAAAGAAAGCAGCACAGTTCCTGCCTCCTGTCGTCATCCGTGGCCTTTGGTGGGTGCAGGAGCAGAGCGGGGGGATGTGGGGAGCAGCTCAGCCCCGTGCATACATCACACCTGCACTTTAAAGGCTTTATCTCTGCGCATCCCGAGGCTCTAATGACAAATGACTTTTCTCTTGTTGCCGCTTGATAGCTTTGGAGCTTTGCTTTTTGAACGTTGAATGTAATACACTTTTCACTGGATAAACTCCAAACCAGGTTGTTCCTTTCTGGGAAGTGGAATCGTGTGGCTCTGGGTGAGTGTCTCCCTCTTGTGAAGTGATGGAGCGAGAGGTGGTTTCATGAGAGCACGGGAATTATCTTAATTGACATAAATCATTTGCAGGACTGTCAACAGAATATTGCTCCTAATCTGCTTTTTCTGTTTCGTGTAGGGATTTCTGTTTCTTTCTAAGGATTAATGCAAATCACACATAATTACAGATTTTGGAGGTGGAGGCGAGTCCTTTTGAGACATTAAGCAGTGTCAGATTTACTCCTTCACATAATCCTTAGGCTCCCTTCTATGGAACTGTGTGAAGCAGACTTGGGGAACTCATTCACAACGAGTTTCAAAGTTCTTGCTCAACCAATTTCTACCACTGAGTGTATTTCCATTGTAACTGGGAGCGTGGTTCTCAATGGTAAGACTCACTAATCTCCTTAAATAACCTAATGCTTAATATGATTGTGTGAAAGAAATCCAGGCAAGTGAGCAGCAATTAAAGCTGAAATACATAAAATCAGCTTTGTCCTCAGAAGTCAATTAAAACGTCACCAGGACAAAGGAAAATGTGTGGCTGGAAGATTTATTATCCCAGCAAATCCTGTCTTAAACACAAGCAGTTGATCTGCTATCAAACATGGCCAAAGTGACAGGTGAGATGATTGAAGTACAGCTGAGTGAAATAAGTTTTAGCTTCTCAATTCACTGTAACTCCTCAACACAAACTCGAAATGAGGGAGCTCATCCAGGAGGTGCCGGTGTCCTCAGCAGAGCCAGGAGTCCTCCCGGGGTTTGTGGGGTCAGGACCCATTGCTGAGGAGCCTCTGCTGAAATTGGGGCATCTCTGATGTTCAGTAATTTCCAGTCTTGTGCAGAGGATAAACTGCACCCTGCAGTAGCTCCTGGCTATGTCTGTCTCCAGCACTTCTATTTATAGCTGCAACTTTGAAGCTGATGTGGACTTAAAAAAAAAAAAAAAAATTAAAACCCAGCTTTTTCACTGATTCTGAAAACTGCATTAATATTAAACAGCAATTAAAAATCTTTATATGGATGCAGAGGAACACCATGAAGACATTTAGAGAACAAAATACGTCATCCAGAAGAGGATAGTGCTCGGTCAAGGAGTGGGATCCGCTGGCTTGGGGCCAAGGCAGGCAGTACATTCCAGTGCAGAAATTCAACTGCAAACCCCAAAAGTGCATCTTGGGCCTTGTGATTCAGGGGAACACCACTGCTTTTTAACCTGTTTTTTTTTTTTTTGCTAATGGGGAGCAAGCTGTCTCCTAACAACATCCTTCAACATTTTATTAAACTAACTATGGAAGGAGGGAGCTTATCATGCACATTCTTTGAGATGTTCCCTATTCCTGTGATGGAAATTTAGAATATATTCAGTAAATAAATAGAGTAGCATTTAAAGGCTTTGATCTCTCAGCTAATTTATGGGAAAACAGTGGAACGAGGTGTAACTAAAGAGCTGATTGTTTTAATTGCTCTGCAGCAGTGATGCCTCGAGCTGGAGCCAGGGAATTCTGTCTCCCTCCTGTGTGTGAGAGCTGCAGGAGTCACAGTGAGCTTCTTCCTTGCTGTTAGAGCAGCAAATTCTGCTTTTATTTCAAAGTGGCAAACACACACCTAAGTGTGTTACTTACTGGGGGTCTTCTGTTATATCTGAAAGCGTCATCTGTGCCTGTGTTCAGTCACGTCATTGCCCTTGATACCTAAAAAACAGAGTAGGGTTAGATGGGATATTGGGAAGAAATTCCTCCCTGGGAGGGGGGGGAGGCCCTGGCACAGGGTGCCCAGAGCAGCTGTGGCTGCCCCTGGATCCCTGGAAGTGTCCAAGGCCGGGTTGGATGGGGCTGGGAGCACCCTGGGATAGTGGGAGGTGTCTCTGCCCATGGCAGGGGTGGCCCTGGATGGGCTTTAAGGTCCCTCCCAACCCAAACCATTCTGGGATTCTGTGAATGCACAATTGCTTTCCATTGTTAAACAGAGAAAATAGTTCTGTTCAGGGAGGATTTTTGAGGAAATGAAGGAATTATGCTGCTTTAGTACAAATTCATTGAGCCATAATTTGTAGCTTTTACTGTGAGGTTAAACTGTAGGCAAGAAAAACTAAGTTATCTCTAAAACTCGAGTGAAGACTAATTTCTTACTCTGAACTGGAACAATGTGCTTAATACTATATAAATATAACTAAATGAAAGGTTTTGTAGCGCATTAAAAATTTATAGAGCATCAGCTGCCTTAAAAATGCATTTCCTTTCTCTTCCTGGGCATTTTAGTCAGCTTGTCATTGCCTGTGACTGGTTTATTATGGCCTCTGATTTCTGAGCAGGCATTACAGATGCCCTGAAGTTTAAGTGAATGCATTTGTGGTGGTTGCTGTGATGACTGTTTTACTCTGTAAATAGACTATAAATTATGTATGGAGAATTTATGAATTAATCTATAGTATATATCTTGCACTCATAAATATTGTAGAGTACCTTGTAGCCTTTTTAGAGCTCGCTGGTGGAGATCTTTAAGTGTAGGGTTTTCCTGCTGTTCTCTTGTATCAGAAATAAGTAGTTTTGATTTTCTGCAGGACTATTTTCGTTCATCTTTCGCTTCTGCACTTTGCTGAGTGCACAGCAAAATTGTCCAGTGTGTATAATGGAGCAAGGGATGTGCCTTGCTTCACCTTTCTATTTTGAAAGGGAAATAAATCATGAGGTTCAGACCTCTGGAGCTGTTTTTCCTTTCACCTGGCTCCTCTGAATAATAACATGTTTTCCCCAGGCAGCTAATTATGGGATGAGATTAACATGGCAGCAGATTGTAACCACAACTGAAGAGCTCAGTAACTAACTATTAAAACACTCTTCATGTCTGTCGAGTGCAGCACTAAAACCTTCTGTTCACTGGAAATTGGCCTTTTGTGCAGGGCTGTGCGTGAAGGAGTACCCAGGTAGGCTGGGATGCTTCAAATTCCCCCAGCCACGGTTTAGGTGCCTCTGTGTCACTTCATTTTCTCTTCGGTTAACTGGGCTAAGAGAGTTGGGGGCTGTAACCCTTCGGGTGGAATCAGTGAGCTCCAGGGTGAGCTCCCACACAGGGAATGCCCCGGGTAAGTCACAGCTGTGCTGCGGTTTGTAGTCATTGCAGGTGCGGGCAGTGCCTGGGCTGGAAACTTGTTCAACTGCCCTGAAAGAAACAGCAGGAAAATGCTCTCCCTGAGGGGTCTCAGCTTTGTGTGAGGTGGTGCTGTCCCAGGGCTGGGGCTCAGCTCAGGAAGTGCCCCAAGAGGGAAGGAAATCAGGAAGGAAACAAGGAACCCAGGTCTAGGGGTGTGCGGCTGTGCAGGAACGTTCTGCTGTGTTGGAATGTCCTCCCGTTGTCTCAGCACTGGTACAGAACAGGAGGGATGTGGCGATGCTCCGTGATGGATGCTTAGAGCCCGCTGGACGTGTTCTCTCATTCCATCTCTTTCTGCACCCCGTGTTTTCCTCTGTCTCTTTTCTGTTGCTGTGCAGCCTCCAGCTCTGTGGGACTCTCCTAATGCTTCCCGCTCCAGAGTTTGTCATCAGCCTGGCAGTGCTTTGTTAGAAGATGTTTTGTTTATCCCGTGCTCTGGGCAGGGGTGTGCCAGGAGTCCAGGGAGGCCGCTGAGGAGCGGGATGGGCACCTTGCATCCAGCAGGAGCACCCTGGAGTCAGCACAAGGACAAGGAGGGCAGGAGGCTCGTTTGTGAGGGGAGCTGGATACAGGAAACCCCTAAAGTGGCTGTCACTGTGCTCTTCCCATCATCCATCGTGTACAGGATCCCTCCAGGGGTGTGTCGGAGTCAGTCTATCGATCCATCTGCGTTATAAATTCAGGAGTATCACTGGCGAGATTTATCATCCCCTTGACTTGCTCACAGAGATAGCTGAAAATGGAGCAAGGCAAGTATTAGCAGGACCATAGATTATTCTTTTTGTATTGTAGTTTTAGATGATTTATATTGGAGCAATAGGCATTGGAACAATAATTAGATTCCAGATGGATTTGGCTCGTCGTTTTGCTGGGAAAAGGGGAGAGATTTGATTTATCTGTAGTGGCTGATGAGCATAGAAGAAGGTGCAAAGTGAAATTCTAGCTCCAGTTTTCCTCAGAAAATGAGGAATTGGGAGGTAATTGGAGAAAACCAGTTGTCAGCAGAAGGAAAACCCAAACTCAGAAAGCAGCTCTGGCTCTGTGCTCCTTTCCTGCCTTTCCACTGGGTCCTCAGGAGCCCGTGGTGGGTTTTATTTGGTGTATTTGTGCAGCACTGGCAGCTGAGCCTCTGAGGGCTTGCGTCCTTATGAGCAAGGACTGTGCATTCAAGTCCATATAGCTCAGTCCAGAATTCCTTGGATGTACAGAATGGGGGGATTTCTCTGGCCAATTCACAATCTTTGGAATTTGGGGCTTTGCTAAATCCGACTCCTCGTTCTGCAGCAGTGCCTTGAACAGAGTGATTGTTCTTCATCCTGTTTTTCAATTCCAGCTGTAAAACTGATCTTTTAGTAGTGCTTTTCTTAGTGCATAATGGAGGAAAATAGTTCTTGAAATGCAGGGATTTTTTTCTTTTAATGGCCATTAAACTAGAAAAGAAAGTGCAAAATGCAATTTTTGTGCTTTGGGGATGAATCTTCAGTTCTGTTCAAGGAGATGTGGTTTGCAGGAGCTCAGCCCATTGTCAGGAGTCCCCGCTCTCCTGGCTGTGCAGTGAAGGGTGTGAGATTCACAGAGGACTCAGGTAAACTTCCACAGAAACCTGGATTTGTCTGTTTTGCTTTGAGCTTACTAAACAAACCCTCTGTTGTTTGCACAAAGCAGTAATTTTGCTTCCAGCTGTCTGTTTACCAAGGAATAACAAACACTCCTGGGTAGATTTATCTCACCACACAATTCTGCAGGTGCCCTTGTTTTCATCTGTTTGGGATCTTCTGAGATCATTACCTAATTTCTAGAATCTTTCTCTTTATGCATCCTGAAAAGAAATGCCTGCAATGGAATGATTGCATCACTAGCAGTGAAAAGTGAGAAGAAATGGCAAATCAGTGGTTGTTTTTCCAGCCTCAGGAGGAGGGGCTGGGTGCATCTTGGACAGATTTTCCTTGGAAGACATTAAATCTGTAGGTGCAGAGCTGGAGGTGGTGAGGTGAGGGTCTGTTTGCAGCTCTGTGCCTACAGGATTTGGGGGAAAGATGGCTGGATAAATGCATAGCCTCAAGGTAAAACATGGTTTTCCGTTAATTCCTTCAGTCAAGCTTAAAAGTACATTTCCATCCTCCAAGATAAAAATCCATGTCATCTTTTAAAGAAATCTTTAAGTAAATACTCTAAAAATTGTGCATCTCCCTAGAGACCTGTGGAGAGTAAAATTCAGGAGTTCAGTTGGATTCAGGATTCAAATTCTTACTGATTTTAATTGAACTATTGCTCTTTTCCAGAGTACAAGTCAAAACAGAGCCATCAGCTGTGTGTGTTGATATTAGAGAGAGGCTAAAAAGGCAGAGTAGAAGATAGAGATTAGCTGGGGAGAGCATCAACCTGGATTTCCATCTCACACCTAGGAATTTTCAGGAATTCTTCCACTGTTAGAAAAATCTGTGGGATGAAAAGGGTCCATAGATACTGCATGAGGATTTATCCACTGGGATTAGTGCACACAGCTCTGGACATCAGCCAGGATCGTGTATTTGGAAATGGGTCTGTTATTGGTCCATGAGAAAAATGATTGGTGAACCTTGACACAAAGTTTGATGAAACTCAAAGAATGCTGAGTAAAGAAGATTTAAAAGAGAAAACAATATATTATTAATCTAGTAGTGATGAAATATTTTAGTCTGTTTTTTCCCTTAAACTTAAAATCACAGAATCCCAGGATGGGTCAGGTTGGAAGGGACCATGGGGGCTCCTCTGGTGCCACCCCCCTGCTCCAGCAGGGCCCTCCCAGAGCACAGGGCACAGGATTGTGTCCAGGTGGCTCTGGAATACCCCCAAAGAGGAGACTCCACTCCTCTCTGGTCTCTGTTCAGGGCTGGGCACTGCCCAGGGCACAAGTTGTACCTCCTGTGCAGGGGAATTGCTGGGCTCAGTCCCTGCCCGTTCCTCTGGTGCCACTGCTGGGCCCCGGAGCAGAGCCCGGGCCCTGCCCTGAGCCCTCCCTGCACACAGGGACACCCAGGGACATCCAGGGCCACCCAGGGCTGAGGGCCCCTCCCAGCTGGGGCTCCTCTCGAGGCTGAGCAGCCCAGCTCCCTCAGCCTGTCCTGGGCACGGAGCTGCTCCAGGCCCTCCTCATCCTCAGCCTGCGCTGGCCCCGCTCCAGGAGCTCCGTGTCTTTGTTGTCCTGAGCTGCTCCAGAGCCCTGGTTTGTGCAGGATAACACTGGGCTGTGCTCAGGGACCGCTGTGGGTTGGTGGCAGAGCCACCTCAGGGGCACAGACACTTGTGCTTAGTAAAGATTTTAGCTCTGCCTTTTCCATCCTGGTTTGCTTGGCACCTTCAGAAGCCAATCTTGGAGGAAAACCTCTCTGTGAGCTGAGTCCAGAGGGGAATATCGAGCTTGCTCTCATTCCCCACTCACTCCATCAGTCTCCTTGTTGCCCTGCAGCTGGAGAGAGCTCGAAGGTTGGAATTAAAGAACAGGTGCATGTTGAGGGAATATGACTTGGGGAAATAGCAAATAGGATGTTCTCAGGCTCTTTTCTGACCCCAGACTGAAGCAAAAGCAGCAATAAAACACAATTAAATCATGTATTGATTTGTGTATCGGAGAAGAGTTTTCTCTTCACCTACAAGTGTGATTTCAGATTCATTTCTCTTGTAATTCAGCACAGGCTAAAGGACACCCATGTTTTACAAACCGTGGCATTCTGGTTTTAGTGCAGTCAGACTTTAAAAATGCTATTTCAATAAATGGTGCTTTGACTTTTAATAATAATAATGTCATGAATAATTTAAAAAGAGAGTCTTTCTCATTTGCAGTGGATATGAAGGAGAAGTTATTCATATCCCAGGCTCTTGTGAAAATGCAGGGAATTACTGTGGGGATGACAAATTGCAAACAGCTCAGAAGGCTGAGGTTTCCTCTGTATTTACAGAACAAAAGCATCAGTGCAGAGGGGCTCAGGATTCCCCCCAGGCTCCAGGAGTGTCCCCAAGGATATCCTGGAGGGATGGAAATGGGAGCCCCTCACCCTGTGGTGCCTTGGAGCTGGGCTGAGCCCATCCTGTAATGTCACAGATGAAACTGCAAATTTCCAGGGAGTCCTGACAAGCCAGTCTGGTGCTTCAACTGTTTCCCTGTCCAATTAACCAGCTCCTCACTCATCCATCACCCAGCCCTTGCTCCTCATGGCAGCAGCAGTTGATCACCTGCCAAACAACCTGGGAAGCAAATGAACTGCCTGAGCTGCAGAACTATTTCTGGAGGTGAAACCTGGTCCCAAACTCAGTGCCAGCTGCAGTGATGAAGTTGAAAGCCTTCTGCTGGCCTTGGTGCATTTGTGATGGGAGACGGTGCAGCAAGGAATGCCACGAGTGGAGGATTCCTGGCTGTGCTCCAGTGTGATTGGCACTGATCGTGGCTGCAAAACTGGGAATCCAGCCTGAACCGGGAAAGCAGCCTGAACTGGGGCAGGGTTTGACTCTGCTGAGTGGTAGTTAAAGGCCAAAGAGTTACCCTGGGGTAATGCAGTGTCAGTCCAGGGGATCCTGACTCCTGCAAAAACACAGCTGCACTGGAGCTGGATGTGGTGTGGGACCTGCATCCCCCTAATCCGTGCTTCCCAGAGGCAGATTGGGTGTAAGAGAGCTGGACACAAGGCAACTCCTTTTCCTTCTGATAAAGCTCTCGAAAGAAGTTATCTTTCAGTGGAGAGATTTATACTCTATCGCTGAGGGAGAGGCAGTGCTAGCTTTAATTGTGTTTTCCCGCTTACCCAGAAATTTAAACTGCTTGATCTCTGCTTGCTGCGAGCCCCTGGTGGAGCTGCTGTTGCTCTGGTGACCGAGTCGTGCTGCCTGGCCTGGAGGCAGGGCTGCATCGCTGCTGCCATTCCAGCTGCTCCAGCAGCACGAGGGAATTACCCCGCTCAGTGTCTGAGCTCTGGTAGCACTGGGGAGGAGTGAGGGCTGGGAGGGAAAAACTGGAGCCCAGGAGCAGCCACAGCCTCTCTGGGCACCCTGTGCCAGGGCCTGACCTCCCTCACAGGGAATGATTTCATCCCCATATCCCATCCAACCCTGTCCTCTGGCAGTGGGAAGCCTTTCCCCCTTGCCCAAAGTCCCGTTTGACAACACGACTGCTCTGCTCTTGGCGTGGTGCTGATCCACAGCACGTTCATGGAACAAAGCCAACTTGTTGCCTTCTCTTTTTGAACGCCATACTTTGGACAAATCCAGCCTATTCCATCTCTGGCGTGATGAATTCCCACATGATAAAGTTTTCCAGAACACTCCCAGCTCTCTGTTTGGCAGCACAAAAATCAGGGGATCAGTAATGAGAGTGTATTTTTCAGGCTGCATTTAGACCTTTTTTGCTTTGAAGGACATCAGAGTAATGAGGCTAGATGTGTTCCCCCTGTGAGGGGAGGGTTTGGTTTATGGGCTGTAAAATGAAGGCTCTTTCAGGTGTGCTTTTAATCCACATCCCTCTACTCCAGGGAGAGAATTCTACCATGGTTTTACCACCACTCTTCTTGCTGTTTAGCATATTATTTTCTGCAGCTCAGAAAGGGAAATCTGAAGGTGGCAGACAGAGAGGTTGAAGCATATGGCATCCAAATAAAAGACTATTTAAGGGTGGTGTGAAACAGGCAGGACAGACAGCTGTCCTGGGATTCTAGCACTTCTCTGTGCTGGAAGTTCTATAAAACCCTCTCCTCTTGGAGGAATATAAAATACAAATTGACACAGGAATTCCTTTGTCTATTTTTGTACATAATTTATGCATGTGGATAACTTATTGAATATAAAAATATGGATTGGTAGGATATTGTCGTATCTTACTGGTGATCTGCACTAGTCCAGAAAAAGGTGCATTGGTGGAGTGGAAACACTGGAATTGAAAATATTTTTACTCAGTTTATAATGGCACATTAAATTCTGTCCATATTTGTTTCTAATAATTCTTAACGAACCTTGAAAAGTTCTCCACTGTAGCACTGTGGAAAGTATGAAAAGGGAATCCACAGGCTCTTTCCTTACTAAGTTCTGTCAAGATTTTTATGCTGTAGGTGCTACTGGATTGGCCTTCAGCCCCTGACATTTTGTAACTAATAAATAGTTCTTAGTTGATAGTTATTATTTAATAGTTAAGAGTTAAATTGAGTGGAGCCATGAGAGAAGTCCCAGGCAGATCCCATCAGGTGGCCTGGGCTGAGCCGTGGTGCTGCTGCACAGACAACAAGTGTTCAGCTCTAGGTGATGGAAGTTATTCCAGGTGCTCCGAGGGAGCACCAACGAGAGGATGAGCGGCTGCTCATGCAGATAATACTGAAATTATGAAAATATTAAAATGCATGTGATAAAATCTTGGTGCCTTCTCTGTGAGATAAAAGCAGCCAGAACTATGCTGAGCCTGATCAGCTTCTCCACGACCCATTTTTATTGTCACAAAGGAAAGGCAATAGGAGAACTTGGATTCCACTTGTGTTTATTTAGAAATGGCACATTGTTTATCCTTTTATTCTAATATTTTCTGTCTGCTCATTCAAGAGCTCTTCTTCTCTGATCTGGAGTAACCTTCTGTTTTTCACCTTCATTAACTGTATTCCACGTAGAATCTTATCAAGAGAAAGAATTATCTTGCTTTGTATTTCAGGTTCTTTCATGACTTCTTTATAGTTTAAATTAGCTGTAACTTGTTACAATTTAAAATATTTGCAGATTGTTCCATGTGAAAGATGCTATTCCAAAAACTGTATTTCCAGCCTGTTTCTGCTGCTCTTTTCTGAGGATGATGCTGAAGCTAAATTCCAGGCTGGAGAGGGCTTGGAACAACCTGGCATAGTGGAAAGGTGTCCCTGCCCCTGGCAGGGGTGGAATGAGATGAGCTTTAGGGTCCTTCCAACCCAAACCAGTCTGGGATCCTGTGATTTCCTGGCTGGTTTGGGCTGTGTTTCCCTTCGTGCAGCACAGGAGCCCAGCTCCAGTTGTTTGCTCCCCCAGCACCCCCAAGCACAACTTGGCTCTTTCTAAAATAACTGATTTGGTTTCATCGCACTGGTTTAACCCACTGCAAAACAGTCTGATCTCTGAATAAGTCTTAAATAACTGGAAACCTTATAGTCTTTGATCAAGATCTCTTTGCAGGTGTATTTTTGATGCAAATTTCTTTTTTGTCCCCTTTTTGATTAAATATACCTCTTTTCCCTTCTTTTTGCTGCCCTGCTGTATGCTAGAGGAAGATTAAGCTTCCAGTCCTCATCCTGACATTTGACCTTTACTTATCTCTTGCTAATTCTGTCAGCTGTAACAAAATTGTCTTATTTCCCCTCATGCTGATAGACAGTGGAGGTCCTTCAAATTATTTAAAAAAAGGGAGGGGGGTGAAGAGGAAAAACCGATGACCTTTAATTAACTTTCTTCTAAATTTTCCATTGAAACTATTCATGTGTGCCACAGGATTTCACTGGCTAGAGATGTGGGAACTGGCTGTGTGTTAAATGTATTTCTGCTTCATCAAACAAAGCAACTTAAGTAGATAAAAGAGAACAGAGACTTGAGGTGGGTCTCACAACGTTATAATGAAAATATGGGTGGTATTCCTTGGATCACTTTGTGTGTGTGTAAATACATTGAGTATTATAAAATACATTAATAACCCTTATTATAAATATGCAAGATTATTAAAAGATAAAAATGCTGCTGTTCCACCCAGCAGAGGATTGGTTTTATGGAAGGCCAGAGAGATGGAAGAACAACCAAGAGCTAAAAGATGGAAGGGATGCATTTTACCAATGGAACTGGTTGCTGTGCTGAGATGGGAAGGGAGCAGCAGGGAATTCAGTGCAGGGCTTGTCCAGGGGCTGGTGTGTAGCTCTGCCTGGTAATATTGTGCACCATTAACTTGAACAAAGAAACAACTTCTGTAAAAACATTGGGTTTGTTAATGAAGTGCTCTGCACCCTAGGAGCTGGGAGTCATTAGCTGCTCTCCTTCCCCCAAGGACACAGAGCTGTTTGTGAGCGCAGGGATGCCGGGCATCAAGGGCTGTTTATTTTCCAGGGCTAGATTCATCTGATTCTTTTAAGTAAAAATAAAAAGATTAAACAATCATGAACAAGCTCTGAAGTCAAATAGAAGAATGAAGCCCTTGTGTTGCCTGTAGTAATGAGAAGGATTAAATTTGCACAGAGCCTTCCCTGGGCTTTCATTTCGAGCGTGGCCAGATGTTCCCAGTGTTGGGAGCTTCATTACGAGCAGCAGAGTCAGACAAGCTGCCATGTGCTTTGCTGGGAACGCTGTACCTGGGTTTGATGATTGACTTGGAGCCATCTCTGGAGCTCATTTGCTCGCAGCCCCAGCCAGCCCTGAGCGGGGCGGCAGCAACGCAGAAACCTTGAGAGCAAAACCCAGCGCCGTGGTAAACATTTAACTGCTTCGTTTCACACTCCACTGATCCCAGGCACCAGCTGCTCGTTTTCATCTGCCTTTCTCTTTTGTTCTGTGGTTGCTGTGGATTGGGAGTGACTTTGGTATCGACCGCGTCAGCTCGCGTGAGATTTTTACTTTAAATTCCAACTAAAAGTCTAAGAAGACTTCACTGTTTTTTAATGGGATTCTTGTCAATTATACTGAATTATTTATAGAACTGTTCAGACTAGCAAGAATTCCCTGTGGGAATTTCTAGTGTTTTCAGCAGATTTCCAGTCTGCTGTTTTATTAAGGCACAGATCCAGTGGACAAAGAAAAGGCTGGTGCTTCTTCATTAAGAAGCCACGTGTTTAATGAAGCTTTGCCGTCATTTCCTGTGGGCTGTTCTGCTGAGGCCCAAATGCCACAAGTCAGTGAGTGAACACCAAGTTCTGTCTTCTTCCTGTAGGCCTTTAATCGCTGAAAGTCCCCTGATTTGAGCCTAATTCTCCCTTAATCTCATTTGATCTGAAAAGAAATGTCTTGAAATCCTGATCCCATAAGGTGGTGAGCTAAAGAGAAGGTGATAAATCTGTTATAAAAAATACCCACAAAATTGTGCCACACCTTCCATGGCAGCATCTCCCAGAGGTGTCCCTGGCGCTGAGAGCTGGATCAGCACTCACTGGTGTCCACCCACTCCCAGCTCTTCTTGGGAATCACAGAATAAAATCACAAAATTATTCAGGCTGGAAAAGCCCTCCCAGCCCATCCAGTCCAATCTGTGCCCGATCCCACCCTGTCCCCAGCCTGGAGCACTGAGTGCCATGTCCAGCCTTTCCTCGGGCACCTCCGGGGCTGGGGCCCCCAAGCCTCCCTGGGCAGCCCCTGCCAAGGCCTGACCCCCCTTTCCATGGGGAAATTCCTGCTGGTGCCCACCCTGAGCCTCCCCTGGCCCAGCCTGAGGCCGTTCCCTCTCCTCCTGTCCCTGTTCCCTGGGAGCAGAGCCCGACCCCCCCGGCTGCCCCCTCCTGTCAGGGAGCTGTGCAGAGCCACAAGGTCCCCCCTGAGCCTCCTTTTCTCCAGGCTCAGCCCCTTTCCCAGCTCCCTCAGCTGCTCCTTCCAGGACTTAGGAGTGTTATTTCAGAACAATTTTCCATGTCTGTTCCTGAGCTCACACACTTCTTGGCTGCACAGCTCGGTGAGGAATAATAATAATATGATAAGGATGTGCAAATGGAGTGATGAAAGCAAACAGATGAAGTCAATGACAGCGTGGTGGTGCAAGGTTGTGTCTCTGAGGTGTGAGATAATGGGGTGAGATCTGAAATACAAAAGGGTTTGGAGGCTGAAGGAGAGAGAAAACGTCAGCCCCTGCTCAGGGGCAGGCTTGGAGCACAGGGACAAAAAGGATCCATGATCTGGAGATGTTTTATTCTGAGTTCCAGCAGACTCTCCAAACCAGTCCCAGCATCTCTCCAAAACCAAAGCAGAGGTTTTATCCAGGGCTACAGGATCAGATATTTGAGATAAGGGTGGTCTGACAGCGGGCAGGGCTCCTGCTCAGCCTGGCTGAAGGATAATTCTTGTGCATATCATTAAAGTTACCTTTTAATGATTTTCAGGAACCTGTGGGCTTCGTTTATCTCACACTGGGTTTTTGAACTCTTATTACTCTTCATGCAACTTCTATAAATTACTAGTGATATTTTCTTTAGCACAAGAATGTCAATGAACTAATTATTCAAAAGAATAATGTTTAGGAATAGGGTTTCTTCAGGAAATATGGGCTGCAAGAAATACCATGTCTCAGTTTGGCTCCATAGAATTGATGAATAGTCAGAATTTGTTATTAATTTGGATGTTAAGTGTTGCAGGAATCTGCCACAGAAGTGAAGCTGTGCACTGAAATAATAAAAATGTAGTATTGTGTATTTATGAATAGATAGATTAAGCCCCCAGTTCCAAAGGGCTGTTTTTCTTATGCAGATGATCTTTTGCTGGGGTAGGTCTGGATGATTGCTGCAATATTATTCCTGGCTTTAAAATGTCTGGAGGAATTGAGGCCAACAAACGGTGGGATTTGCACCTTTTCCCTGTGTGGATTATTGCTTCACTGGACTATGGAAATAATGTCTATAAATCCTTTTGTTTTGTGAAGAGCAATGTGCAGAACTGTGGTGCTGATGGGGAAGGAAGGAGGAGGTGAAATACTGAAATCCTGATAGATTTTGCTGTTGTATTTACCATTTTTAATAAATAATTTACAAAAAATCCCATTTTTCTAAGATTCATTACCATTCCTTTTAAAATGGGGCTTGAAAAGGTTCTAGCCCCAAGACAATAATACTGTGGACCTTAAAATACAGAATCCATGGATTGTCCTATTCCCATAACACTTGGATCATCTCTGTAGCATTCCTACAGGTTCCAGAATCCCGTGCCATAAATCAGCATATCTTGGGCAAAGTCTTGCTACTCTGCTATGAAATCTGTAATTTTTTTTATTTTCACTACCTTAAACCTACAAAGACTCATTAAATGCACAATAACCTTTAGAGGCAGCAAGAGAGTCTCCCAGGCATCCAAAAACTGTTCAGTTACCCACTTGGAAGGTAAATTTCCCAAATGATCATCATCCATGCTTGTCAGTTTTATTCCCAATTACTGCTAAAAAAAAAATAAAAATCTCTTTATAGGATGGTTGCTCCCAATCAAGGGAAGAGATGAAACGTCAGAGGATGTAAACAGTGGAGGGGAACAGTGGAGACTCTGCTAATTAGTGCCTGAAGGGAGAGCAATTCCCTTGGCCTGGCTCTCCTTCAGTCAAGTGTTTTCCAAAAAATATCACAAATATCTGATCCCTGCACTCAGGGCAGCTACAAAGCACAACCAGGTGTCATTTTGCCATGACTTACATAAAAAAATAAGGTCATACAAAGATTGTCCTACCTAAGTTCAGGCTGTTACTTCAATAAATGCCTTGTGAAAATACCTGGAAAGGTTTGGGATCAAAATGCTGAGGTAGTGTGAGATTTAAGGTAGGCACTGTGAAAAGGAGGTTCCCCCCCAAAAAATGCAAAATTAGGACACTGCATATACACCAAAAGAAATATTGCCTTAGTGTGCTGAACACAGTGTATTTTATTTTATCCACAAGTTACAGCATATTAAATATATTTAATTGGGAAAAAATGAACAAATAATAGTGGTGAAGGTGCCTCTGTGTTTATGCTTTCTGCCCTTCTGTGCTTCATCCCAGCATCACTGAATTCCTGACTCTTATCTGCTTATTTACAGCAAATAGGGGAGGTCTGTGCCATTTTCTTATCTGGTTTTACTTGAAGCTGATTAATAATTTGAACAGTTTGAAGTCTGGAGACAGTTTTGAAGAACTCAGTTTTCAGGATTCCACTTCATCTATTTGTATTGTCCTGAAACTATTTTCCCACACCAGCCAGCCCCCAAGATTAAATATGCATTTGAGCTAAGCAAGTGCTGTTTCCCATTTATATTCAATAGAAAGTTCAATTTAGATGTTCAAATATGATTCAGGGGAGATTGAAGGTGTGGGAGTGTGACTGCAGAGGGAGCAGGGTTGTGTTGCGCTGGCCCAAGAGCAGCTCAGGGAAAGAGCTGCAAATTGCACCCTGCTTTTTCTTTCTCTGCATTCAAAATAGAACCCAAAGCCCCCCATGGTTGTTCCCGTCTCCAGAAGGAAACAATTTCCCCGTCTCTGTGTTAGGTACTTTAAACTGATCCTGCTGGGGAGGGCTGCAGGCCCCACCTTCCATGGGAACACCAGTTGTGCCCCATGAGGAGCCCAGGAACCTTCATCCTCCCCTCTGGCTGCCCCCACAGCTCCAGGCTGGGCTTCTATAACCCAGGGAAACGATCGGAGAAATTTTTTCCCCATTTAGCAATTGCAGCAGAGCTGAGATCCCCTGGGCTTCCCAAACCAGGGCTGGGTGCTGGCTGTAGGTGGGACATTCTTTGCCTCTTCTTTTCTGTTTGAAAGCTCAGAAGCATTAGAAGAGGCTGGATCTAAGTTTTTTATCACGGGGATAGTGGGCTGAGTGGCCTTGGCTGTTGATGCCGTGTTGTCACCAGAAGTGCCGCATGCAGCGCTCCCTGAGCTGCCACAGCTTTACACGCTGCTTGCCTCGGGCGCGGCAGCACTGTGGCACTTAAATCAGGTCTGGTTATCCCTGGAATGTGCCAGGCCAGCTTGGACGGGGCTTGGAGCAGCCTGGGACAGTGGAAGGTGTCCCTGCCATGGCAGGGGCGGCACTGGATGGGCTTTAAGGTCTCTCCCATCCCAACCCATGGAAGGGTTTATTGCGCGATTGTCTCCGCAGTACCCGGCGTGGTGGGAGCAGAGACAGCCACACCTCTCACAGCGGGGGCTGCTTCCCCCTCTGTCCCAGCAGTGCCCTCCCCTCCCCGGAGTGACCAGCTGCCCGCAGCTCCGGGCACTGTCTGCAGCACCGGGGATTGATGTTTCTGTCACAAATCCCCGGTACGTTCGCACTGAATTGCTGCTGCACCCAGGGACACCTGGAGCTGTAACACGTAACTGGAGTTGTTTGTGTCCTGTTTGTACCTGCTTTCTTCATGGCACGGATGAAAGCTTTTATCTCCCCTTCCACGGAGCGGGAACGACAACCTGCTGTCAGCTGGGCTGACCCCAGTGCCCCGGGAAATGAGAGAAAGGGCAAAAATCCTCCCCCGGAGCTTTTACAGCAAGTGGTGGTTGCTTTCCTCCCCAGCTTTCCCCTCCTGCATGGAGGCACGCAGCAACTGTGTTTTGCTAATTAGTGCCTCACTTCTTTTATACTTTTTATCTAATTGATACAGAAAATGGAGGTGGTTCACCATGAAAAATCACCAAGTGTTTTGTTGAGCTGCTCCTGACAGTGACTGTTCTGGTGCAGTGATGGTTCTAATGACAGATCCTTGTTCACTGACACTCTTCCCAGGAGAGGATGCCAGGGGATGGATAATTGGACATACTGGCACCACCTAGAAACTTTTATATCATTTTATATTGAAAAGATAATGACCATTTCTGCCTTGAAGCGACCTAAAACCTGTAGAAAGGCAATGTGCCAAAGCACATGGAAGTTGGGTCCTGTCCGCCTCCTGACAGACATTTGTCAGAGGATGCCATATCAATTTGGGATAAATTTAAATGTACTCCTAGCTGCATACTAATTCTGGGTATTAGTGCCTGTGACAGCCTGGCTTGCATGTAGAATGAAAGCTTATGCTTTATATCTGAACAGCATTACTGCATTTCATCAAAAATGACATTAAAAAATTAAAGATTTTAAAAAGTTGAGATCTGGGATCTGGAGCGGCTCAAGAGAGATCCCTGCAAGCCCCTTTCTTGTGGGCACTGGGATATGAGACAGTGTGGAAAATCCTGGCTGTCACTGGATTGTATTGAACAGTCAGTCACCCCCTTTCTCCCAGCTGTGTTCCTGTGAGATACAGAATTACAGCACGTTTTGGGTTGGAAGGGTCCTCGCAGCCCATCCGGTTCCACCCCCTGCCGTGGGCAGGGACACCTTCCACAGCCCAGGCTGCTCCTTCTCCTCTGTTCTGGTTGCAGTTACTCATCAGGAGTTGTTTCTATCTGGTACATTTTCAATCTGCTTTCTTGTAGCATTAGTATTTTCAGCAGCCAAAAGCAGAATGACTTTTCTTTTGTCTGTGAGAAGTGAAGGCAAGAAGAACAAGGTGCTGCAGGAGAGGGGGATGCTGTGGAAATGGGAGCGCAGGAGATCCGAGTGGATCTGCTCCAACGCATTGGCTGTGGTGCTTTGCTTTGCTTTGTCCGCAGATCTTTGGACAGGTGGAAGGTGGAAGTGGAACCTTCCAGTGGAAGGGGGCAGGAGGTTGGAACTGGGTGATCCTCAAGGTCCCTACAACCCAAACCCTGCTGCGATTCCGTGACTCCATGGAATGCCATTCCGGGCGCTCTGGCATTCCCCCAGCCTCCAGGGGATGTTTTTTCTGCATCTCCACGATGACATTTCCTTGGCAGTGGCAGGGCTGATCTGTGCAGGATGTGGCTGCGACACCGGGGCAGCTCCACACATCACAGCTCAGGCTCACTGGGCACGGGGTGCCCTTGGAGCACGCTGGCATTTTGGGAGTGGGCAGCGCTGGTGCCTGACGGCAGCCGGGGCTTCTGTCTGACTTTCATAAATCCGAGAATTCCAGCAGATTGCAAATCTGTCGGGGTAATTTTCCTCGCAGATCCATCACAGTCACAATGTCCTGGCGTCGTACCTCAGGCAGCCGAGAAGTCTTGCAGGCAGTGCTTGTATATAAATCCCAATTTTGGTGTTTCCAGAGCAGTGCAGCTCCACCAGTCCCGGTGTGGAAGTGTGGCACTCCCAATACCGGCTCCAGCAGGAATTTTTGTACATTTTTTATTTATCTCTAGGTATTTTTTACTTACGCGTTTAGGAGGATGTAAATATTTTCTGTTTATGAGTAGTTAAATATCTTGCAAGTGGTGTAAGGAAACTTTCTCACTCGCTCCAGCCAGGAGTTTACTGCTCCTTTGTCCCCAGGAGCTGTTAATTACTGATGGGATTTTCACTCAAGTGAGGTGCTGTCTATGTGTACTAGTTCCAGTGCTGGCTCATTTTTATTCCCTATTTTTCTGTGTAATTGTAATGGATTTTTTTTCATAAAAAGTCATTTTGTACCTGGGGCATCGAAGCTTGATGATATTTACACATTCTAGCTCTTTTTTAAATGCCAACTCCATATAAAAAGTTTAGTTCTTTTTTTGAGTTTTAGATGTCGCTTAATAGAAAATCTGATAAAAATATTGTAGAGAGCTTGTATAGATGCAGCAATATGTTTTGGAGTTCTTGTGTATTTGAGAATATATACGGACACAAAAATCAAGAGTTTTCTTCTCAGCCTGTGATTTTTCTTATACGTGGATCCTGTATTGTGTGTAGTACAAATATATTTATTATGTATACAGTGCTAAGCTATGTACACATATAAAAATCCCTGCGGTAAATCATCTCTATTCCTGTGTCCTGCTGTATCCTATGAACTTCCATAAAGTCCTGCTCCTCATTACTCTGCCCAGATCTGCAGGAAATCTGCCTCAGCCTCCTCAATCCCTGTGGATAATAAAATCACATAGAATGAAACAAGGGCTGGGGATGACAACCAGGAGTATCCAGGGTAGGGACTTTCCTCCTGCATAGATTTAGCTGGAAGTAGAGACCTTTATAGCTGATAAAAGGGCTGTGACAAAGGTAAATTTTTTTTCTCTAGAGAGAGATTTAAAAGGAAAGAAGTTTTATGGAAGATGCATGGATAATGTCAGAGGATGTCTTTCCAAAATGTTACAGAGCCCCTGTAAGTAGTTCTGTCAGGGCTTCAGGGAGAAATGCAGCGCTCAGCAGTTCTAAAACACTTCCCAGCTTATAGGAACAAATGACTTTGCTGTGGGAGAATTGGCTCCGGATCCATCCAGCCTCCTGTCTCCCATGGGGTGCCTTGGGAACGGAGGGGTTGGACACCACGTGTGGCTCAGGGGACTCCTGAGTTGGACACCACGTGTGGCTCAGGGGACTCCTGAGTTGGACACCACGTGTGGCTCAGGGGACTCCGCGGGCAGCTGGGAGGGACTGGGGACAGTCAGGTTCCCTCTACTTCTCTGCTGTCATTGTTATTTCTGCCTCCTCCATATTTGTGTTTTACTATGCAGAAAGGATAGTGTTAGAAATCAATTCGACTAATTTATTGTAATTATTTTGTTAATGATTTCTTTGGTGACTTTGAGCATAACTTTGCTGTGGGGTGTTGGTTTCCCGTTTTGTTCCCACCTGGTCTGACGGTGCCGTTCTTTCCCTCTTTGCTGTACCCAAAAGGGAGTGACCCCATCAGGGCGCAGACCACTGCTTAGGGTCTGGCAAACACGGAATTTCATCTTTGCCTGGGTTTCAGTCATGTGGGTAGAAAAGAAAGATGGACAAGTCTACAAATGGGAAGGGATTAACACTTCCTAATTTCTGTGTATCAGCTGGTGGCTGACATGTCATCCTCCTTTGCACAAATGCTGGTTAATAAACAAACATTGAAATCTCTCTGTGACCAGGGACAGGACCCAGGGAATGGCTGGAGCTGGGCCAGGGCAGGCTCAGGCTGGAGATCAGGGAAAGGCTCTTCCCCCAGAGGGTGCTGGGCACTGCCCAGGCTCCCCAGGGAATGGGCACGGCCCCGAGGCTGCCAGAGCTCCAGGAGCGTTGGGACAGCGCTGCCAGGGATGCCCAGGGTGGGAATGTTGGGGGGTCTGGGCAGGGACAGGAGCTGGGCTGGATGATCCTGGTGGGTCCCTTCCAGCTGAGGATGTTCCGTTATCCAAACTTCCTCCATTTTTCTCTTTAGTTCTGTCATCGTATAAGTGGCACTAAAAGAGAGGAGATAAAGAAATATATGCAAAGTCAAACCAGAATTATTGTAGTGAGAGCACTTTTCCACCTGCCTCACATGACAGGAATATGTATATGTGATTTATTACTATTTTCCATGGAAGGACACCATTTTCCTGGGTAGAATTACAATTGAAGCAGCAAGGATCTCATCAGTCACCCAGCCATGTTTCCATGACACGTACAACTTGCAAGTCAAACACTGAAATCTTTATTTGAGCAAAACTGTCCTTTGTCACAGTGCAAGTTGTGTTTGAGTAAGGAGTTAATTGCACAGTTGCTAATTCTAATGAGCCATATTCGGGTAGAAGCTGTCACAGGAGGACTGGAATCAGCAGGAACTTCTATTTCGGTGGGTGTTTGGTTAATTCGTAGCTAACACGTTGAGATTCTGCACATCCAGGTGTGCAGCCCACTCCACCAGGAGTTCATCACGGTGAATTCATAATTAATAGAAGTCTGAACAGCAGAAAGACTTAGGGATATTCAAATTGCGAAGGAGATTTATTACTCATGGACGTTAAATACAAACCGCCGTGACTGGAGCTGCTTCACGTTCCTTGCCTCAAATGCCCAATTCCGTAGCAGCCTCTCCCAAATGCTGTAGTATTTTCAAGCTCTATCAATCTGCAGATTGTCCCTGGTTTTTCCTAAGATGCAGCTTTGCTCCGTAACAGCAGTTTACAGCAGTTTTAACCTCATCCCCACTGAGGTTGTTTGTTGGAAGCCTCCATCCCTGCTGAAGGGAGAGGAGCCGTCCTTCCGACGCATCCGCGGCTCCTCACCGGCAGACCCGGGAGCGTTACTGACACCACTCCTGCCCCCGTCCATCAGTCACTTACCTCTTCAAATAAAGTGATAACAAATCTGTTTAGCTCCGAGCAGTTGGAGTAAATCAGGGACGTGGATGTGCTGATTGAGAGGCTGGAGGTTTTCCAGACTTCATCTGCGGGATGGATTGGTGAGGATTTATTTGCCCTTTCATTCCTTGACAGCTTTGCTTTCACTCATGGCAGAGGTTAGAACAATCACACAGACTACTGGAAAAGTATTAAGATTAATGATTTTATGTGTAAACTATTTTTCCCCACTCAGAACGTTAAGGGATAAGAAAATGAAGAGGCTTTTGTCTTTGAGATGAGATCTGGAAGGTCCTGTCTCTTCAAAAGAGGAATGGAGGTGGTTCCCAGAAGGACTGAGGCTCTGAAGCAGCTGGTGCTGGGAGAGTTGTAAATGGTTGTGCTTTAGGAACTTCACGACAAGGCCTCCGGGGTCATGGCAAAGTACAAGCAGCAGAAGGAACTTTTGGCTTAAAAGTGTTGGAGAATACTGGGGCTCTTCAGATGAAAAGACCTGAAATATTGACCCTTTAATTCCATTTATTCAGTGGCTTCTGCCACCCAGCGCTGATGGTTTCTATGCAGACTTCCCTACAGAGATAAGAAAATGTGATATTAAATACTACAGTATCTTGTTTTGCATATGATTTGAATTATTAAATGGCTTTTTAATTATTTGCTGCAGGCAAAATAGTCGAAGTATCTATTTTATCTGTGCTGATCGTTTGAGCTTGTGCTATTAGGCTCGTGTTTGCTGACTGGATAAATGTGAGGGGAGAATCCAGTGAGAGATTGTGAAGCTGCTGTTTTCTGTGTGTCAGGGGAGAGAAAGGCTCCTTGCCTGTATTGACACAGGTCCTGTTCTTTATGCTGGGATAACTGGAGTGTTTGTGTTGCTGTGGATCTTTATTAGAGACAGGTGCCATCCTTCTTACCTCAGCAGAGGGAGGAACGGCAGAGCTGTGTGTAGGATTCCTTTGCTCAGAGAATGAGTTTTTACTGTAATCACATTTAAAAAGGAGGCTATAGGCATGAATGGGTTATAGATGATAACTGGATTTAGCTTTTTGTTTCTACTTGGTAGCCAAAGGTCAGCAGAGATTTCGACAGATCAAAATATTGGCAGGGGTTCATCCCAAGAAAAATAAATAAAGTTTTGTTAAAAATGTGAAAAGGGGAGAAATAAATAGGAAAGGCCTAGAAAGAAATAATGTGCCCTTGTACATGGTTTGTGATATCTCTTTTGGTCCATTTTTTTGCTGCCTTTTTCCTGGTCTCTGTCTGTCAAGGCAGTCTCCTAAATACACTCTGAGGCAGATCAAAAGGCCGTGGAAATGAGCTGGTGCCTATAGCAGTAGTGCCGTTCTTGCTGACTTTGGGAAGATAAGGATCGGGGCCCCTGTGTTAGTTCAGTTCATACAATTACGAGGAGGAGAATGAATCACTGGGGAAAGCAAACCAACTGAGAACTCTTTCAAGATGGGATTTTCAAATTGGGCCAAAAGGAAATGAAGTGTCCAGGTTCCATTAAAATAAAGCTGGAGCATAACTCTCCCAGTCTCTGCTGATAAACAGCTCAGAAAAAGTCCGTTGTGGTTGATAACCTTGAAGGTTTGTAGCTCCACTATCAGCTTCAGCCTTGACATGAAAGAATGCGGAAGCCGCGGAATCGACTTCTCTGACATTAGTCCTGAGGGATGTGTGGCAGCAAAACTTCCCACTGGAGGAGGATAGGGAGCAGTTCAATAACTGCTAACGGCATCATTTTCCACAAAACTCGTTTTAAGCTGCTGTTCAGGGACTTGCAAACGGCCTTAAATAGCAGTTGCCGTTGCAGGATCTCCTTGGGAGTGCTGTTCAGTGGTGCACTTAAACATCTGCAGCTTCCTTTAATTGTTCTCCAGGCCACGTTCAGGCCAGTCTGAGGAGTTGCTGTGCCTGATGTTTGTGTTTCTCCTCAGCAGAGGAGGAGCAGGGGCAGGAACAGCTGGGGGCTCTCTGGGCTGTGCTCTCGGACTAAATCTTAATGCGAGGCTCTGCAGATGCTCCTCCTGTGATCTCCCTCCTTCTCTGTGTATTTTGATCAGCAGAATATTAGGCTGTGCTTTGGTCTGCAGTTTATATAGATCATGGCACATGGAATGTAGCACTGGGGTTCAGCTCTGTTTCCTGTAAAAACTGGCAGAGGTTTTGCTAAACATCCGATATGAGTCCAGCCAGGGAGATGGTATTGTCAGTACCAGATTTATTTCAGCCTTTTTTACAAAGCTGTGTCAAAACAGCCATGGGTTTGTTTCCACAAAGGACAGAGATGCAGTAAAATTGATAATTATGGAATGGTTTGGGTTGGGAGGACCTTAAAGCCTATCCAGTGCCACCCCTGCCATGGCAGGGACACCTCCCACTGTCCTGGGCTGCTCCAAGCCCTGTCCAAGCTGGCCTTGGGCGCTGCCAGGGATCCAGGGGCAGCCACAGCTTCTCTGGTCAACTTGATTCTGTTGTGATCTACTGAATGCACATCCTTCTGGGGAGATAGAACCAGGTGAGGCACGTGGGGGCACAGCTGTACCCCCACCTGCTCTTTGCTTTTCCAGTTGTGAAATCGGAGGTGGGTGGATGCTGCTCTCCAGAAATGGATCCTGGGCTCCCACCACCAAGAGGCAAATCAGAAAAACTTTGTCATTATGAAAAAAATGATTTATAGAATCATAGAGTACCCTGAGTTGGAAGGGACCCCCAAGACTCACTGAAGTCCAGCTCCTGGGCTTCTCCTCACTGGCCATGTAGAGGTGTCATGGCATCGATGTTTGAATGGAAAACACTCTGGAAAACTGCAGGGCCAGAGGAACGAAATTAGGCACCAAACCTCTTCACCTTAACCATTCTATAGTTCTCCCTTCCCTGCAGGATTTTGGAGGCTGAATTCAGCTGTGTTTTCAATGGTTTCATGGTGTGCAGGGAGGAGCACCGGCCCCTCGGGGGGTTTATGGCTCCCTGTGAGGCACGGAGGGAACCCAGCACCGCGGGATGGGCTCCTGGAGGGACCTGGAGCTGCCCAGCACGGGTGGGACCCTCTGGGAAATGGCAGCCAAGGCCTGCATGGATGCAGCAGGAACATCCAGGCTTACTGATGGCCCGGGGAATGCTGCAGCGAGGACAGGCCCTGGTGGGAAAAGCTCCTGTTTAAAACAACCTGCCACGAAGTTTTACTCCAGTTGTGAGCAGAAAGCTGGAGTTGCAGTTTTTAAAGTTCTTTTTTTTTAGCTTTTAATCACTGCAAATCAGTGACTCCACTGAGGATTATATGATTTAAATTCCATCCCCCTACTCCCATAATGGGGATAAAAATTATGGTTTCAAGTGATTTTTGAAAAAAAAAATCCTTGTTATAAAATTCCACATAAAATGTTTCACAGCTGCTGAGAATTTAAGGGTAGTTAATGCTTCCAGATGCACCCAAGAAAAATCTCATTTACCTGATTTTGAACCTGTCACACCACTGAAGTTAATGAGATGTAAGCTCTTAAGTCATTTAGTCACTTTTGAATATTTTACTTAATGATCAATTCCAGATTTTCCAAAGTATTTATTTTCATGTATTTCAAAAAACTGCTATGATGCTTTTATTATGCTTCAGCATTCCTTTGGTCTACTTGACATAACTATACAGCAGTACAAATTGAATGGTACATCTCCTGTATCTCCCTAAAAAGGAAAATTAGTCTTTTGTTGCTTTCATACTGATAGGAAACATAACAGAGGGTCATAATGTGCTGAGGAATGAGGGCAGGTGGAGAACTGGAGCACAGGGAGGGGGTTTGGGAAGTGGAAGGGGTGCTGGGAGGTGGCACTGGCTGTGATCTGACTCTCACTGACAGCCGGCAGCAAGCGAGGGCTCCAGAGGGAACGGCTGAGGGAAAACGGGAACAATCAGGTGGAGGGAAAAGGCTGCTGGAGAAAGCAGGCAGCAGGGAAGGGAAAGACAAATCAAGTCCTCAGGTGTGAGCTCTGCAGGTCTCGTGATGAGCGAGGCTGTTGAGGGCAAGGTGAGACCAAGGAGGCTGATGCAGAGCAAGGTAACTTTTCACTTTTAGACAAGGAAAAAGAAGTTTGAAGCTTATCTGTAAATTGTGGGGGGGGGTCTTGGATATATTTGAGAAAGCAGTGAGTTAAAAATCTTCACACAGCCCCAGGCACATCTGTTATTTGAACAATTAACTTTTACTTACCAAGAACTTATTTGGTATGTAAAAATAGGTAAAAATTGCACACTGAAAGTGGTCATAAAGCGTAGAAAATGCTGTGCTTGTTGCTGAGGGGTGTAGTGTGATGTGACCACGTGTTCACCAGAGCCCCCCCTGCTTGTGCCTCGTGTGCAGAACTTCCATGGACTCAGAAAAGACAACGGACAACGCTTCCGTGGGTTCGACTGTAAATGATGCCTTTATATTGTACTCAGTGCACACAGAACACTGCTGCTCTCTTTCACCACAGTAATTCAGGAAAATACTCAGAATATGGATTAGTTTTAAGCCTGTAAAAAATACAGTTCAGTATTGGACCAAACATAACTGTCTTGGTAGTTTTAATCTTAATTTCTGCTTTTGAAGGAACATGAATCCATTTTTTTTTTTCAAGTATACTCCAAGATTCAACTGGTTTATTTCAGTTTGGTAGCACTGAGTTTTTTGTGTCCTAACTGATGGTAATGACAGCTAAATGTCAGCTTCGTTTCTATCTTAGCTCAGAATATAAACAGAAAAGTATACAAAAAGGAAAATGTCCTGTTACACACTCGGTGAATTCTTTTTGCTGTGTACCCTATGCCAAAGAGTTTTGATTCTGCATGTGACTCTCAGTCCAAAAGCCACGCTGAGACATTTTTCTCATTAAATTATTTTCCATATTTTGCCTCTAGTGCAGAGAAAACACTGCTATTAACATAAATGCATAAAAAACCTGAACCTGGAACTTCATTTCATCAAGAAAAAACCCCCACGATATTTTTATATAACATTTTGGATATATTTTATGTCAAAACATGATCACCAGTCAAACTAGTGACATCTAAACCCAATACATTATTGTGACTTCTAAAATAAAAAAATCAGAACAAAACTAAATTTATTATAGCTCTGCTTTCATTAAACACCGTGTGTTGGTGATTTAAACACAACAAAACTCTAGTAATTCTTCAAAAGTGTCTACTAAATAGAATAAAAAGAATAAGAGAACAATTAACATTTAGTCTGTTACATTAAAAAACTGGATGTACATATTCCTATTCCCTGTTAGCTTTACCTAAGCCTTCAACTACTACAAAAATAATAATAATAATAAAAAAGAAAACTCATTGTTGAAAGTCAAAAACATTCAAATCAGTTGATACAACATTACAGTACAGTCAACTAACATCATTCAGGGTCTCCTTTTCTCAGGGTAGAGTCCTCAGACCAGGGTCACAAACCGAGTTCACTGCAGGTCCAAAACTGAGGCTTAGCTCGGCGCGATCCTGCCCCCGATGGCTTCGGGAGAACGGGGCCGGCGGCGTCGGAACCGCGCGCTCGCCCAGCCTCTCCTCCTTTTTATTCAGCACTGGCGTTAGGACAGCGTTAAGTTTAGCACAATAACTAAAAAAAAAGGAAAAAAATAATAAAATAAACGGAGAAGTGGAAGCTAGGTGAAGCTGCCATTTGTGTCAACCCATTGCGATACGCTATACTAAAAAATCCTGAAATATCCACCTGTCCTCACTGCTCTGCCACGGACTAGCAAAGTCAAAAATACAAAAGTCTTCAACTCGTCGTTTTTGCAGAATAAAGCAAAAAAGTCTTTGTGCTCCTTACTACCAGAAGCAAAATATCCTCTGAGTTACCACATGTAATAGCTTCTGGATGTGTCGACTTGGGTCGGCTTGGTCTCTGCAGAGCCATCCTTATCTTTTTCACTGTCACCTTCCCAGAGATTAATAAGTGGAGGGTAGAGCTCGTTCAGGGGGATTGAAGAGGTCTTTTGCATATATTTTTTCAATGAGTGGTGGTAGTTTTTTCTCTTAAACCTTTTTGCAATATAAATGGAGACGGAGGCGAGGCTGATGACAGCAAACATGGATCCCATCACCGCTGCCAGGGCCGTGCTGGTTTCCTGGTCGGAAATATCCAGCGCGAAAGCCGCGTTTTTGGTTGTGACGTTGACACAGGACCTCTGCGTTTGCTGATGGATGTTGGACACTGTCAGACACACTTCGTAATCTGTAGAGGGTTGTAAATGCGTGAGGTTGTACTCGTGGACATCCACCGGGACCCTGGCGGTGTAGGTGATGTGAGGGTTGTCGATCTTCATCGTGGCCGACGACCATTTTAAATTGGAAGTCATGACGTTGGAATTGACTTTCCAAGAAACCAGGATGGAATGGGATTCGGCTTGTTTAACGTAGATCTTCAGCACCTGGGTGCCATCCAGGAGCGTCCCGTTCACCCGGATGGTAGCGACCCTCGTGTCAGCCCCTTCTATGTTTTGAGCGACACAGGTGTATCTCCCGGAGTCCTCAACCTGGATGTTGGAGATTTCCAAGGTGCCCTCGCTGCTCAGCTTGTATTTGTCAGAGAGGCTTTCCACGGTGACTTTATTGCCCAGAGGAGTGACCCAGTAGATTTCTGGCTCAGGTTCTGCCATGGCCCGGCAATCTAAAAACACCGTCATGCCGATGTCCAGGTTTAAGTGATTGGGAAAGGTCTCATGAGAGATCATTGGAAGACATTGTTCGTTCGAATCCTGTATCAGCACTTCCTTTACCTGCTGTCCCCGGTATTCTGGGGGCATGGCACAGAACATGGAGAGAGGCTCCATGAAGCGGATGTTGGTTTTGTTGGAGTTGATCCAGTGGATGACGCAGTCGCACCTGAGGGGGTTGCTGTGGATGCTGATCTCACGCAGGTTTGGCAGGGATTCCACTGTCTTTTGGTAAACTGCATTCAAGGCGTTGTTGTTGAGCATCAGGCTCTCCAGGGCGGGGACGTTGCGGAACGCCAGGCGATGGATGTACGACAGCTTTGGGTTGTTGGTGGCTTCCAGCTTTGTGAGTTCAGGCAGGTTGTCCAGCGCGTACCTATCGACAGACACGAGTTCTCCCATGTTGTTGATCCCCAGCTCTTTCAATCTGAGCATGTTTTTAAAATCCCCTTCTTGAATTTTATGAATTGGATTTTTGTTGAGATCCAGGAATTTTAAATTGGGAACTTTCTCAAGTGCAAGCTGAGGAACTTTTACCAATTTGTTGTCATAAAAGGAAAGACTTTCAAGACTATCCAAGCCTACCAAGGCATTGCCAGGAATGTCTGTGAGGTACATACCTGCCAAAACTAGACTCCTTAAGTTTGAGAGTGGTTTGAAATTCATATCGAGTATTCCAATCACTGGGTTTTCTCCAATCATGAGAATCTCTAGGTTGGGAGTAGAATCAAACCAACGGCTGTCAATAACCTTTAATTTGTTGGAGTTGAGGTGTAATCTCAGAAGATTTTTCAGGCCAGAGAATGCGTTTGCAGAAATGCTGCTGATCTGGTTGTGATTTATGTAGAGCTCCTGCAGATTGCAGAGGTCTTGCAGGCAGCAGTCAGTCATCTCCGTGATCTGGTTCTCCTCCAGGTGCAAAGTCGTAAGCTGAGTGAGATTGGACAGCCCCACATCTCTGATACTCGTGAAGTTATTTTGTGAAAAATCCAATTCTGTTAAATTAAAGAGCTGTTGGAGTTCGTCTGTGGTCTTTGCAATGTTGTTGCTTTGTAACAGAAGGACTTGAGTGTCACTGGAGAGGTTGCTGGGGATTTTTGTTAACCGGAGATCGTTGCAGTCAACTGTGGTGGCTTCCCTGTACGTTGACTGTGGTGTAAACCAGGGCCTGATTTCACAGACACAAAGCTGCGGACATTCGTTGCTCTGTATGGAAGACTCAGTTAATGAATTCATTAACAATTCTAGCACCAACTGGCACACAGTTAAAACAACTCTAACCTTTGCCATGCTGGCCAGCGAGGGAGTTCAGCCCCCCGGCCCCCTAAAATCCCCACGGAGGAAGAGGGTGATCCCCTATCAGGCAGAAAATGTAAAGCTTGACGTTTAAGGTGAAAGGCTTGGACATCCAGAAAGGTGAAAGATGATTTTCTGAGTTTAGAGAAGTTAAGAAATGCTCTGAAGACTCTCAGCTGCTCCTCGGTGTTTCAGAATCTTCTGCAGATCGGTGTCTGAAGATGGTCCTGAAAGCAGATTAGGGTATATGTTATGCTCAGCTCATATACAGTTCATCTATTATTTAGTTTCTTCAATCTTTGAAAGGAAATATCTGAAAACAATCATTATTTTAACAGTAACCTCTTACAAAAATCCCAATCCGGTACAGGTAATTTCTGGAACAGGTAAATTATGTGGGGCTTGGAACTCTCTCTTTCTTGGGGTTTACGTGAGAAATCTCTGAGTGAATTATCTAAAAATGAAACTTTGGGATCCCTTGCAGTTTTACCCTGCAGGAGCTGTTTGAATGGCTTGGGAATGCTGAGGGTGGAGGATGTGCTGGTGAGCACAGCGAGGTCTCGGACGAGTGTCAGCGCCCACTCCCTGTCCCCAAGGCTCGGATTTCAGGCGTGTGGAATGAAGGCTCAGGAAGCTGCTGGTTTAGAAGTTTGAAGCTAAATGCGTACGAACTTTGCCAACATTCACCCGAGTTAATCAAATCAGTTCCAGATAACGGCTTAGATTTAATCCAGCTCAGCACCAAACAATAACAGTAAATTTGATTAAATGAACGTACTGCCCTTATTTCAGCTGTTTGTACTGCATTGTGCTCGTAGGAACTGTTCACCACAATTCCAAATTGCTGTGGAAGCCCCACATTTGTGTCTGCTTAGCCTGAAGTTGTTCATGCAAGAGTGTGTTTAGATTAACCCAGCTGGGTCCAGGCACCTCAGAACATCTGGTGGGGCTTTGAACACATATTCCAGGTGAATCTCGCAGTAAAATCTTCCTCCTTCTCACTTCATTGGAAAATTGCTCTGGTGAGTGCAGTTGAGACTTTTCAAACAAAAGGTTTGAGTTTTTACGTAACTAAAATAATCAGGTTGTGCTGTATGGACTCCCCATCCCTGGAAGTGTCCCAGGCCAGGCTGGATGGGGCTTGGAGCAACCTGGGATAGTGGAAGGTGGCAGGAGGTGGAACTGGATGGGCTTTAAGGTCCCTCCCAACCCAAACCACTCTGTGATACCTGAGAGAACAGAGCGATGGAAAACTGCAATAGCAGAAAGCAGGAAATCACATCTTTTTCAATTAGACCATAGTGAAGCCTCAACCAAGTCACAGCCCACAAAAGATGGTACTATATAAAATAACAAAACTAAACACAGCTTTTAAAAATAGGTTTAAAATACTCCTCTGGACAGTGGTGACAGGAATGCCATTTGTGCAACAGTTACTTCCAAATCTGATCATATTAAATAATGAAATTACCGTGTTTTATTTTAGATTATGATGTGGTGCTGTAGGTAGAACACACCCAACAGCATTTTTATTATTTATTTTTATATTGTTATTCTGTGGTTGTGCTTTAGAGGAATGGGGCCCAGAATACATTTGACCCTGTTGAGTCAGATTTTCTCTCTGGTAGCTGAGACTTGAATGAGAGCTGAGCAGACTCTGCTGGAGGGGGGAAAACCAACTGCAGGACCAACATTCCTTCCCAAATAACTTCCAACTGATGGAAGAATTGACTGAGACTGTATTAAAAATGAATCCTAATGGCATTGTAATAGTAGGGAATTATTAGCATGGCGTGATGAGGAGGCTGGCGTAGCCTGAGCTGTGCTGACTCTGATGGATGCTTCCCTCCACGGCAACGCATTTGTAGCTGACCCAAACCAGCCAATTCTAGGAAAATTGATGGCATCTGAAGTTTAATTGATTTAATTGCAGATTTTCAAATGGCAGCATTTTGCAGTGAATAATGCAGGCAGTGCTTTCCCCCGGCCACAGTCCCAGGCAGGTACAGGAGGTGCCCTGAGCTGCCGTGCCCGTGGGCTGTCCCCTCACAGGGACACGGCCCTGCTCCAGCTCTGCACCTGGCCCACAGCAGGTGCCTCAAAGAGGGAGCATTGCTCCCAACATTCCTGCCTGGAGAATTTCTCCTGCAGCTTCTCAGGGGATGAAGAGAAGGGAGTTGGTGCCTTACAAAGCTGAGGGCCCTAATGATGTTTTATTACTGCTTTAGCCCTGATGTAGCTGTATGAATCATGTAATGCTTTAAAAACCAAACTGCCTGAAAAAGACTTCAAAGGTTCTTTTAAAATATGTAGGAGCATGTCTAGATGTTGCAAAAAAAATCAAATTTGATCTTTGTTGAATATTTATATCCCCTTACTTGCACGTTACAGTTATTGTTCATCCTTGCTAAGAAGGCATTTGTGGGTTTATTGACCAGAGTTCTGGGTTTATGATCACTGTAAATATATGATTTTACAAGTTCCTAGTGGCTCGTTCTCTTCTGTAGCTATTTTCTACTGCGAATGGATTTAATTTTCTTTAACTGCAAATGTTCTTTAGAAACAACCCGCAGCTGCTTTCTACGGTTTCTCCCAGCCCAGGGCAGCCTGGACAAAGCTGGAAATGAAATTCCAGGGGTAATCAAAGAGAGAACTCTGAGCAGCCCCGCGTGCCCCAGCCCATTTCAGTGCTGTGCTGGTGTGAGTGGCAGCCCAGGGGCCACAGCAGGAGGGACAACCCAAGTCATGGGCTTTGGTTTTAGCTACTTGTGCTGTGTAAAACCCCATCCACGGCCCCAGTCAAAGCTACAGAGGCAGCAGAGCAGCCACCAAAGCCATCCCTTTGCCCCAGGATTCTCAGCTTTCCAGCACTGGCAGGGCTGATCCCAGACACCTCTGCAGTGTTTGGTGTTGCAGATACTGAGGGAGTGAAGGAAAGCTTTTAGCATTCCCTGCCTTCCCTCTCATTTGTGAGATTCACATTTTCTAGTGTTCCAACCCACAACAGCAGTTGTAACAGCTGGGAACTTGATATCAGCAGAAATAATGGCTAATTTTATGTGAGAGATATGGAGGGAATTATTTTACTCCGAGCTAATTAAATGCATTTTCCATGGCACCGCTCAGTACCCAGTGCAGTAAGAAACCACATTTCTGTCACCAGCAAACCCCCAGCAGCTGGCTGAAGTGTTGGCTTGTTCCTGTTCCCTGAGGGCAGAAACAGGAGCACCATTCCTGTCTCCCATCCTGGAAATGCCATGGGGAGGTCCAACTCTTCCCTTTCCACCTACATTCTGAAAACTGGTTAGCATTGAGAATTTGTTCGGCCCAAGAAATCACGAGGGCAGGTGTTTGGTAATGAAGATCCTTCGTTTCAGCTTCCCTTGGAAAGAGGGGTGGGTGGGAAGAGGTGTGCCCTGGCAGCCACGGTCTGACTGGTGGCTTTTAAAGAGTTTGGCTGGGTGGGTGATTGGAAGAAAAAGTACATTTAAGCCTCCAGTGCAGTACGAGGAGAATCTGAAGGGACAAGCATGAAATAAACTGCTCATTAAAAGGGTTCACAGTTAACCTGCCAACTAAAAAGAACAGATATTAAACATTTTTGCTTGGTAATAGGAAAACAAAGTGTTGTCACTTCCCTGACAACTGTATTAATGGTCACTATTAAAATTCGCTGAAAAGAGCAGCAATCTTGTTTGCACATGGGTATCTGGATGCATTTGGAAACAGTGGTGCTGCCACAGCAAATCTTCCCTCTGCACAGTTACGTGGTTCATTCTTGCAGAATTTCTTTTATATTGCAGTAGCATCAGCCCAGATTTTGGTCGGCAGCCACCTGCACTGAGAGTGCCCAGGTAAAAGTTGGAGGGATCAGATACACGAAGAAATTACCTCAGGCTAAGACAGGCAATTTATTCTGCAGTTGCTGTGAGCCAGAAGCACACGCTGATCTCCCCACAGAAACATTTTCCCAGGTTGAGCCTCAATACCAGAGCTGTGTGTTGGAAAATTGTCTGTTGTGCTACTGTTCTGCTGATGACTCGTGCAGCTCCTGCACTCCCATCACCATCCTGTCCAGGGAAACCTGTCCTGGCTGCTGCAGCCTGGGTCAGGTGGGGCAGCCCAGCAGCCCTGCCCAGGGACCTGGAGCAGTGTTAGTGCCAAGCAGGAGAACTGGGGGAGCTTCAGGTGGAACTGGAGAATGGAATTCAGACTGGGATCAGTACAGCTCCGGGCTCTGCTGTGTCCCTCAGCAATGGGACAAGAGGAACGGGCAGGAACTGATGCCCAGGAAGTTCCAGCTGGACATGAGGCAGAGCTTCCCTGTGCAGTGACCACGCACTGAACAGACTGTCCAGAGAGGGGCTGGAGTCTCCTCCCTGGGGATATTCCAGACCCATCTGAACACAATCCTGTGCCCTGGGATGGCCCTGCTGGAGCAGGGAGGTGGCACCAGATGTGGTCCCTTCAACCTGACCCGTGCTGGGATTCTGTGGAAGGACAAGCCTGTTGGGAGAGGGGACATTGGAGGTCGGGCTGGAGCTCTGTGGGTGCTGCAAGCACCACTGGAGGTGAGGGGGGCTGTAGGGAGCCAGGCTGGGATCACTGCAGGCTGCTTAAGGCGGCTGGGCAGGTTTAAGGAAAGGGTTTTGTGTGTGTGTTGGAGGTCAAACGTGCCCTGCTCTGCCCTGACCTTCAGCAGGGCCTTTGCAGTTCTGCATCCCCCGTTTCCCGTGGATAAAACAGGGACTGGTGCCGTGCTCGGCTGAGCCAGTGCCTCTGGCCGGGCTTTACGGGGGCACTGAAACGCCCACTAAATCACAGCAGTGAGCTCAACACTAGACCTGCTCTAAAACCAGGTCACTAAAGCCAGGCTTGCTCCAGTCAAGAGCAGCAGTGACCTTGTATATCCTAGAGAAAGAGGACTTGGAGTTTAATAACCAGGACATTTCCAGCCAGCCCACAGAATGGGCTCCTTTCCCAGGAACTAAATTTACAAGTGCAATCCTGTGTATTTAGAAAAATAGTGAGGAATTATGCTAGATAGTAAGCCTTTTATAGTGAGGTTTTTGAAGTCTCCAGTGTCATCAGGAAATAAGCTATTTACAGGTCTGAATTGCAGAAAATACAGAAAAATCAAGCTGAAAATGATGACAGTTGAAAGAGCTTGAAAAAAATCTGAATGTGGGAGCTTGGTATTAAAAGGAAATACAGAAACAAGGGCCTGTAGGACATGTAATAATGGTATAAAGCCTCAAAGCACACCCTCAGGGATTTATAATATTTAAGGTTTGGGGTTTTTTTTCCCCCTGCAAATAATGCCTACTTTTCCTTCTCATCTGTACACACATTCCATCAAAATAAAGTCTGTGTTTAATTTTGAGGAAAGCTCTGGTGAGAAGGCAATTTGCTGTATCTCAGGACAACCTTAGCATGCTTTATCTGTGTTCTTTTGAAAAGTACTACTCTTATCTCCACCAAAGAACTGCAAAGAGCATCCTATTCATAACGTCTGCACTGCAGAAACAGCACATTGCAGCTTGGAAATTTGTAATTTATTTGGGCTTATTCTTAAGACTCGCATCTGATACAGTATTTTTCATTAAAATATTGAAGTAAATTTGCAGGAGAGGGAGAAATGGTTTTCATTCATAGACTGCTCTGGAGTGCAAGGGGCTGGATCCCTGCAGGGAGCAGCCACTGGGTGTTGATGGCCCATCCCATCCACCATAGCATTGCAACCCAGCTGCTGGAAAACCTCTCCCAGATTACCATTAACCAGTCATATTAGAAACATCAGGAATAACAGGGGCTTGCCAAACAGTGGGTTGGCAAATTATAGAGGCTGTTTGCTTTAGGAAAGAAAAAACCTCTTAAACCACTTCATAGCCTTGAAACCTGGAAGGTGAGACGTGTTTGTGCAGCAGGAATATTCTTGTGTGAGGAACACAAATTATTATCAGCTTTCTTCCTATGTTTCTCTTCATGAGTGAGTTTCACCTTGGGACAGCAGGGGCTGTTCTGTTGTCCAGGACTTGCTTTCCTGGCCTGCTACAAGGGTCCAGTGTGAAGGCAAAGCTTTGACTGCATTTGATGGAGAAGAATCCTATCTGCGACCGTTGTCCTCCTTCCACATAACCCCCAGATAAAGTTCCTTGATTAGATCAGCAGATTCCACTGCCAGGTTAGGATCCAGTTCCCCAAGACCTTCCTTGCAGCTCTTCCCTTCTGCCTGAGCTGCAGGTGATGGAGGGCAAACCTCTGGGATGTGCTTTCCTGTCCCCCTGGACGTGCCCTAAGCCACCCCCAGCCCTCGGGGTATTTGAAATGCAAAGGAGAATTGAAACCTAACTGGTTTTAGTACAGTATCTAAAATTTCCAGAGCACAACTCATTTGGGAAGACCTCTTCTAACTATTTTTTGTGTGTCATGTATCTGCTGGCTGATGAATGAAAGAGGACCAAGGGTAGAGAAATTCTGCTTTGGCTTCTCACCATGTTTAAAGGGTAGAAATGGATTCAGTCATGGCATATTTGGGATCTCAGAACCACGTGGAAAGATCTGAGCATCTTGTAACCCATGGGGACACACCCTCCCAAGGATTTCATATAGAACAGCTCAGAAAATCTCTGCTTCTTCCTATCTATCAAAATCAGCACAGTTCAAACAAAAATTAAAGAAAAAAAGTGAAAGAGGACAAAGGGCATGAAGAGATCAGGTTGGATTTTGGAGTAGAATTCCCTTTTTGGTTTTTTGACCACTCTGAGAGCCAAGGAGCTTGGCCAGTGGAAGCAAAGTGTTAATAGCAACAAAAGAAAGGAGCACACAAGGAATATTTTTAATCAGGAGAAACAAGGATGCCAGAACTCCACAGGATTTTCCTGAAGTAACAGAAAATCCCTTTCCTCCCTTTTTGCTGACTGGCTTCTGGCAGTGTGATTATTTTGCTTCCCACACAGTTCTAGATCAGACTCCAGTTTTGTGAGTCACTCAGGATCCCCCACAGTTGGGAAAGACCCCGGCGTGTACGTGGTTGTTACTACCACAGAGGATGCCAAAAAACCCTGTGCTGGAAACGGTGCCTGATAAATCCCAACCAGAATGAGTCAGGAGCTCTGGAGGTATTTATAAATCAACACAATGGTGCAGGCTGTAGGGAATGCATAAGGCTTGTTATTAAAAATTATATGTGCATGGAGCTTCAATTGCTTATCTTCAATCAAGAAAAAAGTTCTTTTTCTGGTCCTTGTTACACTCTGTTTTGATAATTCTGTTTCCTGTGGCTGTAGTATGTGTTAGCTTTTCAATTATTAGTGATTAAGTATTAAACTGTGTTTTACTATTAGCCTAGATCTGTATCTACACAGTCTGTGCGTGTCGTGTGCTGACACAGACTTCAGCCCTTAGAATAAAACAGACTTTTATTGATTTTTTTTTTTTCCTGAGTTTTATGCTTACAAAATCCAATTCTCTGTTTCTGAGCGATATATATTTAAATGTTAATAGACCTTTATATTGAGTTGGCTGATACGGGAAGATCTGATAGGAAAGATTGTGAACATACCACTAACGAAATAAACTGATTTAGCATGGGAGGTGCTGAGATCTAACAGAAAGGCTGTTAGCACCAAGACAAAGATCTGGAACTCAACCAAGCCGGGAAGGGACAGAACTAATTCCATTAAGTGGCCACAGATTTGGGGTTGGAACTGCTCTGAACCAAGGCTTTACTCTGACCTAAGAAAAAGGCTCTTTTTTTCCAGTTCCACTGCTGTATCCGCTGGCCCTCCCTCTTTCCACAAGTCTTTCTGCACTTTGGAACAGGCTGCTACATGGAACACGTGTTCCCCACCATGATTTCATCCCAAAATCATTTAGGGAGCACTGCCCCTGATCAGGACAGGAAAGCTCAGTCAGCTGAGAGAGGTGGAAACCTCCACAGCCTGGATTTAACCATTTCTTGTGATCTTAAGTATCACCTGAATTCTGATACTTTGTTTCATGCAGAAAACAGCCTTGCTTTGAGACGTCGGTGAGATTAACAGAGAGAAAACAGATCCCATTCAGTGGATTTGTGTGTTTAGGAAGAGGCCTATGAACTCCTGAGCTTTAGTCCTCAGTCTGGTCATGCCCACGTCCCAGGTTTTCCATGGATGGTTTCGTTCATCCGTGGAGGTACTAAAATTGCTGCCTATTGCAAGCAAGGAAGTTTTTTCCTCTCAAAATTTTAAGTTATTGATGCTTTATAGGTAAAATCTTTACCTAATTACAGTGATTCATTTGGGCACAGCAATGTTTAATTTGTATAAACCAGATTTGTTGCACTTAAAAGGGGCAGAAAGAGAAAGGAAAACAAATTTGTCAATGAACTTAGAAAAACCACTGACCTGGTGCCTTTTACTACGATGAACCCATTTTAAAGACCTATTTTCAAGCAGCAATTAAAAAGCCTCATTTTTGTAACTGCTTGTTCACCTATGGCTAAAGTAAGTTATTTTTCCGTGTTTTCATAAGTCACTGGTGGTTCTCTGGAACTATCAATATTTACTCTATTTCTGTTAGAATGATGGATCATTTGTAATTTAAAAATTTAACAAGGCTAATCAGTAGCTCATCTGCATCCCAGTAATTGTATGCAGCACCATTACCAAGGTATGAATTTATTAGATAGTTTTGGACTTGCTTAATCAAATAAATGATATGATGCATGAAATAACAGAAAATGAAGGATTCATTATATAAATGATAAACATTTTCAAATTATGAAAAGACAATCCAAGCTTTGATTGATATTTTATTAAAACAAGGTAAAACGTTATTCTGTCAAACTTTGGACAAGCTCAGGGATTCTCCCTGAATAACTTTTAGGTGTTTTGTAGAAGTTCCTTAGGATGTGATCTGTCAGACTCCCGCGTGGAGGAGGAACCCAGGAAACATCTCCCATGGCCTCTAACAGCCCCATGGCTTCTCCAGGCCACGAGTGTTCTCTTTAAAACAGGATAAAATAAGGAGCAGTGACCTCAGGTGAAATAGTCCAGTGGCAGGGCTGGAGCTCTGGGCTATCTGCACTGCCACAGGTGGAGCTTCTCCAGCTTGGAAAAGTGTTTGTTGAGCGTGGAGGGATCTGGGTTTGGTCTCAGCCTCGCCTTGTAAGGTGCGTGTGGAACTGAAATGTGCGCGTGGAATGAAATGTGTGTGTGGAACTGCAGTGTGTGTGTGGAACTGAAATGTG